>JAEAOA010000768.1:1677500-2037500 GCA_016746295.1 Potamilus streckersoni | reverse complement strand
ATTTAAATATCTGATATCAAAATTTTGTAACAAAAGAAACTGTAACATCTTTGATATAGACTTTACATCATGGTGATGGCAATGTTTCGTTCCAAACATTTTGGTTTGGCAATAAAATGGCGTGGTTCAGTCAGAACTGTTACAGAATTCTCATGCGTAACTTTATAGGATCAAAATTCTCCATAGCTTGCATTACCAGTCAATGTGTTGATACACAATATCAATTCTGTTACTCGTGAGATTATTTCGATATTTTCTACTTTATACATTATTTGATAAATTTATCTTACATGTTATGTAACTATTTATTCCTTTCGAAAACTTAGCATAATAATGTTTAAAAATAAATAATTTAATTAAGCAAAAGGTGTTTGCAAGAAATCGATAAAAGTCGGCAAATTTTACAAGATAACTCTATAAAAAAAATCAACAAATTAAACTCCTATTCGTTGCCAATAAGATTTTTTTTCTTTACACTTAGGAGCGTGCGTGAAGCTAGTACATTTACTTCTGTCATAAACTTTTACCATTTCATGTCTCATAATATGCGTTGCATTGTACACTGTATCATTGTTTAAGGTCAATCTTTGCAACTTGTTCTAACATTTTCGAATTTCCGTATGTGTCACAAATAATGGATGTAATGAAAATCTGTAAAGTCACGAGGCATTTTTAAACATTACGAACAAATTCTGCAATTAGGAAACTGTGGTAACCCTGCAAACAGCGCATGAGTACTAATTTCAACTGAAGTTGATGTGACAATTAGCGAATTTACGTGTACAAGGATCAATTGCTCTTTACTATTTGACCCTTAAAAACATATGGTACTCTTAAGCAATAATTTAGACAACATACCAATGTTGAGAGCTACTTAACAAGGCGTATTTGGTTATTGTGCCTCGTCTTTTGCCTGCAGGAGATTAAGTACTCCTAAGTCGCTATATTTCGAATATGCACAACTTATATGCAGGTTTTAAAGTACACACTTAGACTATGACATTTGATACTGCAATATCCGTAAAGGCTGTACAGTAGCACCGACCATGCCAGCTACCAGCGTGATACTTTTCCTTCCTTTTACCCGAAACGTGTACACTTCGATTGTTGTACTTACCGGTGAAAATAATATCCAAGTTGGAGGAAGAGTTCTAATACTTTAAGTAAAACTGGTATGACCCAATTCGTAGTCCACCGTCCCAGAATGGTGTCACAAAACAAGAGAACAAATCAGTGAAGATGAAAGTCAGTGTCTTATTAAAAGAACTTAAAGAACCATTATTAAACTATGTTCAAATTGCAAAAGATATGGCACAAGTAAACAGTCCTTTTCTTCTATCACTCTGCTTGCATTTCTACGTGGATATCACGTGATATTGGTAGAGATAGTACATACAGCGTTACAGACATGCTCAGTATATGAAATCCGGCTCTTCTTGTAAAGTATCTCTGACCAAAAGCTACGGTCGACGACTTTCATGGATTACTGATTCTACAGGTTACTCTTTGACATTTTTTAATCAAGTAAAGCATGACAAAATCTTGTTGAGTAAATGGTGGGTTAAATGATTAGTATATAGTTCTGATAAATTATTATTTTCTAAAAGTATGTCATTCATTCAGAGAGATATCTATATTATTAGGGTTTATATATGATGTGTCTTATAATTGACCCTGTCAGTTCTGTCAAGAATTTATTCAGTTCAGTTGGGATGCTTTTCTTGATATTTAACATCATTCTCTCTGAGATGGGGATGTGCGCATATATGTATATATGCAATATTTAATTCTGTGTTTGTGGCGTATTGACCATGAGCTCATTCCTAGAAAAGGAGGGAAGAAAGTTAATGCCAGTAGGCAGGAGTATGTATGTATGTATGTATGTATGTATGTATGTATGTATGTATGTATGTATGTATGTATGTATGTATGTATGTATGTATGTATGTATGTATGTATGTATGTATGCATGCATGCATGCATGCATGCATGCATGCATGCATGCATGCATGCATGCATGTATGTATGTATGTAAATAGGGAATTTGACCTATCTATCTTTATGTCATTATTTCAGCTAAATCGTTTGCTCTCTGCTGAAAATACGGAATATTCAAGTCATATATATCATTAGTAATGATAATGATATTATTAATTTTTATGATAAGTGTGCCGTTACATATTCATATCTCCTCGTGGTTGACCATTACATCAGATTATATAATTACAATCTAATTAGAGTATTGTTTATAATGTTGTCATTGATTAATGTATCAACGTACTCTTTACCCAACTGATTTTCAAAGTTTAGAATTGGTCTTTGCGTGTTGTACTCAGATAATTAAAAAAGCAAAAGCAATCATTTTATTCATTGGAGAGGATGAAGCAAATCTTGAGTCGTGTGATTGATATATACAATTAAAGATATAACGGTGAGCGTCATTGAAACGTTTTATCCTTACTTTGACTATATGGATAGTAAATAATTCTCACCTACCCTTACTCAATCACACCTCAGAACGGTCTCGCCTTTTGGCCCACAAAATCCACAGAACGCTAAAGACTTGTTTTCAAAGATCTTAAGCATGACATGCACGTAGTGTCATCAGCAATGATGTGAATATACGGACGAGGCACATTTTATTTTCTCGAAGAAACTTTGCATGACAGAACATCATTAAGCCAAGATACGTTTACCTCTATTGGTTACTAAACGGTGGATTTATCCTGTTGGAATTACCTGCTGAAGTAACCAAGTCTGTGAATGTGCAAAGTTACCTAAATTAGACTTCGGTGGTGATTCCGTTTTCACTGGACGAATTTGGAATTCCTTTCGCACTAATGCCTACCGAGTAATTACAAAGACGGACGTTCTGTAGGTGGCGCCAGATGGTAGCGCGTTGGTTTCCCAGAAATATCAATTCGGCTGAGATTGCGAATACATCTACTGACCGTACTGGGTCAATAGGACGACATTGTCCGTCTTCGAATGCCACCGGGCCCATTTTATTTTTGTTCGGTCTCGCAAAGGTGGTACAATGCAATGCTTTTAGCATGCTAAATGAATAAGCTTGTGTCAGCATAACTAACAAACAGTAAAGACGGCATTAACTCCACCAGAGACGCCATTGAGGAAAAGCAAGAAACGTCGGTTTGGTTGAGCAGCAGGGAAGGTGAACCCGACAAGATTTAGCTCGAGTCCTTAACGAAAACTAAGGGTTACTACAGAGGCTGAATAAAGGTCAATAACGCTAAACCAAAGTCTCGAACTGATTATATTTCTATACGGTTAAGAACCGGTAATATAAATTGTTTACGTTAGCTCAGTTTTGTTATCCAATTATTGTCGTATTTCATGATTTTTGGTTTTTGTTTATTTGTAAAGCGACACAATTGTTGTATATATATATATATATATATATATATATATATATATATATATATAAAGAGAGGTACTTCCACAGAGTAAATAAAATGATGTCTCCCCAATGTAACTAAACATATTCGTCTGTCTGTGATTAACTGAATCTCTGTAAGTTTTTTTAATTGCACTGTAAACTTACGACATACATCGTAATATAAGGTTTTAGTATTTTGCCATAGCATAACAGTCGCCGTTACCTTCACAAATAAGCTAAATTCACAGTTATTCATACATTTATATGTTTACCTGTGTTTATCGATTTCCATGACACAACAGTTATTCTCGTCTTGTGCAATTTTCAATTCGATACATACAAATGGTTGATATAGTTTAGTTGTAGACTGTATTGTACTCCGAATTTAATGGTCATAAGAAGCAAATATTACATTTAGCAATGCTAAAGAAGGAATTACACTCTCCCATTATGCATATACAACTACGTCATCAAATCAAACAGATTGCACCTAGTGAATCTGTTATCGATTATTTAAATATTTGTGCGCAGTGGGTTATTTCCATTTTTCATGCTTGTAACTTTACATTATTTATGTTATATATTTTAGTTTGGTTCATACACATAAATGGGTAAATATCTTAATATAATTACAAATATTTATTTATTTGTAAAATCAGAGATATAATGCTATTGCATTATGATAAACATTTAATAATTTCTAAAGCATAGCATTTTTAGGTGAGACAGTGGTACAGTAGTAGAGTGTTGGACTCTAATACTGAACTTCTGCGGTTCGTCTACTAATTTCTACCGAATGGGTTTAGTGCTGGGGTTGCCATATTTTATTAAGGTTGGGGCGGGGCCGCGCCTCAGGTTTCGAAAAAATATCTCACTGCGTCAACCACATGGTGAGGGTACGTTTTGTACCTTTACCCCAGGGTCAATTCGGGGGGTATTTAATTAAAGTAATTAGTAGCATGCATGAGCTCTCTATAAAAATAAAAACAATTCAGAAAGAATTGTTAGCTAAAAGAAACAGAACGTGAACATAGCGCACAAACACAGCGCAAAAAACCATAGCGCAAAAAAATATAGCGGAAAAACTCCACGAAAGACACACAGGCTATTAACCTGCACGTAACCGCTTAGGATGCTACTGATTATTTTTGATCAATTAAATTAAATTAAATTAAATTACATACAGACATGCATACATATATTATATACATATATTACAAACAGACATACATTGCATTACATACATACACATATACATACATATTAATAAAAAGAGAGGAAGTGTAGAGTTATCACGCTTTTTAAGTATTTTAAGTAAACATTTATTATAAATATTATAAATATTATTAATAATGAATATTGGAGAACCTCAATCAGCTCGAGAACGACTAGAAGCAACTGAAACATATTTACCTGTTTGTAATGCTGTTAAGCCTCAGGAATTTGAAGTTGATTTTGAGGAGGGTACAAAACAATATTCAACCTGTATTAGAGAAAATAGCAGAAAGAAATAGAAAAGATTCTTAGAGAAGTCCCTGCTAAAATAACTGCTGCTCAACCAATACAAGAAGTACTTGAAGGCGCTGAAGCACCAGTCCCTGAACCAGAAGATAAAATGATAAATAAATTCGATGAAGAAACTGTTAAATTATTTAAGAGCATCAAAAACACGAAAAAAAGCGAGGAAAATAAATGATGAAACCTGAACACACTAAATATTTTAAAACCCGTGACCAGTGACAAAAAGCATTATATTGCATGACTCTTGTACTAGCTAGAGCTGATGATTCAGTATTTCAGAATTATCTTTCTGAAATTGATGAATTAACTCAATCAAGAAAAGACGAAACAAGAGAAATAGAAGAAGCAAGAGAAAAAGAAAAAGAAAAATAGAAGAAGCAAGAGAAAAAGAAAAAGCAAGAAAAAGAGAAATGAGAAAAGCAAAAGAAAAAGAAAAAGCAAAAAAGAGAGAAATAACAGAAAGAGAAGAAGCAGGACAAAAACGAAAATATACAAAAAGAACACTGCCAACTTCCATAACATTTAAATCGGATTCACCATCAGCTTCTATAGCATCGGAATCGAAATCACCACCACAAACACAACAACCAGCCCCAATAAGAATATTTGATGAAGAAAAATATTTGCGGTCAGATTCATCTACTGGAAGTGGTCTTACCACACAGGGATGTGGTCTTATTACTCAGTGTCCTAACAACGTCTTTGCTGATGTTGAGCGACTGGAAATTCTGATTGGAGGAAAACGAGCTAGTAGTAATTCCTCAGAAATCATTAATGAAGCGGCAGATATTTGTAAAAGATTATTTACAGGCGGTATCATGGACATTAATGTGTATCAGTCATGTGTAATGTGTATCAGTCATGGACATTAATGTGTATCAGTATTATTATAGTGACTAAGTCACCGGCCTAAGTATGTAATTAAGTATAATGACTATTTAATAAAATGACAATGCATAGTACTCAAAGTGGACAAACTATGATCAGGGTAATGAACTCTCGAATACCAATTTACAGGGCAACCTACGGAGATTGGTTAGGTGATATTGTACAGGGTCTATTTAGAAGAATAGCCCCCAAAGCAATACCAATTGCAAAGCAACAGGGTATAAAAGCTACTGATGTTATTCGTGAAAAAGGTATAAATGCTGTTGGTAATGTTGTTTGTAAAGCATTCTCAGCAATCAAAGATAGACTAGCACGATTAATACGCAGACCTCAAGCGGTCCGACCTTAGCCGGTGAAATTACCTAACACTGAATTAATGACTGCAAATATTAGTAAAAAATAAATCAAATCGCTAATAAAAAACTAGCAGAGTTGGCTTATATACCTTTATCAGAAAAAGAGAAAGATATATCCGCCAGTCTCATAGCAGGAAGTGGTCTCTCTTCTCGAAGTGGTCTGACTTCTCAAAGTGATCTTCATTTTAGACGATAATAATTATAATAAATATGTTAAAACGTATAAGTGATCCTGCATTTGACATGGACGCTCCAGTTCTCAAAGATGAGTCTATACGTGATTATCAGTATTATTCTTATGACACACAAATTCCAAATCATGGAAGCGTGGAAGGCTTTAACTTCATGTTCATGATTCAAGTAGATATTTCTTACCCTCTGAAGCATTTATTGAAATAGAAGGTGAAATTTAAAAAAATATTATTAAAAGCAGTAAGACCACATCCCTGTGTGGTAAGACCACTTCCAGTAGATGAGTCTGACCGCAAAAATAATATTATTAAAAATATTATTAAAATATTATTATTGAATAAGACGCTAATGTCAGTGTTGGTTTTGTTAATAATGGTATTATGGCGTTGTTTGATAGCGCTACGCACATGATTGGCGGAAAAAAATATTGAATCAATTAAGAAAGATGTTGACGTTGATACAACAATACTTGGTCTTGCAAGATACAGCGATGATTATTCAAGATCAGCTGGTCCATATCAATGATGTTTGTTAAAGATACTTTTCATTCTCCAGAATATCAACAATATGAAATATGAAATAGGACGACCAAGACATTTTACTAGAAATAACGATGCGGATGTACAAAGTATGATTATTAATGTAGATCCAGATTTCAACTTAGGATTTAGGTCACATCGAGCGATGTTAAAAGGAAATATAAGAGTATTTTAATGTGCAATTCCACTGTAACATATTTTTGGATTCTGAAGAAATGTCAGAAAAGTCATTTTCGGAGCCAGACATACAGTTGTACTAGTACCAAAGGCTACAGACGATGATGCAATACGGAGACCCGCCGGTGATGCTGGTAGAGTAATTCTTACAAATCTTCCACTGTGGATGTCTGTATTAACTTCGTCAATATCTGAAGAACAACGGTTACTATCTTTTATGAGTCAAGGGGGTAAATCAATGCTTTCATGGCTGACAGTGACCACAAATGCTATACAGAGTAATATTAACGGTTTATTTACATGGCAAATAGCACCTCAGCAAGGTGTTTCTGCACCAAGACACATATGTATTGTATTACAGGATGCTGCACGAGTAAATTATCAAACGCGAAGTATTATGATATTTAACAGTCTTGGTGTTTCTGGGATTTCATTAAGGCTAAATGGACATCAAGAACCATCCGAGGATATAGTACTGAATTTCGATCAAAAGCATGTTGCACGTGCATATCATCGTCTTATGACGTTTATGGGCCGTAATCAAAATATTGATACTGGATTACAAACATCACAACTAAATTTTACAACCTTATATCCGATTTATTACTTTTCGCTCGAACATTTAGATTTAGCCAGACAATCGGTAGTCGATATACATTTTCGAGCTAGTGTAACAAGAGGAACTATTGATAATTAAAGAGAATTTGCTGTTATACTTAGCGATAAATCAATGCTCCTTGAAAGTTCTGATGGACGAATGAGAGTCGTTGATGCCCCAGGGGAAAATATGTAAGACGTAATTAGATCACTTGTGAATATTATAAATGTCATATAATTACACTAATGTTACCCTGACTCCTGGTTAGATCAAAAGACTGCAATCGGCATCAAACAATAATTGTGGAATTTCGTTGAAAAAGGAACAGATGAACTCTTCAAATAAATTATCGTTGATCGATCGTCAATTCAAACACTTTAATGAAGCAAAACAACAAATAAAGTCGTAAAACTTAGTCTTTCTGCAGGCACTATCAAATATATTTTTAAAACGGGTGGTATATTTCCACTTCTAGCATCTATACCAGCATTAATAGCCGCTGCAGCCCCTGCTGTTTCAAAAGCAGCTGCATTAGGCGCTGTTGGAACTGCTGCTGGAATGGCATTAAAGAAAGCAACCGGACGTGGACTCAAAAAAAGGGAAAAGGTCTCGTCTCAGATTACCAGGAACCCCGCCTTCATGGTACAGAAAAGGTCTAACACTTCCAGGGACAGTTTACTAATCTCGCGTATATCTAATGATGGCTTACTCGATGCTGCTAAAAAACTAAATATAAAAAATAACAGGGGTGTTTTTTATATGCGATCAATTACCAAAACAACCTAACAATACTCAAACTGGTATTAGTAATCTCGATAAAAACTCTGGACTTGGCTTGCATTGGGTAGCATATGTAATTGATCAACGTGGAATTATTTATTTTGATTCATATGGATTAACGCCACCAAAAGAATTTCTTCATTATGTCAGTAATAATACTGCTCCAATCTGATATTCAACGCTACCAACACAAACCTTAACTGATCCACCAATATGTGGTCGTGACGTGCTTAATGTGCTTGATGCTGTATCCATGGCACCGCCAGGAAAGCCACCTCATAAAGTCGTGCATGAATATACCACATTGTCACATTTAAACAGTCATCAGTAAATGTAATGGTAGATATTTATGGAAGATCTGCTCGTGGTAAAACTCAGCAGCAAGGTGATTTATCTAAATATGTAACCCTCGATCAACTCAGAAATGAGATTGATGATTTATTAAATATTACAAGTGTGGATCAAAATGAAGTGTTTTTTTTTTAGGATAAACAAGGACGATTAAAGACGCGTAATATACAACTATCAGACATACACGAATTGCTACTGCAGCTGTTGATCGTATCGTTGATTTTACTGTTCAGGGTAAATTACAAGATTCAGGTAAGTCAGTTAACGGTTATTTCAAGAAGATTGGCGATGTATTTAGTGGGGCCGTTATTATAAATAATGTTTTTTTTTACAGATCTTGGATATCCATCCACAGATAATGATGGTGCAACTTGGAAATATGTCGGCGATCACGTATCTAAGTATGTATTATCCAACGGTTGTATAATGGGTGCATTTCTCAACATAAATTATAATGGTATTAACAATCTCAGAACACCAGAAAAAATACGTCGATGATAAAGAAACTGATTTTACCGGTAACATGTATACGTTTTTGAGTTTTCGCAGAAACATAAACAGAACTAATAACTAATTTTTTGAAGCCCACCAAATGTTGATATATAACTAACACAAAAATTGAATAATATTATCGGTGGAATTCCGGACATATTAAAAAAATCAAACCAGATTAAAATTCCTCATATTCAGATAAGAAGTATTGTGTATACAGTTACATCTGGGTTTGGATTCTGGACACTAGAAAATAAAACCATCAAACACATTGCGGAGATCACTGGTATATATATATATATATATATATATATATATATATATATATATATATATATATATATATATATATATATATATATATATAGAATATCCGTACTTAGCGTTGCAAATTTTAAAATATCTACTACATCTTCATCAACTGGTGATTTTTTAAAAATTGTATATGTGTTGTTATATAAAGATTCTGAAGAGACATTTACGCTGGAATCATCGAGTAGAAGTTTACCTCAAGCTAATTACTGGTGATGTTTGCAATTACTTAACGTCATAGTATAATGGATCAAATAACTACGTCATTTATCGACGTTCAACGTCACATATATAATCAAGCATGTGAATGTCTGACCAAACTAAAATATACCATCAATCATTACACAGTAAAAGTGAAAAATATCGTAGACGTATGGTTGTCATTGATATAGTTGTTTACTCAGTTTCTGCTAATTTTGCTGGATCCAGATCAATATTATTGACATTAATATTGACAGCTCCAGCAATTATAACGATTATTGTTTCAACTTCAACGACTATAGCAGGCATTCTTAATATAATTGCTAAAAAGATAGCTAATTGTGCGAATGATAAATTATATGAGTATATGATAAAATTACACACAACAACAACAACCTACTCTAAACTATCTGGGTATATTTCCACGTATCACAGTGATAGTAAAATATCTTACGAGGAGTTCACAACGATAAGTAAAACCTACGATGAATCATTTAAAAACGTTAGTGATTCTGATGACAATAACCAAATGACATTAAATGGAGAATTAAACAATAATAATAACAATAATGTCAGCGCCTGAACATCGCTCTGATATTGAGTTAAGAGAGTTATTACAGCAGATCGTCACTAACACAACTTCTTCAAAAACTACTGTTATAAAAAAGTTAGAGCAATCCTGAATTTCACGTTAACTTTACAACTGCAATTCCAGTTAAAGAGATAGCATTAGCTCAGTTACGGTTTTGTTATAGCTGGCCTAATATTAGATAAAAACCATTTGGTGGACTACTGCCAAATAATTAATTAGTATTCGCAAATAAGAATAACTCTGATGGAACTCCCGATTGGCAAGTAGTTAGTATTCCAACTGGAAGTTATCAAATAGTGCAAATCAATGAGGAATTCCAGCGCAGAATAAAATATATTACTGGGAAAGGATTGGAAATAGCAATTACTGTATACGAACCAACATTATCGTCGGACAGATTTAATATAGAAGATGCCAGCAAAGACTTTCCTGATGTTTTCGAATATGACAATATTAAGATTACTAATAATATACGTAAATGCAGGGACGAGCACGATGAAAAACGTGCAAAAGTTCTTGGTAGATAGATAATCGGCAAGTTTACTCAAAGCAGTTCATACAGTTATAAACGACACTGCGTAAGATTGATTATGAATGATGCTGAGTTAGATTTTATAATCGCTGATACAACGGAGAAAAACACATTTATAAGCCGAAGTAATGCTTATTTATCGGATGGGAGTTATATTGAGCTATATTGAGGGCGACTCACCACTGTTTACTCATTTAAGATCTTCGATGCTAGCCTATGTTTCTATAAAGCTTCTGTCTATGATAAATAGATTTCCTCGTCACGCTGTTAGAGTCGCTACGGATTCATTTATATAAACAAAAAATATAAGGATTTATTAAATCCGCTACTAGGTAATGGTGAGTGGGGGACATGGAGGATAAAGGAAGAAAATATACTCAATTATTCTGAATTTGATGACGTTGAAATTTAAGGAAACATATTATAAAAATAATAATCAAATATCAGAGTCATCTGCACCATTTGTGTACGATCGTGTGGCTAGACATAAGACTGTTTATCTTAATGGGTGTAAAGTGTAAGGTATAACAACTCGTGCAATTAAATTATTTATGAACAACCATTCAGATATGATTGTTTTGAAACCTACTTATAAACTCTCCAGAGAGATAAAATAACGAAAAGTAAAATCATGCACATATTATGGTTTCTTTAGATGGTGTGTTGAAACATGGACCCCTGGGCGAATGGGTGAAAAATATAGACCAAAGTTTATTATATGGGACGAGATAGACACGGTGTCGTTAGAAACATTAAAAACATTTCTTTAATGGTTATTGACAAAGTACACTGCTGTGATTATGTGTAGTGATCATGGTCAACCACCGCCTTTTGTTGGACAGTCTCAACATGAATGGCAAAAGAATAATGTAGATTATTACGAGGAAATACATGATAACCATAGAGCTATTGATGAACCGCTGAAAGAACTTAAAAAAAATTAATCAGACTACAGCCAGACAAAATTCAATGTGAGATAAAGCGTGAGATAATTCCAGAAACTACCATGAATGATTTTTGGTCTATATGGAGACCAGCTGATTTGATAGTCGCAAGTAGAAAGATAGTTCGTGATGAATTGCAAAAGAAATTATTTACGTTACATAAAGAAATAATTTCACATTTACCTGTACCATTATGTTATCGCCTAGCAGTTACTCGACGACAGAATATTGAAGTTGAAATTCCTGGTGGCGGAGTACAAAATCTGGTATTGAATGATATTATTTTGGTCACTTTCAATGCTGTTGACGGGACATTGAGTATGGATAAATCACCGTGGACGTTAGGATACGCTATAACCATTCATTTATCACAGGGATTAACTATCTCCGACACAAATATCTGGATTGTAGATGATCGGATCGAATGGTCAAACTTAGTTTATCTTGCAGTATCTCGCGTCAGACGAATAACTCAACTACATAGGGTTATTATAGATTACGTAATAACTAAAGAAATTACCAATGACGATGCTGTAATAAAGAAAAAATATTAGCGTCTTATAAACAATGTGCAAAAAAATAGGAGTAACTTTGATAATGATACTGAATTTATTATAATAATAAAATAACTACAGAATAATCACTGTGCAAGTTGAAACACAATAATGCTATGGCAAAATTCGAATAATAATCCAAGACAATTTACGGTAGACAGAATTAATAGTGATCTTGGTCAGACACGTGAAAATGTGATGCTGACCTGTCTTGATGTAATCGACGCCGGGGTTCTGGTTTACATAAGTGAACGCGGTGGTAATTGTGTTTCTGCAGGAATTACCTGCAATTGTTCACGCACAAATCTACGTTGAGGGGCAGTAGAATCTAGACTGTATATGTCAGGTCTTCCAGTGGATCTAACCACGCTAGAAACTGTATGTGTGGTCACACTCCAAATAGGGTCAGTAGCTCTTTTTTCCCACCCTCCAGCTCCCCTGGTTCGTATAAATATCTCACAAATTCATTACCTAATACTGGTTGTTGACCTCGTTGTCCTTATTCATCGCTACGTGGTATATATTTTTTAAGTTATTGCATTAGAAAGTTTAATGGAAGTTGCATGAGTAATTTCATCATTAATTGCAGATATCACATTTGGTAACCTTACAACCCATTTACGAGATCGCTCACCGGACTTAAAGTTAGAAGATATTTCCTTCGCGTATTGATATCCAAATAACCGCCCAGCAAGTGTTCGAATAAATCGGTCAACGATAGCTTGATCACGATGAATTGCAGTATGTCCTTGTCTGATTTTGAGGTTATGTTTTTTCATCAAAGATAATACTGCGCCAAGAAATTCTTTGCCAGGATCAACTTGTAATAGCTGTGGCCATTGTAGACTACCACGTTGATAAATTCGCTCAAACGCAGATGCAACTTCAAATGCTGTTTTTGTTGATAATGGTTCAGCTTCATTATATCTACTTGCAATATCAACAGCAGTCAATGCATATGTGTACGTGCGTGAACTTTTGTTAACGTTTTTTAATAGTATCGTGTGGTAGAAACAAAATATCTGCTTGATGAACTTCGTTAGGAATAATGAGATCAAAATGTGCATATTGAATCTTATGTGGTGGTGGTAGATAAATTTGCCATATTGCCTGTCGGGCTAACCACGCTTCAGCAACAGAACGTGAAACTTTTGCTGCTTTAGCAAGTTTATTGATTGCTGCTTTACCTTTCCAATACCCTCTAGGACTATAATAAATAGATTCCATTATAATAATTATACAATTAATTACCAGCCCCTAACATTATTTTACTTCTCATAGCAGAGTTTATTAGAAAACTAGCGAGTTTCTCTCTAACAGATTTATTAAGTATAGAATTTAATGTATGAATCAATTTTACATCTGCAAGATGCCGTTGTTGCAAATCTGGATTTTTATAAGCAACGTCATGAATGTGACATGCTTGGTCAATTTTATTTACTGGATACTTTCCTGGTCTTGGTTGATCTTGCTTATCAAGTCGGATATCGAGACGAGTTCCAGGACCACAGTAATTATATCCAGAAAAGTGTTTCTCACCAACATACGTAACCCATGGTAATCCAGATAATTTTCCTAATGATGCGGCAATATCCCCACCTATCCTTGTTGTCCCTAAAGATAAATTTATATTTTTGTACCATATTTTACACATTTACCTGTTAATGCATGTCGTTTATTTTTGTTACTATTGTTGTCAATCCAGTGATCCCACCAATGGTGGGGGTTGATGATCTACATCGAACACAATATAGACTGATGTTATTAATAATATGGATGCAATAATTGATTTTTCGGCGACACGAAAACAAGAACCAGTGAAGCACCATCCAGCATTACCATATTTGATAAAAATGATTATAATCGGTCCATCTGGTTCAGGTAAAACACAATTATTATCAAATTTAATAATGAGATGTATGAGATGGAACAAACTATATGTAATAGCACCGTCTGTGGATGATCAGCATTGTTACGAAGTACTTAAGGATTTTAACGAGAAAGCAAAATCAGTTAATAAAGACGGTGACAATATTATTGATTTTATCACAGATATAGATGAAGCCCCATCTATAGATGATTTGGATGGATTCATTAATAATCTCGTAGTATATGATGATGGGATGTTGGACAAACAATCTATTCCAGCTAGAATATTTTCTCGAGGTAGACACACAAACACAGACGTGATTTATGTTACTCAGAGATACACACATATACATAAAGTGATTAGAGATAACTGTAATATTTTGGTTGTGTTTAATGGAGTAGATAATTATACCCTGCAGAATATTTATTATACCTGGTGTTCAGGGGATATGGACATGATATAAGTTTAAAATTTTTTCTCAAAAGCACAATCAGTTCCGTTTGGATTTATGACAATAAATCTACATGACCCAAGATCCAGATATCGTATAGGTCGGGATAAAATATTTGGTTAATCCCTGATAAAATCAGGAGCAGCAGTGAGGGTGAACGACAACGATTGGGTCGTTTTGTAAGTAAAACAAAACCGCATATAAATCATGAAAAATATAGTCAATAATAGAGTAACAAAACTGACCTAACCTCATGGATTTATTATGCGATTTTTAACCGTACGGAAATATAATAGTTAGAGACTTTGGTTTAGTGTTATTAACTTATTTTTTTCAGCCTCTGTAAGAACCTTTTTATTCGTTAAGGATACGAGCAAAATTTTGTTGGGTTCACCCTCTCTGCTGCTTTTGATCTAACAACAGTATACTAATATATGTAGATAGATGCAAGAAAAGATTCACAGATATGTTCAGATCGAATGACATTTCACGTGAAGAATAATTTATATAAGTGTTCCTGGATAAGTACATGTTGAAGACTTTATATAATGCTGTTATTATTGAAGCCCATTCTTCTTGATAGAAGAACTATCTAGATGTCTTCTCCACCCGTCATAACAGCTATGCAGATAATTATTAATTAATAATGGAACTTGAACTTTTTTACTACTGACGCAAAATATCGAGGTGGTTTAGATAAGTGATAGAAATATATAGAAACTGTAATATCTTGAAAGCCTTATAATTTTTTAGTTTTCGTTGCTTATTGACAACATTATTTTATGCAGCAGTTTTAAACGAATATTATCGTTCCTCATTCAGGGTACGAACACACATGTGGAAAAACGATTTGTACAACGCATTCTTAACAATTTACAATGTTATACATATATCTGCTGCCTACATTTGCTAGTTCAATGAATTTACTTAGCTCTTCAAGGCTTAACACCTGGATTATTTGCCAACAAATGTCTACTTTGATCTGTTTTGTACAATATATTTTGTTTCATGTTGAATCAAAACGAGTAAAACATTCCATATTTTAAAAATGAAGTTAGTGTGTCTGGACGCATTGAATCCTACGGTTCAATTGGGTTTCGCTCTCTGTCCCCATTAAACTGCATTCAGTGCCAGTGTTTAAGATAAATTAATGCTACTTCGGATATTCGCAACCAGATATAGATCAATGCTTTAATAACAAATCTTATCCAGGTATTATTTTAGTTTTATTATCAAAGTGTTGTTTATAATTATCTTTTGTGTGATGTAGAATTTTTAACGTACCTGTAACAAGTTTATTCATAATCGCCATGATGTATACAGTTTGACAGTTTATTGTATTGTCTGCTTCTATGTCATCGAACCACAGTCATGTGGTAATGTTCTAGCCAGTCACATTATTATTACACTAGGACGATCAGTTCTAATACCAGCTTATTAATGCAAAATGCCAAACGAGGCAGCTGTACAGTTGGTATGTCTCTGGCTGGATTCGGCCGGATCTTTTTGTCGCTAATGACTTTAATTCCATTACAACAGTCACAGTAAACTTCAGTAAGCCATTTTCGAAATATTGACTTAGTTCTAATTGAATCAGTGTTGGTTTGTTTTAGTTCTAAACGTACTAGGTCTACAAGCTAACTCAAACTCAAGAATCTGTTTCGGTTGTAAATGTTTTCACAAATCTTTTAGATTTCCTCACTTTTTTCGCTTTTTGCCAATTGTGTCAATACTTGCTTTTATTACGCTGATATTTTCTAGTCTCGCCGATTGTGTCAAAGCTAACTTGCATCAAAATGACATTTTTATTCGGAGTCTACTGAGTCATTACAGACTTTCTTATTTTGTCCACTGGACCATTGTATTAATGCTGAGTTGTACGAGACAGATGTTTTTTTATACCAAGTATATATATATATATATATATATATATATATATATATATATATATATATATATATATATATATATATATTTGACTTGCCATATCAGACGATAATTTTATTTCTCACACGTATAATGATTGACGGCTCGAAAAACTTATATTAACATCCTCAAGGGAAAAGGCAGAGCAACAATCAAAAGAAAAGATCAATTTTCCGCAAAAAATCTGCTTAAGACTATTTTAACCTTTGTTATCGATTCAAGAATTTCATGGATCGTAGACACCTACAACTATAGTTACAAAACTGTAATAATTGTTTATAGATTGTCTTTTAGAAATGATAAGCTTTATGGTAAATATTTTTACTTTATATTAGAAATAGCTGCACATGAAAATAATAACCAAAGCTATGCGACTTAGTTCAAATGAATGTGCATGCTGATATTGTCGACATTTCAAAATACTGACTGTACTTAAATCAACTGTTGTTCATTTAGTATTTTAAGTGGTATTGGGTGGAATTTTAAGACCTTGCCAATATACATATTCTACGAAGGTAGCTTTGTTCAAGTATATCGTGAATTCAGTGGCTCTGAGTTGTTCCCCCAACATACAAAACAAACCATAATGCAAGTAGTTTGCTTTCTGCTAGAGCTAGATATGAAGGTAAGAGCGTTGACGGAGCATAGCAAAAACGTATTTATTATCATGGACAGAAACAAAACTTTAGATTGGCTCAATAAATGCAGGGACTTTGGAAATAGACCCTATTTCTAATTACCAGGCCAGTAGCCTGCCCATGTGAGAACTCAAATATGCATCTGAACTTAAAAATGACATTTAGTAGTTACGCTATCACTTTTCTTTTAAGATTTCCAAAGTGAGCGATATAGCTTTTCTATTGTATAACATAATGAAGCTAGTGATGCATTGCAGCAATTATAAATCGTTCTTCATATATTTTGAACGTTAGTGGGCTATACAATTATAGAATATATAGTTTTCCATGCAATTATGGCAGGTTAGGTTTAAATTTTTGCTGAATTTATCATCGGAAAGGAAATACTACATTGCCTATTTTTAGTATTTGATTTGTATTCTTTGTTAGGTCTTTATTTGTTATATGCTATGCATTATGTAAAATTGTATTGTCTTGTCTAAAATCAAGTTCATGGTTTACCTGATCAGCTTCACTGATTTTTGATTTTGTTTCTGTAAACAACTAGAACATAGTTTATATAACTCTGTGTATGAAGTTTAAATATTTGGTTCATTATCATGTTCTGAATCAAGGACATTATGCTTACATTTTCTATATTATACAGTCATTTAGTAACATATTTTGTCAATGGCATGGATTGTTCTGGTAATAAACCTTTGTCCTGTATCTTATGTCTTCTTTTTGTCTTAATCCTTTTTATATAATCATGTTTATTTAGAAATTATTTGTTCTTGTTATAAGAATCATTTGTTGTGTTCAGCGTTTTATTTGTTTTGGAAAGTATTTATTAAATTATGCATTTATTAGAAGTACAATGTGCTCAGTAATATTCTTGGACAGAGACATTAGCTGGAAATTATAGTGAATTCAAACAAGGGAACATTATATTGTCATACTGTGATTCAATCAAAGACTTTTGACACATAGTTGCAAGTCAGGCCACTGGTACATTAATACATTAGTGACTACTGGTCACTTAATGCACATCAACACATCCAGTGTTTCAGAATATTTGGAATAAAACCATCGTTTATTCAGAACTCAATCCAATAGGACCTGGTCAGTAATTTCAAAATTTTAAGGGGGGACTTAGTTCGCAATATCGTAAGTTCTTTTTACATTTTTACTTTGGATTCTCGGGAAATAAATATTTTGTTGAATTTTACAAAGCATTTTGGCTTTTACTCTATTATATTACTTATTTTTGAGAACATATATTCGTATTTATATAGTAGTAAGAAAGCTACGTTACGATTTTTATTTCAGGAATGATACCCTTTTTAACTAAATTTTTTTTCATATTTCATGGTCATTCCCCTTTTTTAAAATAAAGAAGCTGACCGGTATGACAAGAGCTCCTTTAGGTCATATTAATTTATATTATCACAGGTTTGATTTTATTTATTTACTTTGTTTTTTATTGAACACAGCTAAAATGTACTTTAACAACTTTGCCCTCTATGATATAGACGTATCACATACCAAGCAAAGTATTCACGTATTGCAAAATATATTTATGATGCAGGTCTCACGAACTGAGATGCATACGTGATGGAACTTGCTCGTTGAGTCCTCAGTTGCAACAAATAGTTAAAAACCAAACTAATTACTCTATTAAAAGTGTCAACTGGAGTGGTCGTAATAAGAGTAAAAGGAGTGACACGATTAAAGTAGCAAAATATGTATTATCTTAAAAGAGCCATACGGAGTGACCTTATTGAAAGAGCCAAATGTAGTCACCATGCTAAACGAGCCAAAAGGAGTGAGCATACTAAAAAAGCCAAAATGAGTAACACTGATATGGGAGTTAAGAAGATGTAAGTTGTTAAAAGAGTCAAAAGGCATGTCCTTATTAAACGAGTCAATACGGGCGACTTTATTGAAAGAGTCAAGAGTCGTGTCCCCATCAAAAGACAAAGTATAAAAAGTAGTAACGTTACTAAAAGATTCAAAACTGGTGGACACTATTAAAAGAGATAGAAGGAATGACGCTAATAAAACATTCAAATGGCGTGTCCCAGTTAAAAATGTCAATGGGCGTGCCCTTAATCAAAGAGTCGAAAGGAATGAATCTACCTAAACATCCAAATATTATAAGAGTCAAAAGGAATGTATCTAATAAAACATCCTAAAACACGAGCCTGTTGAAAGAGTCAAAATGAGTAGACCCATTGTAAAGTGTCAAAAGGAATTAATCTAATAAAACATCCAAAAAGGCGTGACCCTTTTAAGAGTTGAAATAATTGAATCTACTAAAATTTCCAAATGGGGTGTCCCTATTAAAAGAGTCCAAAAAAGAATAAACCTAATAAAACATAAAAAAGGAGCTACCTAATTAAAAACTCAAAAGGAGTGGACCGTATTAAAAGTGTCAAAATGAGTGACCATAGCAATTCACTCGCTGATTTTACTCACTTACCCTATTATAAGGATCAAAATGAGTGGACCGTAGGAATTCACTCACTGAAGCGTACGTTATGTCCCGTAGTAAACATTTCGGTGTGTAACATCTTTATTCTTTTTCTAAAATAATCTATACTTTTAATATAGGATGAATAATCGTAAGTGAATGATATTTGTGGAAAACACGGATAAATAAATGTCATTTTTGTTATCTTACTAGACATCTTAATTCTGCAGATGAAAGTTTCCAGATAAATTACCCCTTATCTACAACTCTTTACAAATAATTCACGTCCTTATGACGTGCTATGATCACATAATTACATTTTGTCTATACATATCGTACATGATTTGAATAATTTTGCATCCAATCGCTATATGCATTTGTTCTCCCTTTTGAAAAACCTGATGGTTTATGGCTGAAAATCCTAGTTGTGCAACTTTGAACGCTTGAACAATTTAAGAGTTCTCTTATACAAATATTACGCCTGATAGTGGATGAAAATTTATTCAATCCCATTCATTTAGAGGATAACAACTCTAAGGTTAAAAACATCTCCTTAGACAAGACTACGTGAAGTGATAAAATGAAATGACTTTTTAAAAATTATGTATGCACACTGAAAATATGTTTTCTCTATGTTAGACAAGACCTGTCTTACATTTTTTAGACGTAAGGTTTATGATGCAGAAATACGTTGTTGCCACTACATCGCAGATTAGATATGTAGTTTGCCCATTTAACCTAAATTATTTAACTATTCTTTTTCTTTAAAAAAACTGCATTTTTTAACACGTGTTTATTGAGTTCCTCTTAAATTCAAGCATGAAGAAATTGTGGGTTGTCATGGCGTTTGTTTATTCTCTAGATTTTGAGTTACGCGCAATTGCTTGATACGGTTGACAAGATGTGAAACTATATTGTAATGGTATAGCTACAATAACGCCAAAATTATAGAATTTTGTCTACATAGATGCTGAATAAACATGACATCAGAGATGACTACATCATAAACATGTTAAATTTGTAACATGTTATAATGTACAGCTGACCTTTCACGAAAATGATGACCATCGATGACAATGCGTTTTAGTAAGTTTACGTACTAGATAGAAATGTTCCAAACATTTTATTTTCACTAAGCTCATAAACATGATACGTAATTGTTTTAAACATTGATATTGACTTGCACATGCACTATGTTACGAAAAGCTGCATCATTAGATGCTGTTGGCAGATATAAATGGGGATCATATCTGCAAATATACAGATACATTTGAATCTGGATTTGTCTGGATTGCCCACCATATAACCAATATTTGCTGCTCATACTTTTCTTAGACATTTATATGAATCAATGTTTTTTTTTAAACGAAAGTTAATAGAAATCATTTATTGTAACTAAATGTAGTCTTTACTGAATATTGTAATTATAACGTGTGTAATCTCAAGGCAATTAATATCTCTGTAGTTTTCATTTTCTCTCAGAACCTCGTATATTTCACATTTCGCTGGCACAAGCGTGTATTTTTAAAGATTCATTATCTAAGAGTTAAGATGTACATTTTCAAACCTTCTAAAACTTTATATGGGTTGCTGCTTCAATAACTGTGCATTATGGAGGTTTCTAGATTTTTATATTCAATTAACATTTGGTAAATATGGTGTTACCAACACAACAAAGAAATCATGAAGACTTAACACCTCCCAAATTTGATAGTATGTCATTTTGTCAATCGTTCTGAGAACGGTCAATGTATTTTTGGCTACGATCATTAACGTCTTAGAGTCAACATACTATGCAAGTCACATTGTTCATGATACCAACATTGTTTAACGTGGATACTATATGATAATACGAACAATGATAGAAACATTGGTAACTTAGATAATATAGAATAAACGAAAACAGTGTCACAACAGCAGCATTATAAATCTTCAATATTTGCTGGTTTTCACTGTTTCACAGCACCATACTTACGACTGTTGTTTTGTTGATGGTAGCGGTGGTAGCTAGATAGTCAATAATGCGCAATAATGATTAGCATCGGGATGGAATCCAATCATGTTCTCTGGTAGATCACATCATCGTTATGTATGCTAGCACAAATCACTTGCGATAAAAAATTCTCAGTAAGAATGGTTTATCGAGTAAAAGGTAAATATGTACTCATTAACAAACAGAAAACTTTGAAAGAACTGATTTTCTCGTTAACAGTGACCATATATCTTCATGGTACAAATGTACCAAATGTGGTCGCAAATTAATCAAAGTACTACAAATATGGTAATAAACACGAACAGTTTATAAAATCAAAATCTGTTATGTTATATTTTAGATGCAACACTTATTAAGACAATTTGATCACTTTCGGAGCTATCACTCTTTTCTCCTATTCAGGTGCTAATCGCTACTTTAAAATCATATTTAAGATGCTTCCCTAGATTATCTTCATGGTGACCATGCGACAACTTTCTTAATCCAGTCTAATAGATGCATTTGAGATATCAGTCATTATTCCTTTTATGTTGTTATGGCTATATTTGCTGTATATGTTATTAATAACATCAAGCAAACGCTTTCTGAAGCAAAACCAGGTACCGACACCGTTGTGAACACCGAGTGCGTAATTAGGCGTTATTATTTTCCCTTTCTTGAAATCATAGATAACATTTTCTCCCTTCATAGAATACAAGCTTTTCTCTACCATAAAACAGCACAGTAAGCAAACAGGTTTCTTTTAAAGGATAAATAATCTATGCAATAATATCTTAAATGCTCCAATACACACAAACACACACACACACACACACACACACACACACACACATATATATATATATATATATATATATATATATAAAGAATACAAATCATATGGCGAATAACAACCCTCTCAAGCGTACTGGATCCACCAAGGGATCACGTTTGTCAGGGATTAATTAAAATAGATGCAATAAACTGACGACGAACAGTACGAAACTAGTAACTAACTAGCCTAAGCGCTTTCGACTCTTAATGAGTCTTTTTCAAAGGCAAATACAAAACATAGTTACGACAAACAAATAAACACAAAAACGTTGCGTTTGTAAACCTCTACATTTCTATCTTCACATGTGCTAAAACTATAAATACAACCAGCTTGTATAGACTAGTTGCGGAAACTGAAAACGTTGTATAATTCCCTAAAAGTCTACAAGCCAAAGCGACATCTATTTTTACTTTGTGTACATATGTAACGCAGATTATATCCCGGATATTTGGTTCTATACCGGTTATTCTTATAGTAAAAATTGAAGGATAAGAAGATTTAGAAAATGTTAAATTCTACTAGTGCATAGTTTTCATTTTCTAGTCTTCTTGGTTTAGACCGCTTGGTTTCAATGTTCTAAGGCGGCGTATCCAGTATGATTCCTTTTCCTTCCTGGTTTCGGAACTCCAGCTGTGGTTGTTGGCAATAGCGATAAGTATTATATCACTGAAAGTGTGGCCAGGGGAGGAGAAGTGTTCTGCGACCGGGCTTCTGTACAGCTTTTTTGTCATCCAATCAGATCTATGAAGGTTTATCCTTATGTGTAGCTTTTCAGTTTCTCCCACGTACTGAAGGCCACAGATCTTACATGTGATGAGATAAATCACATTCTCTGTTTTGCACGTTTTGTTTGGACCATGTATGTTTAGTTTTTCTTTAGTCACTGTGCTAGTGAATGTCTTGGTCTCTATCATATGTTGACAGGTTTTGCATCTTTTATCGCCACAGGGTCCAGATTGACTAGGTTGGTTTTGACTAGCGATTGTTGTTAGCTTGGCCCTGACTAGGATGTCCTTTAGGTTTTTTGGTCTCCGGTAAGCTACTACAGGTTTGTTCGGAAGTATTAGGTTTAGTATGTCTGACGATTGCACGGTTGGCCAGTGGTTTGCGATGATTTTACCTACTTTGGGATTGTCTGGGTGATAGGTCAGAATAAATGGTATCCTATCAACCTTTTCTTTCTGTCCATATCTGAGTAGGTCATCACGGTTTGTTTGTTTAGCCCTTTGGATTGCCTCCGCAATCAGGTCTTTGTCGTAGCCTCGGTAAATTAAATGTTTAGCCAGCTCTTCAGACCTTTCTAGGAATCTTTCATCGTCGGAGCAAATTCTGCGTATCCTCAATGCCTGGCTATATGGAATGTTCTTAATGCAGTGTTTTGGATGACAGCTGGTTGGGAGAAGATACTGGTGTTTGTCGGTTGGTTTCGAGTAGATGTCTGTGTGTAATTTGGTTTCCACCAGTCTGGTTGTTGTGTCCAGGAAAACATGGTTTGAGTTGGAAATTTCTGCCGTGAATTTTATTGAAGGATGGAAGTTGTTTGCCTTTGAAATGAAGTCATCCAGACTTTCTCTTCCATACTGCCACTTCATTTCTATATCATCGATAAAGCGTACCCACTGGTATGGTGTACGCTCAACCGATGCTAAGAGCTTTCCCTCAAGTTTTCCCATGAAAATGTTAGCATACGAAGGGGCCATTTTAGTACCCATTGCAGTTCCATTGATTTGTAGGTAGTTTTCTTCATTAAATTCAAAGTTGTTGAGTTTTAGGACAAGCTCCAGGAGTTGGATTAAGAAGTGTGTGGGTGGATTGTTTACAGTTCTTGTTTCCCATGCTTCGCTGCATGCCTGTAACCCTTCGTTGTGCGGTATGTTGGTGTACAAAGATGTGACGTCTAAGGAAGCAAGTAATGTATCTGGAAGTAATGGTTCACTAGCTTTGCTTTTTATGAGATAATCTGTCGTGTCTTGAAGATATGATGGTAATTTGTAGACATGTGGTCTCATAAAATGATCTAAATATTCTGATATCCTTTCTGTGGGGTGCCCGTTACCTGAGATTATAGGTCTGCCAGGGTTTCCTTGTTTGTGGATTTTGGGTAGAAGATAAAATCTACCTGCTCTTGGGTTTTCTGGGCTTAAGTAGTTTTTGGTTTGCTGGTCTATGTGTCCGCTTTGGTACGCTTCGTCAATAACATTAGTGATGATTTTTGCATATTCCAGCGTTGGATCATGGTCCAGTTTTTGGTAGAACCTAGCGTCACTTAGTTGTCTACTTGCTTCACTAATGTAGTCTTCCCTATTCATAACGACAACAGCGGAACCCTTATCTGCAGGCTTAATTATTATGTCTGTTCTGCTTTTCAGTGAGTGCAGGGCATCTGTTTCTTCTTTTGTCAAATTAGAATATTTGTTAGTATGGTTGATATGTCTGGAAATATCGTTTTCAACCGAGTTGATAAAGGCTTCCAGATTCGGAATTGAACTTTTTGGTGGGGTCCAGTTACTTATATAAATATCCGGGATATAATCTGCGTTACATATGTACACAAAGTAAAAATAGATGTCGCTTTGGCTTGTAGACTTTTAGGGAATTATACAACGTTTTCAGTTTCCGCAACTAGTCTATACAAGCTGGTTGTATTTATAGTTTTAGCACATGTGAAGATAGAAATGTAGAGGTTTACAAACGCAACGTTTTTGTGTTTATTTGTTTGTCGTAACTATGTTTTGTATTTGCCTTTGAAAAAGACTCATTAAGAGTCGAAAGCGCTTAGGCTAGTTAGTTACTAGTTTCGTACTGTTCGTCGTCAGTTTATTGCATCTATATATATATATATATATATATATATATATATATATATATATATATATATATATATATATATATATATATAGGTTATGCTATGTTATTTGTCACTGCTAATGAATGCTCGTTTTTAAGAGTGAATTAAATATATTTAGATTTTTTCCGTTTCAATGCCACCCAATATTAAATTTTGATAGTGCTCATGCTGACCTTAATGTTAAATTTCAACTGCTGTTAAAAACTATCCGTAAATGGTCCCATAATGATATTTATAATGTTAATTAGTTTAGGGTTAAAACCCCTATGTTAAGTTTTAAGTTCGTACAGCGTCCCAATGTAGCCAGTTAAACTTCAGGCACTCTTTGTCAATATATGTTGTAATGCGACATGAGATATGTGTCCAACAATTGTGTGCCCCGTAAATTTACTGTAATTTAAAGGAGTGGGGATTGTTCACATCGTTGCACAGCTTAAGTTTTGATATAAACATTTTTGATATTATATTACTGTGTGCATGCTCGAGGTTATGTTCAGATAGACCTCTAGGAATATTGTTCAGATAGACGTATATGTACGTTGTTCCGTACAGCAACATAGATGCAAAAGAGTAGCATGTAAAGCTTGTGCAGAAGAAATACTGACCATGAATGATATCTTTGGGGCTTTATCTTTACGTGAAGGGAGTAGGATGACACGAGTGAAAAACGTATTCAGCCATACTTTCACATTCCTCGAACAGCAGCGTCATGCATCAGTCATTGGTGTTCAATGTACAGTAATACGCTAATTACAGTTTAGATCTTGATTATGAGATTGACGAAACAATGGCATTATATCAAATGGTCACTTTCCACTTTTTCGGACACATAACTGTACCAAAGCTCTAAATCTCTACAAGTAGTTATGTGGAATAAAAGACTAAAGCTTGTCAGCATTCTATCCAAGAAGGAATTTAGGGTAGAGGCAAACTGCTGGTGGACCAATATTATATTTTATATTAATTCATCTTTCTGATCTTTTTAATATTGATTTTTGTTTTGACATCACTATATTAGGCTATCAAATTATTGTTCGCAGCCGAGGTGAGTTAGTGAAGGGAGTGTTACTGTAGTGTAAACTTGGTTCATAATCACCTTACAGCAAGCTTTAAAAATCGTTATCTGAAACGAGGGCTGTCGTCAAACAAACTTAAATACTCCTACCCAACTCACAAGTATGTTTCTGTCAGGAGTCAAACAAATAAACATCATGATGATTTCTTTAGTTAATGAAGATTATTTATGAGTCTTAATTTGGAATAGAAGAGCTATTTATTATTCAGATTCATATTTCTAAATAAATAAAAATTTGATTAGGTTGCACTTACAGCATAATCAAGTTATAAAAAATAATTCAAGAGGTACAAGCAAACTAATGGCCTAGTGGTTAGAGTGTCCGCTTTGAACGGTTGTCAGAGAGCACTAACTAGGAACTGTAAAAGAAGGGTTGAGATTAAAATTCGCTAAGAAGAGATTTCGCATAGCAATAATTAGATGCAATCTATCCGAAGACTGTAACGGGTTTTGTACTGCTGATATCCATAAAGATCCTTCTCTTTCTTCTCAATTTAGGAAACTCGTGAATACGTTTTTTTGGGGGGAGACAAATAGATCCCTACATATAAACTATTAAAATATTTTTAATGTCAAAAACATTTCACGAATTTTCATTGAACCATTCACACTTATAGAGGAGATCCCTAAGAATAATTCCCTTAAGGATCTTTTTAAGACAGAATTTCTAATGATCAATCGTTATTTAGCGCAAACTATTGATACAATCGATCAAAGTTGTACGTGATTTTCATAGCCGTAACGCATATAGTGCCCTGCATTTCGCTGATGCCTCTTGGGTTGGGTTCACAATATCCCTAGAGATAAATTGTCAAAGAAGGATCCATGTCCAAATTTTTTAAAGATGAAATATTACGGCATATGTGTGCATAATATGTAATCCTCTTAGGGAATACGTTGCAACCTTCTCCCATTGTTCACCCCCTTTCTTTCTTTGGCTGACATTGTTCATAGAAATAAAATGACAAGGATCGTCCATGTTAAAATGTCTTTAAAGAAGAACGTTATGACCCATACGGATACGTAATATTTAATCCATTTCGGTCATGATTTATACGCTACTACCCTCATTTATTTAGCCACGATGTCTCAAACTCGGCTCAACGAATCATTTTAAACTTTGCTTCTTTTGGAAACGGTCCCTAAACAGGAATAGTGAAACAGGATGAAATCAAAATTCGCTACGTATGGGTTCATGTAAAATGTTTTACTGCAATCCATTCAAATCCTCGTTTTAATAGTGCTGGTTGCAATGAAAACCCTCCTATTTCTCAGATTTCTCTAGTCGAAATTCGTCAATAATGCCTTTTGGACTTAAAATAACACGGGCAAGCTCTCAAAGAAAGGTCTATGTCAAAATCATTTTAGTGGTGAACTGTATCGTCTACATATGGGCTGAAGAGGTACTATCCTTATATGGTTTATATACCAGCTATATGTTGTTCTCCCTAGTCCTCAAAAATCGGCTGGACGAATTTTTTGTCAAAGTTTCCAGCTCTTGGAAATCACTAAGATAAAACTTTATAAGACGCGTTAAAATCAAAGCCATTTTAGAACGGGTTCAGTCACTTGAAAATATTGATACAATCGATCAACACTGTGTGTTTTTCATAACTGGTACCCATAAGATGATCGTTACGTCGCTGACTAGTTCGGAAAAATATTCGTCAGAACTTCCTTGTTAGGTTGACCATATCCCTACATATAAAATTTCAAGAAGCTTCTGTGGCAAAACTCTAATAAAGACGGGATCGTATGGCACATAAGTGAATGTAGGATTTAATCATTTAAGGCATGACCTGTAAACACACACATTATTTAGCCCCAATTTCTCAATATAGATTTTGAATCCAAAACTTTTGGATACTCTTGAAAAAGATCCCCTAAAAATGAACTTGAAAAAGAGGTTGAAATTAAAATTCTCTAAGTAGGGTTACACTCGCAGCAAAATTTAACCACAATCCGCTCAAAGACTGACGAAATTTATCCATAAACACCCTCCTATTTTTCCGATTGCTATTTACGAAATTCCTTATTTATCCTTTCAGGTGTCAGAAATATCCTAAACAACAAAACGTATCAAAGAATGGTCCAGGTCAATGGTGAACTGTACGATCGATATATTGACTGATGACGTAATGTCTTTTAAGTTTTGTTATACCTACCAGATACTTATCTCCCGATTTCTCGAATTTTCTTTCATCTTTTCGTCCTGTTGGAACAGATCCCACAAAAACCCTTCAAGAGACATTGAAATGAAAAATACTCTACATAGAAGTTAACATATTATAAATTATTAGCAAAAATAATACACATTGTATGTGTTATACATATGTGTTACCCGTAAACTGCCGCTTATTTCGTTGATTCCTCTCGACGAATTTTATCAATGCATCTTTCTTGTGCACATAACATCCCAAGATATAACATTCGGAAAGAAATACCCATGTCATAATCTTTAAAGAGGGGATCATTCTTTGATAGCTGCTGCGTAGGTATTATTTGACTCCCACAACATTAATGACGACGTTCGTGGAGAAAGGAGGAGTTTTATGGATACAAGCAGAATTAAAACCGTTACAATTCTTGAACAGATTGTAACCGAACTTTGCGATGCCCTATGTATATCCAAGATTTTATCCACTTACGGCCATTGTGAAACCTGCAACGAATTTTTTTTTATTAAATCTGTCTACTGTTAGAAAGTGTCCATAACCCGGAACTCTCCAACAGATGACAAAATCAAGCTTTTCTTAGACATAAGAAATTTGGCTATAATGTATTCAAAGACTATAACGGTTTAATACTACCAGCATTTGTAACGACCCTATTTCTCCGACTGTTATGTCCGTAAAAACCCTCCTATTTCTTCGAATGTTATCGATAAATATCTTCACTAGTTCTTTGGTGAGCGTAGTACATATTTAATTTACATTGATAGTTAGTTTATATTCCTTACATGATTGGGATAATTATATACTGGACTTCACATTGTTCAAAATTAGGTTCATTTCCGACTTGATCTAACTGATTTTGGTTTTTCAAACAACATAGTTGCCTCAATACGGGTCTAGAATATTGAAAATTCCACATGAAATGCAGGGGGCATTTGTTGCTACCAAATTTTATATTATAATTTGTGTAACAGACCTTCGAATTATAACAAAGCTTGTGTCTTGAATACATTGGAATCCTTCCAGATGTTATATTAGGTAATAGTTGTATTGTTTTGTTTTGTTGTTTATTTTAACTTTGTTTTTCATTAGAAAAAATCTTATTTTGACATGAGGTCCAGTAGAGGACTATATAATCTCGTTTATCTAGAAATTATGCATTCGAGCTGTAAGATCTAGACAGAATAAGATGTATCATTGGTATGTACAATATTTTGTTTGGGCGGGAATTTATTTATACAAGCTATTTATTTCAAGTTATTCTGCAGCGTAATTGCAAAGTGTTTAAAAATAACATTCTCTGAGGTAAACGCTTGGATTGAAAATGAAATTTCAAAAAGGATTCCAATAAAAGACTGTTGGTACATCACCACGAAACGGACCACCACCGGCACATCAACACATACAGCATTGCTTTTATCTTGTAATGTTTTTCAGAACTATAATCATTAGTAATTGTGTTAAAGTTTAGGATTGCATGGGATTATCTTTGCAATACCGTACGTTCTTTATATATTTTTCAATTTGTACTCTAGGGAAATACATTATTTGTTTAATTATACAATGCGTTTACCTTTCACTATTTTCCATTACATTAGCACCATAGATCCGTAATACTAGTCATATATATCTCAAAGTACAAATTCTCAACTAATTATCCTTGTCAAATCATTTAAAGGGTGAGATGTAGAGTACACATGGACTGAAGAAGTAAGCTAGTTATGGGTGTTATTATAACTATAAAATATATATATATATATATATATATATATATATATATATATCTATATATATATATATATATATATATATATTTATATATATATATATATATTTATTTATATATATATATATATATATATATATATATATATATATATATATATATATATATATATATATATATATATATATAAACCGTTTATAAATGAATTCTGCGGAAATCACATGCAGAGCATCAAGCATGGAAGTACAGGACCAAAACCATGTGTTCAGTGTGGTATTGGAGTTAGAGGAAATACAAAGTTATGTCTAAAATATGGAGGGTAAAAATATATAGAATTATATCCGGGATATAATCTGCGTTACATATGTACACAAAGTAAAAATAGATGTCGCTTTGGCTTGTAGACTTTTAGGGAATTATACAACGTTTTCAGTTTCCGCAACTAGTCTATACAAGCTGGTTGTATTTATAGTTTTAGCACATGTGAAGACAGAAATGTAGAGGTTTACAAACACAACGTTTTTGTGTTTATTTGTTTGTCGAAACTATGTTTTGTATTTGCCTTTGAAAAAGACTCATTAGAGTAGAAAGCGCTTAGGCTAGTTAGTTACTAGTTTCGTTCTGTTCGTCGTCAGTTTATTGAATATATATATATATATATATATATATATATATATATATATAACTTACCTGCTCCAGAACGTAGTTGCCGTGGATCAATATTTTTTACTTTTAGATATTCTGGAAGTTGTATAAATTTATTAGCTTCTATGAAGATGTCGGATCTCTGTGGTTCTAGTGGTCCTTGATAAACTGGTGCAACTTCAGGCCATCCTAACACTGATCTTATCGAACTTTGATAAATATCCACATAGTAATCAGAGGAATTTATTTTAATCGCCGCTGATAATGTTGGTTCGTTATTAGTAATTGCTGTTTTGGATTCTTTTCCCGTAATAGATTTAATTCTACGAAGGAATTCTTCAATAATCTGTTATATCTGATAACTACCCGTTGGAATATTAACTACATGCCAATCAGAACTTCCATCAAGTTTATTTTTATTTTCGAATACTAATGAATTATTTGGTAGTTGTCCACCAAACGGTTTTGATCTAATATTAGGTCAGCTAAAATAAATCCGAAGCTGTGCTAACACTATTTATTTTGCATGAATTGCGTTTGGAAAGTTAACGCTAAATTTAGGATTGGTCGAACTTAGCGAGATCTTCGTAGATTTTGATGGAGTTGTATTTGTGCTGATCTGCTGCAATAACTCTCATGATGCTGTCAAGGACTCAGACATTGTTATTATTGCTATTATTTAATTCTCCATTTTGGCTATCGTCAGTAGCGATTTTGAAAGCTTCATCGTAGGTTTTCATTATTATTGCAAATTCCTGGTAGGATATTTTACATCACTAAGATAAAATGAAACACATGACGTTAGTTTAGAATAGGCTGTTGTAGCTGTGTGTAATTTTATTATATACTCACGTAATTTATCATTTGTGCACGTAAAAAACTTTTTAGCGATAGTACTGAGAATATCTGCGCATGTCGTTGAAGTTAAAACAATAATCGTTACAATTACTGGAGCTGTTATTGTTATCGGATCAGGCAACAATAGCAGAAACTGAATAAACAACTATGTGAATGACAACCATACGTCTGCGATAATTTTTTACTTTTACTGTATAATTGTTAATGATATTGTTTTAGTTTGGTCAGGCATTCACATACTTGATTATATCTGTGACGTTGAACGTCAATTGAAGTTTTGTTCATTATACTATGACGTTAAGTAATTAATTGGTGAGTTTGATAACAAATTCCAGACACCACCAATAATTAGCCGAGGCCATATATTTATCAAACGATTCCAGCGTAAAAGTTTCCTCAGAATCTTTATCTAATACCACTGGTATAGTTCTAGAAAAATTATCGGTTGATGGAAATGTGGGAAATATTCTAAAATCAACACTGCTAAGTGCGGACATCCTATATACACCAACTACTTTTGCGGTGTGTTTGATAGTTTTATTTTATGGTGTCCACTCATCAGACCCAGAAGCAAATGTGAACACAATATTTTTAATCTGCTGGTGAGGAATTTAATCAAGCTCATTTTATCAAAAATATCAGGCATTCCACTGATAATATCATAGTTTTGTGTTAATATCAGCGATTTTTATGTCGACAGTTGGTGGAGTTCCAAACAATTCGTTATTAGGTCTGTTTATGTTTCTGCGAAAATTTAAAAACGTACCTATGTGATAAGTAAAATCAGTTTTGAGTGTGTTTATTTCATTGCTGATTGGAACTTCCTTATCATCGACGCATTTTTTTCGTAGCAGCATCAATGTCAGATTCTGGTGTTTTTAGTTTATTAGTGCCATTATTATTCATGTTGAGAAATACACGCAATATTCCACCGTTGGATATTGCGTACTTTGATTATTGATCGTCGACGTATTTCTTTTTTGCTGCATCATTATCTGTGGTTGGATTTCCAAGACCTGTAATTTTAATTCTGTTCATAAAATATTTTCACTGAATGAATCGCCAATCTTCTTGATATAATCGTTAACTGACTTACCCGAATCTTGTAGTTTAACTTGATCAGTAAAAGTAACAATATTATCAGCAACTGCGGTAGGAATTCGTATAAGTACGTCTGGTAATTGTATATTGCTTGTCTTGAATCGTTCTCGTTTATCCTGAAGAACGACGACTTCATTTTGATCCACACATGTAATATTTAATAAATCGTCGATCTCATTTCTGAGCTGATCAAAAGATGCATATTTAGATAAATCACTGTGTTGCTAAGCTTTACCACGAGCAGATTTTCCGTAAACATCTATCATTATATTTATCGATGTCTGTTTAAATGTGACATTGTGGTATATACATGCACGACTTTATGAGGTGGTTTTGTTGATTTTGTTATAGCATCAAGTACATTAAGTACTTTACGACCATATTTTGGTGGATCAGTTAATGTTTATGTTGGTGACTTAGAATACCAGATTGGAGCAGTATTATTGCTGACATAATGAAGAAATTCTTTTGGTGGCGCTATTCCATATGAATCGAAATAAATAATTCCACGTGGATCAGTTGCACATCCAACTCAATGAGTGCCTGGTCCAGAGTTTTTATCGAGATTGCTAATACAGGTTTCAATATTGTTCGGTTGTTTTGATATTTGATTGCGCATGAAAACGTCTCTAAAGTTGTTTTTTTTATTTTTAGCTTTTTAGCAGCATTGAGCAAATGAAAATTGGACATAGGTGATAACAATAAACTGTCCCAGGAAGTTGTAGGCCCTTTCCGTACCACGAATACGGGGTCCCTGGCGATCTGAGACCTCTTCCCTTTTATGATGTTTTTTTTTATTCCCCGTCCGGTTGCTTTCCTTAATGCCTTCCCTGCAGCAGTTCCAACAGCGTCTAACGCAGCTGCTTTTGAAACAGCTGGAGCCGCAGCGGCTTATAATGCTGGTATAGCTACGAGAAGTGGAAATATACTGCAGGACGGCGCTCAGCATTAAGAGGTTAGTGTTAGGACTGGTCGACCAGGTGTCAGGATAACGTGACTGGGTGGGAAAACATGCTACCTGTCTGCGGCATGAATCCTCAGTGTGAGACATCAATATAAGTTGCCACAGCGCAGAAACTGTAGCGATATGACAAAAGTGTTAAAACTACGTCAAAAATACACACACACACACACACACACGTACACTACAAGACGATGAATTATTTATGGAAGTGACTGGACAAGATCATTCATGATTCAAATATTGTTAACCATACTGCCTCTGTATTTCGTTCTAAATATAAGATGTAGAGAAAAGACTTGCTTCATCTTAGTAAATAACGGGTATAGTATATCAAGTGGTTGAAAATACATGCGTTTTTTTTCACCCACGAGATTATAATATTACTTCCTAGAAGCAAATTGCCCTTGATTTTTTATGCTTAAATGTATGGTATAGCAATATGAATAGCAGGCTGATAGCGAATTTCTTACCATATCCCTGGTTTATCGATTATATTCTTTTTATTTATATTTTAGTACATCAAATGTCAGTACTAAGATAAATCTCTTTCCAAATTCGAAGCAAAACAGCACTTTGAAAATTGAAAGAAACGAAGGTATATATTGGTCTTAACCTTGTATAGCTGCTAATCATACAATAACAACAGGCAAGCTTTAAAAGTTGCCAAAATGTCTTGGCCATTTTCTTATCGACACTGCAGAGAAAATATTGATTTATTTTACTCCAGTCAATTATCATACTTTTTTAATTTTAAACTTCAGTGATTCACGGTCTACCTTAATTTGGGGCCTGACTACGATAACTCACGGCCTACAGTAACTCATGGCCTAGGATGAAATTAAAGGCATTAATTTACTAGTAACATTTTTGGGCACCATTATAAGCTTAAAGTTATCTTCACCAACCAATCTTATATCATCCATCACTCTATTAAATATACAGCTGGCATCTAATACTTCTAATTATTACAGGCTACTATTTCCCAATTGCCCAGTACTCTATTAATATATAGATGGCATCAAAAGTTGCTAATAGTTATATCGCTCTAACGTTCCCTAATCATCCCATGTTTAATTAGACACACAGTTGGCATTATAAGACCCTAACATTTGTTACCGCGCTGACATCAAAATACACGGACATTTATTTTACCCAATCTTTAACCAATCCCCCAATGCAATATTCCACAAATATTATGTATCATAATGAGCTAATAGTTATTTCGCCCTACCATGTTTTAGTTACCCCGTGTTCTATCAAATAAACAGCTGGCATCATAGCAAGCTAATAGTTATTTCGCCCTACCATTTTCTAACTACCCGTTGCTCTAATAAAATTATAGCTGGTATCATAAGACGCCATATAGTCATGTTTTCTCATCATTCCCCAGTCAGCCTTGCAATATTAATCATATAGCTTTCATCATAATACGTTAAGAGGTCTTCCCCCGCCACTCCATAATCTTCCTGTGACTTGTAGTTTTTTCCGCTGCATTCAGATATCAAAATATTAGTGACATTCATTGATGGTGTAGTAACTGAGCGTCTTATGTTCCGGTTGGATGTACCTCCTCTGGAAATATATGCCTACGATCTGCAGAGTAATCCATCTCGCTGTAGCATCATTATTGGCTAATAGCAAGATATATGTACATAACTGAAAACTGAGTCATACAAAACAAACGTAATTTGCAAAACTTTATTAACGACATGCTTAAAATCATTCTCACTCTGGCATCTTGAATGTATTGATATTTTAAAGTGATCAATTAATGACCTTGACCCAAACGATGTCAGTACTTCAAAGGGAGTTAGACTGATTTTACTGCAGCATGTGAAATGATATATTTTTATTATAAACAAAAATGTGTTTATTTTGTTGCTTTTAAGGCACTTTTAAAAACATATAATATTACTTAAATGGATTCAGAAATATATCCATCAGATTGCTTTCTTATTTGAATAGTTCTACTTTATATTTGCCGAATCGGACATGGTTACTGCTTTGGGTGAACTGGAGGACTTTGTGTTGGCTCCATGTTGATAGTAATTCCGAGCGATATAAATGAAATAAGCCACTACCAGAACCGTCCGCGTAATACAAGTTTATTATACATTAGGAAAGTCTTTGGTTCTCTCACCATGAAATCTTGGCTTATCGAATAAAGACGCATTTATATTTGTCACTAAGCTGAGGTTACTAATCAATATAGATATATAAAATGTCTAGACATGAATCGTGAAGTAAGAATGCAGTTGCAATAAAGATATAAAAAGTTATACTGAAGCTGGTATTTAAGATTACAAAGAGAGCCCAAACAAGTGTTTTGCTTGAGAAATATGATGACACTGTAGCACGGAGATTTAAAGTTTGACAGAGTAATACAGATACGCAAAATATCGAACTGAATTTATAACGCCTAAACAGTAGCAATCACCTTATGAATAATATAAAGCTCACAATGCATTTGAGCTGAACCTTAAAGTGACCGTCATTTGAGCATGGCGTTAGAGTTATACGTGCAGTTATTCATTTTTAAGGGAACTCACACTACAAGTTAATTACATCCACGATTGTCGTCACGAATAATGGGTCAACAAATGAGTTTTAGGTCAGTATTGCTAGGAGATTTATAAAATTGTTCCTATCTCTGATAGCTTGAAGCACTATACTTGCTTTGATTTCAGTAAGCAATATATTTCGTAATAAAGCTGAAGCACACGAATAATATAATAGTGTAAAGTTTAAATGCCTCGTACCAGTCTTTGTATTTTATCTGGACGTGTCGTGGAATCTGCTGTGTAAATGCAAGTTTTAACTGACCAGAAATTTTCTAAATGTAGGCGCAAGTGAAGTATATACCCTTATTATATAACTATAATTACTTTGGGTCTCACTACCGAGCGAATCAAACAACACTTCTGTCAGTCTGGCTTGATGTCACTGTTTCATCTATTTCCGTGGACGTAAAAAACCCCCAACAAAACAGTTTTTCTTTGCTGTATGGATCTTACATGCACAAGTGCAGCATATAAATTCATCCAATCAATCAACACCCAAACGCCCGCTAGATCATAATTTCGGATTGGCATGGTCTCTCTTACTTTACAACTGCATGACACATCAATAATGTTTTCCATGCCGAATATTAGTATAAACCTGTACCTGAAGCTATCAAGAGACTTCCTTATACTAACAAATTAGGGATAATTCATTTTACGAAATCAGTTTTTGCTACCATCAAGTTTTGCGAAGAATATTCATTATAACGTCTGCTTCTAAAAATGATAAATACCATTTTTGAGAAACATTTTCACGCTACAGACAACTTATAATCAAATAAATAATCGTTAAATTCTAAGGAGACTACAAATCATCCTCCCCCATGTTTGTTACAATATGAAACACTTCCAAAGATGATACATATACCTTGCATATCACCAGAATGCGTGTAATATCTATGTATACATGTATACATAGATGTATACATACATCTATGTATGTATAAGGAAATTGAGGAAAATTACTTACATTACGTAGCAAGGAAGGCATCACCTGGCTGTAGAATATCTCAATGTAACGTAACAATCCAAATAATATGAAAATTATTCACATCAATCCTTTAATTTGGTGGTTACATCCAAGTAAGAAAATTATAGAAACTTGTACTAGATGTAAACAGATGTAAACAACAAACAAGAGTTTAATGCAACCAACTGCACACATATAGAACTATTTTAAAAGACCTAAAGACAACTGTCATTTCCAGCTAAATGGTCATGTTTACGTATTTTGGAATCAAGCTAAAACATGGACAGTGACACCACAACGATTCTTGAAAACATTTGCCACAATTGCGATGAACCACACATAAAGTATGGATGTGAATGTTAGTCTTCTGTAAAAACCTTGTTCTCGAAGTTCGAGAATGCATGGCAAGCATCGGAATTACATAAGCTAACCTCTGTACACTACAGCTGGTAAACAAGCAATTATCAGACAACATCATGTTATATAAAACTTCATGTTTTATCAGTTGAGTTTAGTATTAGGGTATAACAGATAAAACAAAAAAAAGGTTATAGTAATTTAGTAAATAAAACTGATTTGTATGCAGTTGAATTATAAGACAGTTTTGATTCATATATGTAGCTAAAGAAAGATAAGGTACTAACAGATGAACGATAATACTTCGTCGGATGTATATAAGAAATACATCGATTTTATAGCTGACAGTAATAAATTCCGCGAGTTTCTTGACAATTGTTGGTATTAAAACTTTTATTACTGCGTACAAATTGTGAACAAATATTATAAAATGAAAACAACATATCGTCAATTTCGATCATATTTCATAACAAATTCCATAACAATATGTTGTCGTACTAGTGAAATATTATCAATTTGGTGTGTAAAACAATGTTATAATTACTACTGTAGAATACTTCGAGTAATATTATATGTATCACAGTTAATGACCAGTTCTGGCATAATCTCAAGTGGAGCAATTTTAAATCCGTTTCTGTTAATAATATATGGTGTCGGTGTCTCTCTTTCAAATGTATGTAAGAAACTTTAACCCGACTTAAGACTAAGCAAATGCTTGTAAAATAAAAAGTATCACTTACAAAAATTACTTGATCAGATACGATCTTATTTGTGGGGTGTAAATTATACAATGGATGATTTAATACGCGCATTTCATATTATTGACAGTATGCTAACGGTTATCCTATCAATGAGAGTCAGAAGGTATGAAAAAGATCATCATAAATATGTTGATAGTAGTATATAGCGTCAACCATATTGTCAATAAGAAATATTGTCTAACAATTGAGAGAGATGGGAGGGTTATATATTAGAGATACGACTCCCTTTTGTCTAATTTACAAGGTACACAAAATGTTTAATTTGTAAGGTACTAAAAATGTTTTTATTAGGAGAGTTCGGTCTCCTGTCCAGGACCATTCAAATCATATTTTTAACACTATTTTGTGTTAAAAAAGGCTAGTGATAAAATGGTTGGATATATTGGTTTTGGAAGGGGAACGACATTTCAGACAACCATATAACTAAACTGCTGTGAAGAAAACATTTTGATAGATGAACAAATTCAAGAATAATTAAATTATTTAATATGAGTTAGGTATTTATAATGTACCACAGAGGTCTGAACACTGATTCCATAAGGTAATATGGACAAGAAATTTTGGCGTCAGACGAAGTAACCCCACTAGCCAATACGTTTAAAGAAAGACAAAAAATAAATATTTTGCTTGCTGTGAATGAATATCCGATGCACTTCATAAAATGAGTAAAAAAACCCAACATATTATTTATGCACGTGGCTTCGCCACTATCAGAAATATTAAACTTTTAACCCACTCGATGTGGGGAATACGTTTGAACTGACACTCTGCATTTAGCTGCTGGGACATGTTTGTCAACAAGTAAACTCTAGAACTTGCTGAATTGTACTACTGTATGAAGTAACGAAGTTGCCAGGTTGCTTTGATGTCATGCAAAGTTGGCTTCCCTTTATCATAAGGAGGTTTCACTTTGTAGCAACAAAAAATGAGAGTTGGTGACAGTGTTGGAAATTTAAAGCGGACGAAATAAAATAACATGCAGTTTGACAAGGAGAACCAATAAATCATCTCATATTTTAAAAGTTGGTCTCATTTCTTAGAGAGTCAATTTTCAACTTTTAGACTGGATAGTCAGTAAGAGGAAATATTTGTAAAAGCGATATTAAGCAGATCCTAATGGACATTTATGTTGTTATATTTAGCATATTGAAATAGCACAGTGTTTCAATATTCTGTTGAAACGTAATAATAAACCAATATGTAAGGAAACTTTGTATTTAAGAATGTAATAATAATAATAATAATAATAATAATACTAATAATAATAATAATAATAATAATAATAATAATAATAATAATAATAATAATAATAATAATATGCTAGGGTTAAAAGCAACAGTCCACTAACATGACCTAAGTCTGTCTGCTTGAGTAGTATAGGGAAATGAGGATTTGGCTCACTTTATTTTTTTACCCTCCAAACAAGTATAAATTAAATGAGGGTTTCCAAAACAGGGAAATGAGGGTTTTAGCTCACTTTTTTACCCTCCAAACAAGTATAAATTATAGTCCTAAATTATCCCCCACCTCATAGGGAAATGAGGGTTTTGGCTCACTTTATTTTTTTACCCTCCAAACAAGTATAAATTAAATGAGGGTTTCCAAAATAGGGAAATGAGGGTTTTTCAGTTAACAAGGCGGAAATTAAACTAGCATTAAATGAAAATGATATTAATTTATATCTCGTTAGCAATGATTAATGTTTCAACTGTTGATATTAAAAATATTTCATTATCACGATTATAGATACTAAATTTTACTTTACCGCTCACGCAGCGACGGGACTCAAACAAATCTTTTATTTCTGGTTTGTTTAGAGGATATTTTTTGTCGACAAAATATACCTTTGACCGATCGAGATCAATTGTGAGTTTAGTATATTTTTGTTGGCTAATGGGGTTGTGAAAGTTTTTAAATTCCGCTAGCAACTTTTGATACAATTGTTCGAGATAATTGAAAAAAACGCTGTTATCAGATCTGATGAGCGAAAGTTTTAACTTGTCATGTGTTCCACTAAAACATATACCTGATGTTTCATTATTAAATTCAACTGTCAATTGTTTACCATCCATCATTAGATATTTGATGTTACTATTGTAGCTATTTGTCATTATCAAATTTTCAAACATTATTTTATAAGTTTAGATAAAATTTCAGTTGGAAAAGATAATGTCGAGTATAGATCTATCATCATGACAATACCCAAAGGCAAATGTATCTACCCCATTTTCACAATAGCGTTTGTCATCAAAATTATACATTCCACGTTTGATAATAACATCTGTTTCGAGTTTATGATGATTAGTTCGAATTGCCATAGCTCTCATAAAACTAACACCACCATCAAGCGCATACCTATAGTCATCAAATTTCATAAACTTTTTAACAAAATTACGAGGCAGACCTTTTGCTTTTTTCGTTATTTTATTATTGTCTAACAATACGGCATACATTTTGCTGCGTGATCCGATAAAATGTTTGATAGCGCTCGAGTTCATTTCATCTTTAAACTTACCAATAACCTTTTTATTTGTGTCGTCATGAAATTTACTGTCACGTGGATAATCGGAAAGATCAAACAGATGTCGATTATTGTACATGTCCTGATAGATGTCCTCACATTCGATTTCATATACGAGCGAATCAGTATCAGTAAACAATAATCTACTAGCCTACCACTGATTTTTAACAAAATTATAATGAAAATCATACATCAGCCACTTGAATTTAAAACCCAGCGCCCCAAAATAAGGCTGGTAAAAAAATATTTTAAAATTTTTTAATCCTTGAAATGAAAGCCGGAATATTTTTTTATTACCACAAATTTAAAAAAAAATTTTCAGTACGAAGGGGGGCCCAAACAAATTTTTACCTATTTTTTAGGGTTACCCGGGGAAATATTTTAAACCTTTCGGATCAATTGATTTAGTTATTTTTTTCCCCAATGGGGTTTGGGAATTTTTAAAACCGCAAAATAAAAGGGGAAAAATTAAAAAAAATTTTTTTTTTGATTATGTGGAAAAATTTTCCCACCACAAAACTTTTTGATGGCATTTTAAATTCCCTTTTGCCCATCCATTAAATTTTTTTATTTTGGCAAATATTTTTAAAAATTTTTATTTTTTAGAAAAAACATTGGAAAAGAAGCGGTAAAAAAGAAATTGGTTTTTCCCCATTTTTTATTGGGAAAAACTTGGTTTAAAAAAAACCCCTTTTTAAAGTTTTTTAATTTCCCAAAAAACAAAAATGGATTTTTGTATTAAAAAAATAAATTTTGTAAAAAAAGGAAAGGAATTTTTTTTGTTTTTTTTTTGGTTAAACATCCCTTTTTCCTCTGTCCGAAAAAGTTTTTGGCCCATTATTTTCTTTTTCCAAAATTTTTTGGGTTTTTAAAATTTTCTGAAAGGGGAAAAAAAAAATATCAAAAAATTTTTTTCTAGGAAATGCTAATTTACTTTCAAACGAGCAACATTTTTTTCTCCCTTGGGAAAAAATTTTTTTGGGAAAAAACACCCTTTTTGGGAAAACCCCTTGGTAACTTACGTTTTTTTGTTTTTTTTTATACCAAAAAATTTTTTAAAATTTTTTTTTTTGGAAAAGGTGTTTTTTTGAACAAAAACCTTTTTAATTTTCGTTTTTATTTACGTCTTAAAAACAATTTTCCTTTAAAAATTTTTCCAAAATTTTTTCCGATCTTTTAAAGGGTTTGGGTTTTTTTCCAGGGATTTTTTGGTTAAAATTTTTATCCAGATTGAACTTTCTCCCAAGCCAAAACACTTTTAAAAATTTTGGGAAAAAATTTTTCATAAAAAAGGGTTTTTTGGGCAAAATTTCCCTTTTTAGTTAAAACCTTGTTTTAAATTTTGAAAAATAAAATTTTAAAATTATTGGCCAAAATAACTTTTTAATTTGGGGGTTTTTTAAGTCATTTTTCCAAGTTGGTTTTGGGTTTTTTTTTTGGGCCTTAAAAAAAGGGGGGGTTTAGGGGTGTTCCCAATGAAAAAAGGGGTTTTGGGTTTAGCCCGGTTTTTCATTTTAAAATTTTTTACTTAAAACAATTTACTTTTTAAAAATTTTTTTTGAAAACTTTTATCAAAACCCCCTGGCCCAAAAAGTTTTTCCTATTTTATTATTTTCTTTTTTTAACCTTCTTTTTAGCAAAATCCAAATTTGTAAATAAACCCAAAGGGAAATTACCCAAAATTTTTTAATTTTTTTTTAAAACACTGCGAAAAAATCGCTAAAATAAATTAAAGTTAAAAAAACTTTTTTAATATTTGGGCCCAAATCTAATCAATTTTTCAATTTTGTGGGGCCCAGAAAAGAATTTTTTAAAATTTTAACCCAAAAGGTTTTTTAACTTTAAACCTTTTTTTTGCGTTGGTTAAAAAATTTTTCCCAAAATTCGGGTTTTTAAAAAAACCCTATTATAATACTAACTGGTCCAAAACGCAGGGGAAAAAAGTTTTATAATGTTCCCCCAAAATTTTTGGGGGTTAACTTATCCTTTTGGAAATTTTTATTAGGCCCCGGTTTATTTAAAATCAAAACCTGAAAAATTTTGGCCAAAAAATGGGGCAGCTTTTTTCCCGATTATAAAAGGGGAGAAAAAAGGGCCAAGGATTTCTTTTTTTAGAAAAAATTTTTAAAATTAAAAACGTTGTTAGGGGCGTTGATTTAAAAAACAGGCGGTATTTTCCGTGAAACTTTTAAATAAATGATGAAACCAAAAAACTTTTTCCTTTAAAATTTTTGTTTGGAGTTTCAGCCAAAAAATCCTGTCCTTTAAAAAATTTTTAATTTTTTGGCTAAAACGTTTTTCCGCCGGTAATTAAGAAACAAAAAACTAAAAAGGGTTTTTGGTTTTATGAAAAAATTTAAAATATCAGGGGGAATTTTTTAAAGGGAACATCCCCCAAATAATTTTTAATTTTTAATTGTTTAAAACAAAAAGGGTCTTTTTTCAAGGTTTTTTTCCCAAAAAGGCCCTTTTTTTTTAAACCCAAAAACAATAAGAAAACAATTTTTAATCGATTGGAAATTTTCTGAAAAAAGGTTTTACCCCAAACAGGAAAATTTTAAGAAAAAGAAATTTGGAAATTTTTTTTTGGAAAACAAAAGTTATTTCAAAAAAACTGGAAAGGTTTTTTTAACCGGAAAATTTTTTCTCTAAATTAGTGCGGAAAAAAACCATTAAAAGTTATTACGGATTTTTTTAAAAATTTTTAGGGGGAGGGTGAAATGAAATCAACTTTTTTAAAGGGAAAAATACCGATTTTTAAATTGGTTTTAATTTGAAAACCCCTTTTTTTTTTAATTTTTGGTTTTTTAAAGTTTTAGTCAACCCAAAAATTTGACAAATGGTTGGAACCCCTTTTTGTTTAAATTTTTTTTCTTTTTTTAAACTTTCACTTTAAATTTAATTTAATTTTTTTTTTGGGCCCCCCTTTTAAAGGAATATTTTTATGAGAAAATTTAAAAAACCTTTGATTAAAAATAAATTTTTAAAAAACCCCTTAAAAAAAACCATTTTTTATTTTTCCCCCGGGGCTTTTTGCCATTGAATTTTAAACTTTTAAAAATTTAATTTTTGGGTTAATTTTTTTCTCATCGATTCCTTTAAAAAAAAAAATTAAAGATAAAAAATTTATTTTAAATTAAATAAGGGGGACGGATAAAACCCAAAAAAATTTTTCCTAAACTCTTCGAAAAAATTTTAAAAGGGAAAAAATCCCAAAAGCGAAATTCGCCAGGTGAAGAATTTTTCTTTCCCCAAAAGTTTCATAGCAAATTTTTGGCTTTTTAAATAAATTTAAAATATTTTAAATTAAGAACGGGAACCCGTTTATGAATGGGGAAATGGGGGGTTCATTTTTTAAAAAAGATTTTTTTTTAAGGTTTTTTTCAAACCAAAACGGTTATAATGTAAAGAAAAATTCAAAAATTGAAAAAATTTTTTAAAAGGGGAAATTTTTTTTTAAACGGGCCAAACCAAAATTTTTGGCAGTTAAAAATTTTTTTTAAAAAAAATTAAGGTTTTTCCCAGGGGGGAAAAAAGAAAATTTTTTTTAAATTTTTTTTCAAATTTAAAAGGATTTTCAATTTTTTTTTTTAATACATAATTAAGATCGAAAAACAGTAAATTTAAACTTTTAAAAGAAAACAAGAAAAAAGGGGGGTTAAATTTTGTTCCAAAAACCAAAAAATAAATGGGGAAATTTTTTTTAATAAAACATTATAAAAAAAATTTCCGGCTTTTAGTTGGATAAGTTTTTTTTTTAAAAATTTTTTTTTAAATTTTTTTTTTTTTTTTTTTTTCCTTTTTTTTTTTTTTTTTTTTTTTTAAATTTTTTTTTTTTTTTTTTTTTTTTTTTTAAATTTTTTTTTTTTTTTTTTAAATTATTTTTTTTTTTTTTTTTTTTTTATATAAAAAATTTTTTTTTTTTTTTTTTTTTTAATAAAAATTTTAAATTTAATTTTTTTTTTTTTTTTTTTTTTTTTTTTTTTTTTAAATTTTTTTTTTAAATTTTTTTTTTTTTTTTTTTTTTTTTTTTTTTTTTTTTTTAAAAAATTTTTTTTTTTTTTTTTTTTTTTTTTTTTTTTTTTTTTTTTTTTTGTTTATTTTTTTTTTTTTTTAAAATTTTTTAAATTTTTTTCGTTTATACCCACCCCATTTGACAAACTTTTATTTCCTTTTGCCCTTTAATAATTTTTCAATAACAAAGGACTTCTTGTCGGGTTTTTTTGTAGTTCTTGTTTTTTAAAAACAAATTTAGTTTGGGTTTCCCCCTTTGCCAGATTTTTTTTAAAGTGAAGTTACAGGTATTGTAAAAAGTCCCTTAAAAATTACAAATACTTCTTCGCTCCATTTTGGAGTAAATCCTTTTGAAAAATCCCTTTTTTTCAAAAAAAATTCAAACTTTATCCCAAAACCTTAAAATTTATTTTTGGCGGTACCTTTTTTAAATTTCCTTATTGGATTTTTAATAGAATTATTAGGTGACTTTTTTGATGGTTCGTTTTTTGTGTTTTAAATTTTCCCCTACGATTTGAAAAAGGTCTTTCCGATGTACCGGTTGGGTTTTAGCTGTCTTATGTTTTTTTAAAATTTCTGTTTAGCGTGCGTTTTTAAAAATTTTAAAAAAACAAAGTTTTTCCTTCGTTTCCTGTAAAATATTTTTTTTATTATTTTCTTCTAAAATGTAAAACCCTTTTTGAAAAGAATCGGAGCCGTGATCAGCCCGATTTTATTTGGTTTTTTTTTTTTTTACTCTTTATTTTTTTTAAACGCATCCGCTTGAAGCCCCTGCCCTTATCCGAAACAGGTACATTTGAAAGCGTTTTCCCTAAAAAAATTATAACTTTTAAACAATTCCCCTTTTTGGGAGCCCCATCGCCCCAAAAGGGTTTTTTAAACGAGCTAGATTGAAACTTCCACCAAATTATTGCCAGATAAAATCTCCCCCTTTAGCGAAAATTTCACCTCGGGGGGAACTTTTTTTTTGGGGGTCTTTTGGCAGCTCGACGGGCAGATAATGTTTATTTTTTTTTCCGAGTCGAGACTTACGAGCCCAAAAATTTTATTTTTTGCTTTATTTTCCCCTAAAAAAATTTTTTTATAAAAACGTTTCGTAGATTTGTTGGTCCATATCAGTAATTCGTCTAACATTACTTTACCCAAAATCTGATTTCGAGTTTTCATGATCCCGATAAAAGATATCATGACGCATCGTATTGTACCCATTTGTTTATAAGGCTCTTACCTGGAAATTTGGATTGTCGTTTTCATCGGGGGTTTTGGTTGATCTGCGGTTTGGAAAGGCCTGTTTACCGAGGACCTGGCAAAGTCCAACCCCCCTTTTGGGTTTTTTGGAAAATTTTTCCAAAATTTTTGTATATCTTTCCTGCCCCTTTTATTTCTTGTTGTTACAACTTTACAGTATGGGGCCCAAATTTTATTTTGTTCAAGACAAAAAAATCTCTGTCGGGAATCACATTTTGCATTTCATTTTTTTTTTTTTAAATTCTTTTCGACAAAAATAATATTAGGGAAACCCAAGCCCTAGGTTTTTTTTCCCGTTTGGCGATTTGGTGTCGATACTTTTGCTGGGCGTTTTCTTTAAAAACATTTTTTTTTCTTTTTCCGCAGACTCTACAAAAATTTTTTAAAATATTATCCTTTTTTTTTTTGTTTTTTTCGGTTGTTTCACCCAATTATTTTTCTTTTTTTGTTTTCACTTGAGACGTATTTTGGGACTTTATTATTTTTTTAAGTTTAGAAAAATTTTAAATTGCAATCTAATCATTAGGTGAAAAGGGGTGCTTTTTCAAATTTAAAAATAAATTTTAAAAAATTAAATTTTGCTATCGGGTTGGATAAAAACATTATCCCAAAAAATATCCACAAGCGGGCTTTTCCAAACGGTTGGAGTTGATTTGATAAATTAATTTTCCCTTTTTTAAATTCTTTTTTCCCATTTTACTTTTTTATTACATCATTTGGGGAAAGTCCAAACGAGTAAAAAAATTTAAATTTTTTAAAAATGAAACATGCGTGCCGGATCCCTTTTAAAATTTTTGTTTTTTAATAAAAACACAAAACTTCAGCTGACGGCGATTTTATTTCTGCGGTTCCCCCTTTAGAATAAACTCCGGGAAAACCAAAGGAAAATGCTTTTAACTTATCCCTTTATATCAAAATTCTCAAAGGGGTGGTGGTTCCTGGTAATGTTAGAAACCCCGTCAGTTTTCCCCCAAAAGTTTGGGAGTTGGGCTTCCGCTTAAATCCGCCAAAAGTGGAGCGATGGAATAATTCCTCCTTGTTTTGTTTTTATTGCTTTTTCCCTTTTCATTTTTCTGTTGGCCCATTTGTTTTTGTTGTTTTCTTTTTTTGTTTATTTATTTTGGTTTTTGGCGATTTCTTTTTCCTTTTTTTGGATTATAATTTATTTTTTAAAATTAAAATTTTTAAAATTTTTTTTTTTTTTAATTCCCCCGAATGATTACCCTTCCTTTGACTGCTTTCCCGTTGCGCCGATTTTTGCTCCAGACGTGCTGCTATTCCCAATGGCCTATGATGGTAAAATTTTTGGTATTATTGTACTAGTTAATTTCTGTTTAAGCTGGAACCCAAAAAAACCCAACCCTTTTAAAGACAATGTCGTTTTTCCTTTGCTGTCTTTTGTGCAAACACTCAAATTTTTAAACAAAAAATTTTTTTTTGATCATTTAATTTTTTTCTTGAATTTTTTTTAGCATTAATTTTTTTTTAAAAAACCATCAGAATTTAGGATTGTTTTTAATGAAACCTGTTATCGTTTGCAAAGCAACCACAAAAAATTTTTAAAATTTGGGCCCTCGGTTAAAAATTTCCTTTTTTTTTATTTTTTGCCAAATTTTTTATAACAAATGTAGATTAAACTTGAACTGTCATTTTTCCTCCAATTGCAAATTTTCCCTGATAAAACTATCACTAATACTAATGGTAACGTTACAACGGCGCTATGGAACCGGGCCCCCAAATGTCCAAAGGGAATTTTAAAATCCCCTGTGCCCCCCTACAATTCGTCGTTATGTTTTTTTTTAAAATCAAATGAAATAAGGAATTTAAAAGGGGACGAAAATTCCCCTGCGATATTTGAGTTCCATCTTCAAAAATTTGAATTTTTGTATTGCGTCCAAACAGGTACCTGTAAGGTCGAGAAATATTTTTATTAAAAAACATCGCAAAATTACAAACGATAGCTCGTTCTGGTTTTTGCTTTGAATTTAAAACTAGGTATTTTTGTCTAAAATTTAGCATGGTTTAAAATTGCATTAAATTTTTTTGGTTTGGTTATTCGTCGGGTTGTGTTGAAATACGAAAAGGGTATTTTTCCCGGGGTTTTTTGCTTTAAGTTGTTGTGAACCCCCCACGTGTAGTCAGTAGTATTTGGAAGCCTTCCCGTTTTATATTATGTGTTAAAGTAAATTTATGTTTGTATGTTATCAAGGTCTATTTATTTTTGACATTATTTGGGGATTTATGTGTTATATGTGGCATCCCCCAAAAACAAATTTGTTTTTGATAAACTGTACATCAGCCCCTCCAGATCTAAACAATCAAATTGTTTTGTTCCGAGGAAACTAAAATAAGGTTGTTTTTTTTTTTCCCCGAAAATACTTTTTAAAAATCGCGACAAAAGCCGGGGAAAAAAAAATGTTAGCGGAAGATAAATTTTATTTTTCGTGATCCTGCTGCAAGTTTTTTTTCGCTAGCAAAAAACCTTTTATTTTAACGCGGATTTCCGTAAAAATATGTTTAAAAATTAAAAACTAATTGGGAACGGCGTCACAGCTGGTTTCCCGGTGGCGTTATATTAGTTTTTGTAAAAACTGCAATAAATGAGAAATCTAGGTCTGTATTTGCAGCTGCACCTGGTGCTGCTATTTCCTAGCGGGGTTTGCAGTTGCAAAGAAAAAAAATTTTTTCACATTTTCAAAATCTGCAGCAGCATCAGCTCCGTGCACCATAACACCCTTTTTTTAAAAATTCAGTTGATTCAGCTTTACCCCCCTCCCCTATTTATTAAACCACATCATGTTAGGTTTCAGTTTTATTTTTTGGGAATCATCTTGGGAACGAAATTTTATATTTAAAAATTTTACTTTCAAAAAGTTGATGCCGGAAAAATCTTCTAAAGTTTGATTGGGTTGTTTATATTTTAGCACTTTTGTTTTAAACTCCCGCCGTTTTTTTAAAAGAGTTTCTTTTTGCCCCCAAAGGGAATTTCAGAAAATGAATTTGGGTCGTAAAAAATCTGACCCCGAACCACTAGGGATAGTTAAGTGGAAAATTTAAAACATCTTGTTCTGGTGTTAAAGGTTCTGATACCGGGTTTATTTGGTTGTTAGGGTTTCATCAAGGTATTAAAAAAACCCCAAAATTTGTCCCCATCATTGTCGATGTCATTTTAAAATTCTGTTAACTTTGAGAAAAAATTTTTTTAAAAGACTTTTTTTGTATTTAGTTTATATAAATTTTATGGGGGGCATTGTTACTTTAGATATTTAATTTTTTTTGAAACTTTCTCGCCCTTTGATGTAAAATTTTTTTGCTGTTGTTATCATGATCGCTGGGTTTTTTGTTGGAGCGATTTTGAGATAACTTGTTTTTTTTCTGATGTAGTTGGTGGTTCCCCCTTTATTTTTTTCAGCTATTTTTTTTCCACCGCAGTCCCGCGGGCCGATGCCCGCTCCAAATTTTAACCCCTTTACCCGCGGGCAATAGAATTTTGGGGAACTTTTTGCTATCCCGGATATTTTCAAAAACTTCAGTGATATATTTCCCAAAAAAAACCTTTTAATATTTTTTGCGAAAAAAACTTTTTTTCTTTGTTTCATTTATCTGATGTTGCATAAATTTTTTTTTTTTTTTTTTGCACGGGGTTGTTAAAAAATAAGTTACAAAAACATTATTAAAAATGTAAAAAATTTTCATTTATTGACCCGTCAACTGCATTATTTAATTGTTATTTGATCTTCAACGTTTAAAAAGGGTAAAATATAAATATGTCGTGGAGTTTTTTTCATGAGAGGGAACCCGGGGGACTTCTGGGGGAGAAACGTTTAAACGTTTGAATTTGTACTTTTTTAGTTAAGTGCCAGAAGCAAAAGAGCACTTTAATAATTGATTTACTTCTGTTTTATTTAAAGGCAGTTCAATGTCATATGTAATAGGGTGATCAAGTGCAGTGTAAGTTTTTTTAGGAAATCCTAAAAGTTGTGCAAAACTTCTTTCTTTGGTTCAAGATGATTACATATTTTTTAAAGTTTTTCCTAGTCGCAAAGTGTTTTAATTTTCTGCTAATTCAAAAAAATTTTCAGCCACAACCCCCAGCTTTTGTGTGACCTTTGATTTCCCTTTTTTAGAATTTATTTAAAATTATAAACTCCCTTTCGGGGAAATTTTTTTTTTTTTTTTGTTTGGGAGATATTGGGAAGTCGTAACATAGGAAAAAAACATTTTATCGTTTAAAATCATTTTTTTTCGGGAGGTATTGCATTCCAGCAAGTACAAGAAAATTTTTTCCCAAATTTTATTGTTTTTGTAGGATTAGTTGGATAGGGGGAATATAATTTACTGAAAAAATTTTCCTTTTTCAAACGCAGACTCACTTGAGTTTAGTAATAATTTTTGTTTGCATTCCTTTTAAAAATTATTCATTTTACAAAATTAAGTCGCGGTGTTAAAGTTTCATATTCGTCAGATGTTAATAAAATTTTCCCCGATCTTAAAAAGATCAAGTATGTCAAGGGTTTCATTATCAGTTCAAAACTAAAAAACCCCGCTTCCTTTGACGATGGGTTAAAAACATTAATCTTCCTATCTTTCAGTATTTGAAAGGGAAATACTTTTACCCAGTTTCCCGTTCTTACTCTATTTTTTGGGATCGGATTTATCAAAAGTAAAAATTTTTTTTAAAAAATCCCCCCATTTCCAAAAGGTTTTGCTCTCATTTTCTGCTGTTTTTTTTTAAAGTTGGGGAGCAATGAACTTTTTTCTCCTTTATTTATAAAGTGGAAGCTTTTCATCAAATTTTCTTAAAAAAAAAACCGGGGGGGTTTTTTTTCATCTTTAAAAAGCGCTCCCCTTCTCTTAATTTTATATCTAATTTTTCGATTATTTTTTGATTTCTACATCAGTCCCCCTGCTTTTATTTCAATATCACTTTTATTTTCTTTTTTTAAAAAAAAAACTTTTTAACCTTTTTCTCGCATTTGCTCTTTTTGTTAAAAAAAAATTTTTTTATCTCCAAATTTTTTAAAATTTTTCAGTAAAATACCGAAAGATCTTTGTTTCTCCCCTTGATGCTTTTATGTCTCCTGATAAATTTGTTTTAAAATTTTTTTTTCCTTTTCGTTGTTAAAATCTGCTAAAACTTCGTCAAATTCCAGCGAATTTTTATAAAACGATCTGTTTTTAGTTGTCTAGCCGCGGGTCAGCTTTATTTGCTTTAAAGGGCCCAATTAGTTTTTTTTTTTTTCATCAGTTCTAGTTTCCAAATTTGAAACAGCTGCTTCCTGTTGGGTTTTCTAACAATTTCCCCAAAAAAACCTTTTTCCTGCAGTTGTTTAAGTTCTTTTTTTTTGACAGTGGTTTTTGTTTTAGGTTGTTTTCCTAATAATGCTTCAGTAACCGGGGTTTAAAAATTTTAAACTGTTGTTCTGTAGTTGTTTTTGCCCGTCGTGCTTTTTGATTTTTGGGTTAAGTGTTTCCTGGTTTTTGGAGGTTTTTTTTGATCTTCTATGTGTTGTCTGTATCTTGCTCGTTTTTTCCATTATTTTTAATTATAATTTTATTTAAAAATTTAAAAGCTTTGCTGTAAGTAATGTTAATACAAAAGCGAAAAATTTTAGGGGGTTTATTTGTAAGTTTATCAAAAAAAAAAAGTTTAAAATTTTTCTTTTTTAGCATTACGGTAAAAATTCAAAAAAAACTTTTTTTTGTCCCGCCAAACCCCATTGCTGCTTGCAATATTTCTAAATTTAACATTATCCTTGAGCGAGAAAAAACAGGGGAAATTTCAAAGTTTGTTTCGTGACAGTGAGAAATATGATCTTTTCTTTTTTTAATTTTATCCCATGTTATTTTGAGGAATATCGTCAAAAATTTTATTTTTTGGGTTTTTTGCTCAAGTTGTTTAAATGGTATAAGAAATTTTTGGCTGCCTAAAATTTTAAAAAAAAAAAAAATTTACCGCTTTAAAGGGCAAAAAGAAGTTGGGGGTTTTTTATTCGTTAAAACTCTACCCTTTTCTTACTGTGGATTTTATTGTGTAAATATTTAAAATCTTGGGAGTTTAAAATTTTCACCAAAAAAGCAGGGTTTATTTAAACAAATTTGTTTTTCCCGATCCCGTTTTGCCCCCCCAATAAGATAAAGACTTTAGGGAAATTCAAATTTTTCCTGTTTGTGCCCTTTATTGTCTCTCTGTATCAAAGTTTAGTATGACGATTTTTCCCCTTTTTTATAATTTTTAAAAAAAGTTTTAGTTTTTTTTAAACTAGGATAGAAATTTAATAAATCTATACAAAATTTGGAAAAAATATTAGGAGATTTTTCCACAGAAGGTTTTCAAGGTGACTTTTTCCAAAAAATGCAAATCTTTTTTCAGCTAAAAATGAAATTTTAATAATCTTTTAAATGTTGGTTTGGGGTAGGGGCCCAAGTTTTTAAAAATGTTCGTTTTTTCCCAAAACAAAGGGAAGGGGCGGGTAAAAGACGATAAAAGTAAAACGCAGAAGGGGATTGTACGAAATTTTTCCTTATTTCGGGTCTTCCCGGGGTATAATAGTGACTTTTAAAAAAAAATCGAGTTAAGAATTTTTAAAATTCTTGGGTAGGTCAGGGCCCGGTAAATGATTTTGTTTTTAAAACTGGTGTTTTTTAATTTAAAAGGGAAAAATTGTTAAAGAACCCGAAATTTAAAATTATGATCTTTGGGTATCCAATACAGATGGGGACGCCTTTTAAAAAAGAAATACGTCGTTGAACAGGGGGTTCCAATCATAATGAATAACACGGGGCTTCCCAAAATATAATTTTCCCTTTGGTTTTGGGGAACCCCGTTTTTTAAGTTTTAGCAGAAAAATAAACACACTTAAAAAGAATTTTTTGGAAATCCATCAAAGTTGACATTTTCCCCTCGCTAAAAATTTTAAACAAAACTCATTTATAAATTTAAAACAAAACTCAATGTTTATTAGTGGAATTCCCAATATTGTTGAGGGGGAAAAGGTTTGGTTAAAATTCCCCACAAAAAGATTTAAAAAATTTGGGTATAGTGTTGTAAAAAGGGTTTTACTGGGTGGGGAAAAAAAAAAAAAAATTTTTTCAAATATATTGGGGGAAGTTACCGGTTTTGATAGGTTGTCAGTGCTTAGCAGTTTCCCAAAAATTTAGAATTACCAAATTTTGTTTCGTCTCCAAAAGATGACTAAACTGGGGGTATTATCTGTAATTTAAAAAACAAAAAAATTTTGAAGAAGGGAAATTTTTTCTTAACCAGTTTATAAATACCCTTTTAAAATTTTTGGGAAATTTTCTCTGGTGTTTGGGGAAATTTTTAGTGAACAACCCGCTCTTATTATGGAAATTTAAACCCAAAAATGGGGGCTATGTGGGAAAAAATATTATAATGAAAAGAAGTATAGTTGATTTCAATCATATTTCAAAAGTTTTCCAAAACAAGATTGGGGGCATTAATTTTTAAATTTTAAAATATTATCATAAAAAAAATTTTTGGGCGTGAAAAAATGTTTTTCAAAAAATCAAAAATAGGGGTTTTTCCCGGGAATCTTTATTTCCCCTTTAATACCAGTATGGTTTTAAACCCCAAGGGGGAAACTTAAACCCCAAATTTTTTAAAAAAACCCTATTGGGGCACCCACCATTAAAAAAAAACCCCCAAATTTTTTTTAAAAAAAACACTTTTTAAATCCCCTTAAAAAAAACCCCCCCTCTTAAATAAATAATCCTTATTTCAATTTTTAAAAATATAAAAAAATTTAAAAAAAAAAATTTATTTTAAAAAATTTAATCAACATTTTCCCCCCCAACAAAAAAAATATTCCCCAAAAAAAGATAACCTAAAAAATTTAATTTAAAAAAAATTATTTCTACAAAAACTAAATTTTCCCTTTTCAAACCCCCAATTTTTTTCCACCTTTTTAAAAAACCGTTTATTTAGGGGTTGGGGAGCCAAAAACCCCATTTCCCCCCCCCCCCCCCCCCCTTTTACAACCCTCATTTTTTTATACCCCCCCCCCCTTGGTTTAGGGGAAAAAAAATTAAAAGTTAGCCAAAAAACCCCCCCTTGCCCTATACTACTTTTGCACGGGAGGGATCATCACTGGAGCGAAAAGATTCCCTTGGCCCAAAAAATGTTTTAGACAGCCCCGTAAATAATTTAATTAAATTTATTTGCAAATAGGTCAATCCTTTTATGTTACAATGTTGTCAGTCATGTAGATGATAGCAAAGAAAAAAAGTTTTAAATTTTCGGATAACGGGGAAATTAATTTTCGGATATGGGCCCAACCCTTTTCAGGGAAAAAATTAAATTGGCCAAAAAATTTTAGCCCTTTGGGAAAAATTGAAAATTGATTCATGGGGAGTGTTAAATTTAATTCGTTCCGGAGGGCCAAAATTTCCCCTTGTTCAAAGTGTGAAAATTTTTATTGGGCACACCCATTTCAGAGGTTTTTTTAAAAATTTTTAAAACATTTACTTTTTTGGAAAATTTTGTTTTCTAGATATTTGAAATAAAGTAAATCTCGAGGAAAAAAAATTTCACCGGCCAAAGCCATTGTTCCCTTCGGAAAATTGAAAATTTAAAAATTTTAATCGGGTTTTCCTTGAAAAAATTATTCCCCAGGCCCATCGTACCCAAATTGAAAAAGCTTTTGTTGCATTCCTAAAACTTATCAACAATCGAGTGAATCAAAATTAATATCAACGCCCAATACTCTATATGGTCATTGAGGAATCAATAATCTATCCAAGCAGACCAATGATCAATCTTGTGCAATCCACCATTATAATAGCATATAACGGTTAATGACCGAGTGGCAATACCTAATTGTACCATGTATACAAGATCCACTTGGGCATAAAAAAATATCTTACCTTCTTAGCGAAGCAAGATCTGGTAAAACCAAGAGAGCAATCTATATATTTGATTGTTGAGATGTAGAGTTAATACTGACGCAAAGGTTTACCGACGACATGGAAACTAGAATGCACACGTGTGTTCATCTGGGATGTAATATAATCCGTCGGTAAAACACATTGGAAGCATTTATTAGGTGGTCGAGTAAAAAAAAATAACATTCACCTAAGTAGTGAACATAGGCCTTCACGACAAATCAGCTGATTTATAAAACTAATTAAAACCCTAAACCACCATAATTACATTACTAAGATTGCTCAAGTTAAAACAAAACCGCTTGCTCAAATTGTTTAACCTGTAATGTGTCGAATCTTGAATTAGAATTGAACCTTAAAGTCGAACAAGTGAATTAAAATTTCATTTATAGTCAAGCCTGAAAAGTCTTTGTGTAAGGTCACTTCGACATTTCTCTCTCTCATCTGTTAAACTTGAAAGGCAAATATCTATGCCTCAGCGAGAATTGACCAGCGTATTGTAACGGTGTCCTAAAGAAACAAAAACATTAACCACATTAAAGGAACCTTATGTCAAATAATCTATTTTCAAAGGGGAGTTCATATGCATAGTAATTCTCAGATTCTAGACTGTAAAAATCTGACGAAAGAAATAATTATCTTGGGGAAGATTTATGCACCACTGATTACGATTGGTCAGTTAAATTAATGCGTACACTATGGAAGCAGTGTGAATTTATAGGCAACGACCTTGGTCAAAATTCTTTAGTCAGAAATTTTCCTGCGAGAAACAAATTTTGGCTCCAGTGAAAACCAGAAACTAGTGCTTTCCTCGTTAACTAGTTAAGAGACCAGGTGGCTGTCATGAAAGGAAACGACATGCAATAGTGCGACGACGCACCATTTGTGAGAAACGAACATCATTTTTTTACGCAATATTTTGTTTGTTTGTATTTTTATGAAATTTCCTGTTTTGTTTTATACGAATGTGTTTGATATGACTATGATCCATATAATGTATTGCCTATTCAATTGCATATAACTTTATTAATATGCTAGAGTAGTTATGCAATTTATTATTAGATGTGTAGGATTTCACAGGGTTATGTGAATCAGTTTTCTTTGTCTGTTAGGATGATACTGTTTTTCGTGAGCTAATGATAATTGCATACTTGTATATGAGTTTATAATGCTTAAAGAAACTTGTTGGTTAGGGATTGCTGTGACCTAGAATTTAGTGAATCTTGTATAAAATTAGTAATAGAGTATGTAACGTATAGATAGGAACTGACCGGTTTGATGTAAGGAGTCAACAATTAAAAGATGCAGGAATATACGGCAATGTTTGTATACACCACCCACATATTACTTTATAGTCATTCGCTGCTGTATGTCGAGAGCGAGGATCTATCTACTTAAGTCAGTTTTGTATGTCATGTGTTATTTATAATGACCGTCAATTGTTAAGGTCACCTTATGTCAGATTTTACGCAGTGTGGATAGCTAGATATGCTTTTGAGTACCAAAAGTGAGAGAATTTTATATATGTATATGTGGTGTTACATAAAGAGATTTAGTGGTAATCGTGTCATTTAAGGAAACAAGTCTTCCAAAAACTGACGAGGAAAGCTTGAAGACGAAGTCCAGAAAGAAAAGAAGAATTCGGAAAAAGAAAGATCAGAGGAAGATCAAGTACACACAAGGAGATGGGGAGGCGATGGATACACGGAGGAAAGAGAGGACGACGCTAGGTGGTGCAAATCAGACGTTTTTATTGGGGTCTTTTCACCACTTATTACCATGATGAACGAATTTGTAATTAGGCAATGCTATTAAATGTATAATAATGTAAATAAGTTGAATTGAAATTTCCACATTTAGTTTATGTATTAATTAATTATTTTTTTTTATTTTGCTTCTTCAAGAGGGAGTCTTATTGTAATTTTTCTTCTCAATAGTCTTGTTAGGGTCTCTTTTTAAGTTCTATCTATCCACTCACATTGGCTAATAACATTAAGGGACGTCATCGCCAAATCAATTAACAATTACTTTTCATTACGAGAGCTATCCGTTAAACAACTGTTAAGGAATGTTTGTAAAACATACATACATATCCTTCAGTATATATTTATAGATATCTAACTATCAAAGACAAAAGATTGGTATTATTACACTGACGAATAGTGCTGCAAATATTCAAAGTAACAGTTCCGAAACTTATCTAATTTTAAAATTGGACGTTAGACGGTAGTCTGCAAAGTTATTTGTAATTGAAAAATAGTTGCAGAAGGCTTTCTGTATTATTTATTAAATGCAAGACATCATTACAGTTAGGAAGGGGAGTAAAGACTATCTGATTACTTTAACGGTCAAGTGATATTTAAAAGCTATTTAGATTAGGGCTTACACTACATCTCCCCTCCTGAAAAAGTTGACATTAAAACGAAACGTAATATGATAACCGTATTTCTAAATAAGCTACCTAGTAAGCTTAGGTTTTACAATTTCAGCATCTCAAGTGGTTTTGACAATCGTCAAAATCTTGTAAAATATCCGTTTTGACTGGCTGACACTGTTCTGCTTTAATATGAGGCAGACAAAGTATCAGGGTTCAAAATAAACACTCTGAGAGGCTCCGATAGTGAGTTAGGAATGGGAATTAAATTTCTTCTATTACGCCGTATTTCTCACTCATCAGTTACTACAATGTATGAACTAAGTGCTGATGCCTTAGATTTAACAATGACAATGACATTGATCTTTAATCTGCTTTATTCCCTGTTTGAATGTTTTCATATTTCGGGCGCGATATCGATGACTATTATTTCTCTTCTGATTTTGCTTTTGATAGTTTACCATTTCTTCAGTTTCATCAAATCCGGCCATTTCCGTTGTACGTTTTTGGTATCATTGGCAACGCAGTTTGTAATTTTATTCCCGTCAATAATTAGGCAAGATTTTACCAATTCTGTAATGGTGTTGCGCGATATGTCAAAAGAACTATTTCAGATCGTCTGATTTTTAAAGCATTCTTTTAATTCTTTTGGCGAGACCATCGCTCTTTGGATATTATGGACTACTTGTAATATGCCCTAATCCTTAATTTGTCGCAAATTCTTTGAGTATTACGGACCATTATTTGTAACCAATCCTTCTGGTTTATCGTATTGAGCAAAGATTATATCGATGTATCGCACAAAATAATCTATCACCAAGAGCAATAAACCCTATGTTGGACCATTTAGTTCAAACATGTGTGAAGCCTCTCTTTGCCAGAGTCGATTTAAAAATGTATTTGGTAGAATTGGTTCAGCTTGATCTTCTGTGTTTTCGATGCAGTTTTGGCAAGACGTTACCAAGTGTTCTAGCTGTGTGCTTAGTTCTTTGCACCAATCTTACGTTTTAACACATTCTGGCCATAGGCGTTAGTTTCAGCCTGAAATCCTTTGTCACTCTGAGTAATAACTTAAAGGTGCTACGGGTGGAGAATCAGCATTTAATTGATTTTTGTCAGCAACATCAACTATACAAAAGTTGAATCTCATCAAACGATTTCTAAAGCGTTGATTCTAGGGTATAAATCTCCCAAGATATTTGTGCTCATTGGTCATACTAATGGCTTAAGGCCAGTTCCAAGTTTGAATTGTGACCCAATTTAATATCTCCTGAAGCGTTAGCAACCCCAAGTGATTGCAATGGCCTCTTTTTAATTTGAGCGTAGCCTTGCTCAGTTTATCACATACCTCGTGATGCGAATGTGACCGGTCTCTGATTGTTACCGCGTTTCTGCCGTAGCAGAGAACCTAGTCCAGACGAAAATGCATCTGCAGATACAACTATTTCTCTTTTTGGATTGTAATGTACTAAGTTGGTGAATATATAATTTCTTGCTCACGTATTGGTTTTGATTTTTCTGCCACATTTGAACTACATTGGACAAGCTGGTTTGATATACCTAGAAATCGCCGTATCTCTCTTATTAATTCCTGTGTTTCCGTTTCATTTACATCTTTGACTTTTACCGGATCAGGTTCATAACCATTGTTGTGCACAACATGCCCAAGTAACGTAATTGATGTTCTCAAAAATTCACGTTTTCAGCGTTCAAAGTCACATGGGTCTTTAGAATCAAATTCATGACCATTTCTAGTCTTTCGTCATGCTGTTTCTGCATTTCCCCAAACACAAGAACATCGTCCATGTGACAGAGCGTTTTCCTATGTCGCTCCAGAATTTTTGACATCCTTTTCTGAAAAAGTCAGGCTCTCAACTGATTCCGAATAGAAGGTGATTAAAATAAAACCTACCAAACGGAGTAATGAAAGTTGTGAATCTTCTGACAGCTTTATCTGCCAGAACCTCAGTTTGCATCAAGTTTAGCGAATAAATTTGCACCTACTAGTTTTTGAAGTGATTCTTCAACAAATTATCCTGAGCTGATCTTATTTTTAATTGATTCATTTAGTTTAGTTAGATCCATTCACATTCTTACGGTACCTTTTGGTTTTGGATAGACAAACATTGCCACACACCAATCAGAGGGCTCATCTACGTTTGAAATAACACCCATATTTTCCATTATATCCAACTCCTCTTGAACTTTATTCAATAAAGGGATGGAACCTTTCTCGGGGTAGATAAGGCATATGGTTTGGAATATTTGTCCATAATTATGTTATAGAACCATTTTGTTTTCCCTAAACCTTTACATAAATTTTTAAATTTCTCTCAATAAATACTATTCATATTTATAAATTTATCGTAAATTTTTATTGCATTTTGTGAGATCTCAACTGAGACATTTACTGAGTATATATTTTCCTGTTTGAGCACCTGAATCGTGTAACTAACAGCCCAAGAATGCCCGATTCAGTTTCTTTGCAATAAATATGTCTTTTACGCTGAACGCATCTATCGATATAGTCCACATGTAAATTTTTTCAGCTCCTTAAATTCTGTTTCCAGGTACATACAGTTTTCGGTCAGACTTTCTTAGTTTTTGGTCTCAGATTGTTCGTAAATACATTTCAGGAATTGCAGTCACATCAGCTCCAGTATCAATCTTGAATAAAGCTGAAGAGTTGTTCAATCTCACTCGCGTTATCCAAGGCTGACCCTTCTTTGTGCTAGTAATCGCACGAAATCCTGGTTCCGCTTTCGATTCCGTTGTGCGAACTGCTGATTTTGAGACACAGCATTTTGCATAGTGTCCCCTTTTCTTACACTTGGGGCATTCTGCAAATTCTGTATCAATTTTAACTTTTAGCCCTCTTTACAACTTGCATTGGTTCCTATGTTTAAATTCACAAGGTATTGTTTGTAGACACTCAGTCGACATGTATTAAATGCAGAATTAACGCATTATCGTCGTAGACGTCATTAGAAACAACTCATAAATAATATCATGTTTCATTTTGCATTCTAGCTACTAACAGAGCCCATTCATATATTATATTTCGATATTTTTATTTCTTCTCATCTCCCGTACTGACAATACATAGCATCACATTTAAAAGAATAGCTTTGAACAGGGAATGAGGGCTATTTGTTTCCGATCATAATTTACTGGGTGTTGCCGATTGAATAGATAACGGGGCTGAGGAAATTAAACACTGATGACGTGAATGCTCAAATGGGCCTCATGTTCAAATAAGCATCTTTTTTTCCTACTTGCTAGTGACTGGCGCTTGAAAATAACACCGTGGTGTTCACCACAAGTTTATTACAATTATTTTATTTCTTTCTTTCCTGCACATGACAGGCGAATTACCATTTTCAAAAATTAGAATAAAGAGACAAATTTAACTTTAATTTTCTTACAAACAGTATATGCAAAGAAAAACAATTAGAAATGGGATAGAGATTGGTAAGCACTTGCGTCATACAATACTGATTTGATTTAAAATATACACGTATGTTGAACATGTCTTGAAAACGATGTTTTCTTGATTTATAAATCTGCCTGTACGTGAATTCTGTCATTAATGTTTATTAACATATAGTCTACGATGTGTATGCATGCATTTTTCTAGCAAGTCACATTTCGAAAACACTATAAATATTGTATTCATAACTTTATATCAATCAGTTTTCACCCTAATGCTGAATATCCTTCAGTTATAAGATCTCTACATTTTGGTTCTAACTCAGCTCCCAAGCTGACAATGTCTCGCAGCCCATGAAAAGAATAGATTTGGACATACTGACCACAATATCATGTCATTCAATTAATTAGCAAACAAAAATAAACTGAATGAATATAATTTGTTTTATGGAACAGAGGTCCAACGAACGGGGGAAATGGGCGACTAAGTCGCCTAAAAGTTGTAATCTTAAGAAAGCGAAAACAACATTTTGAGATGCCACCTTGCCTTAGTCAGGTTAATTCTAGTATTATGTTGTAATAAAGTGTATTCATTAAACCATCAGATGCTAGAACTACTTCTGATATCTAATACTATGACGAAGAAAATCTTGCATCTTTACAGGTATGTGTTTTTAATACCTGACTGACCATTAATGCTTTCCAGAGTAACGTAGCAACTATCACGACCCGATTTCGGCACGTTATTCTTTCACGATAAAAACAAAAAAAAACTTGCATTTTGAAACTATATTCATTTCTGAGAACTCATACATACATACATACATACATACATACATACATACATACATACATACATACATACATACATGCATGCATGCATGCATGCATGCATGCATGCATGCATGCATGCATGCATGCATGCATGCATGCATGCATGCATGCATGCATACATACATACATACATACATACATACATACATACATACATACATACATACATACATACATACATACATACATACATACATACATACATACATACATACATACATACATACATACATACATACATACATACATACATACATACATACATACATACATACATACATACATACATACATACATATATATATATATATATATATATATATATATATATATATATATATATATATATATATATATATATATATATATATATATATATATATTTAAATATAGAGGCAAAGTATTATGATACAGTCTAGATAATTAAAAATTCGTAATATTCTGATACTAGTTCCAGGGTCATTTGCATCGATGGCAAATAATGTTAGCTCTTGTCTAAAATTACATGAGATTATATTAATATACTCCTGCATTGTATATACAAAATTATTTAGTGTGTTCTTCAATTTTCATGCTGTCCTGTGGAGTTATTTTCTCGATTCTCTGACTAAATTCACTTACTAGCTGTAATCGGTATTAGCATTATCTAGATAATAAAAGCATTGCGGATTCATAATTATTTCTAACACCAGTGCTTAAAAATGTTTTGGGAACAGGCCCCGGGCTGGTGACTTAATTAACTAACAAGCCCTGACTGTATGTCCACAATCCGAGACAGTTCATACCTGTAAACTCTCAATCCGGGAGAAAACCTTCTTGATTTTGGGGGATTTCCACATCTAGCTCCCGATCTTGTATCCCTAGATTTTCGCAGATAATTCTCGGTTATTAAATTATGTCTGTCAGTTTTCATTTCTCAAATTCACCTCATATAAATATGTAGATCGTATGCATTCCACCGATTCCATGTTCTATTTTATCACTTGTGAATACTGTTGTTGCAATTAATTATTATAACACTACAAATTTGTTTCTTCGTTACAAAGGGTGTTAAGAATTAATATTATTTATGCGAATATCAGATTTCTTAAATCACTACAACAGTGATATAGTATAAAAATGTATGAAAGGAATAAAATTGTCATCAATTAGTTTAAATCCACGAAAAATCATTCTGAATACTGTAGGTTTCTTTGCAAAAAAAAATCATATATCCATTTCCTCAAAAGAAACTCAGAAAATAATCACCAGGCAATCTTCTACCGTATATGAACATAATGACAATAATCAAATTAAGAGAAGGAATAAAACAAAATAAACTACGCAATTTATGTGTCTCCAAAGAAGCAATTCTGAGTAAATATTTTATTTAGTAAACAGTGTTACATGCCGTAAGAGTTAGGTCTAAATGGGATATAAAACGTGGGAGACGTTTACAATATGTACGGTAACTTGTAATTGCAGATTTAAACTGTTAAGTTTAATTCCTAGGCATAGTACATTACAACAAAATAGGGCATTGTTTATTTGCCAATCAATTGCCGTTACTATATGCACATACTGTAGAACATGGCTTCTTTATATATGTCCGAAGGGAATTTCTTTTCACAAGGTAAATGCGATGGTAATGATTAACTGTCAATTAGTCACACTTATGTTATCGGTGGTGTGCTTAAGTCAAACATTTAACTATTCCTGCAGGTTAGCAACAGCTGACCAGAATATGAGAAAGGTTGCTTGTCCTAGGAGACAATATTGCGTTTCAGAGGAGAAATGGCGCGTCCCATGGGCGTTCGTCACATTGGAGGCAAGGGAATAGGAGCAGTATTTTCCTCCCCGAATTTCACCTTTAAACAGGCTTTGGTAGCTGACTACTACGTGTCCCCGCCCCTCCCCCCATCAAAGCGTATTCTGACGCGTCCTTTGAGAATTTCACCCTTATTAAACCTGGAGCATTAGTAAACATTTATCGAAACCGGCGCTTTAAACATGCAGCGGAAAAACCACTCCAATCTTAGGTCGCAATTTCACTATTCTATTTGCTCTTCTCCTTATTTAGCTTTTGAAAAATTGACAGGTGTGCCGGACTCACTTTTCTGCATATAGAAAACTCAAAGAATTGATTAATTCAGTTATCAGAATAGTATTCAAACACAATTAATGTTTGTTAAATTTATATTCGAATTTTTAATGTTTGTTAAATTTATATTCGAATTGTTCATACAGCAACGTTGTGTGACAATATTGCATGTAGGTCAAAATCTTGAAAGTACATCTACTCATTTCATCACCGCAATCAAAGTTTCCTCAAGCAATACTTTCTGTCTGTTTGTTTTTTTTTTCAAATTGCCCCACGGGTACATTGGGTACAGGATGACCACGAACAAAAATTAAGAGGACCTCGGGCCTCGGGTTATCAGAATTTTTAGGCACTAAATACAGTGAAGAATTTTGTAACTTAATGAAAACAATTCTGTAGAGTAAGACCAATTAAAAGAATGAAAGTTACTTATTCCACTTTTAGTGAAAACAATTGCTATTACGTTTTTGAATCTTTAGACATTTTCTCCCATGTGCTACTGAAGATATTTGATTCTTGCTATAGCGTGAGACGAGAATACCCAATAGGATTAGAGCCATCGTGGTATCCAATGACACTGACATGTCTATGTGAGTTCACATACACCGTCTCCTGAGTGGGAACGAGGAAATATATACAATACTGGCAGCAAATGATTCACAACGTTGATTTGTTCTTTTGCTACTACCATCATCTACATGAATAAGAATAATACTTTTGGTCTCCACAATGTAAATTGTGTTCATAACGTAGGACTATTATTTGGATTGGTGTCTACAACAGAGATAATCCGAGTACACACACATTTATGCAGTGAAATCTGTGTGCCGAGTTTATTGTGGAAATGGAAATCTAGATAGCTACCAATTTGTTTTGAATTTATTCAGATCAGTTAAAGGCTTCCATGTAAACGGTTGCCATATATAATCTTAACGTGCAGACCGGAGGAAATGTTGAGTTTCGAACTAATTCGATTAAACATCATAGTTTTGGGCTACTGTATTAAATATGTTTGTAAATGTTGCAGACTTATTATTTTAAGTATTTCTAAATAAATAAAATGTCTTTCTAAGTTTAATACATACATACATACATACATACATACATACATACATACATACATACATACATACATACATACATACATACATACATACATACATACATACATACATACATACATACATACATACATACATACATACATACATACACACACACACACACACACACACACATACATACATACATACATACATACATACATACATACATACATACATACATACATACATACATACATACATACATACATACATACATACATACATACATACATACATACATACATACATACATACATACATACATACATACATACATACATACATACATGCATGCATGCATGCATGCATGCATGCATACATACATAATTTTCATATAGTATATTCGTTGTATCAATGATATGCACGAGATCTATAATTTTTCACTAAAAGGACACGAGAGGGATATCATTGATACAGCTTACATACTGTACATATATTTTATTTATATCACATACAAATACATATATTTGCTCGTTGAATGGAGTGAAGATTTACTACAAGCCGCTGTGCATTAACCGGGTGAATGAACTCCTCACATCCCCGAGTGCGTCGGCTACAAAATGTAGTTCTATACCTTTTGTGGATTCTCACAATCACTTTTTAATTTCGAGTCTATGCTCTAAAAATAAAAGAGTGAAGACAGCAAGCTTTGCAAAATTTAACAAAATAATTTATTTTGCCAAGAATACAACGTGATAAATTAAGAATTTTTTTTTTCATTTTACGAATCAAAGCCAACATTAATCTAAGAATTAAAAATAGAAGTCCTAGAAATAAAAAGTCCTGAAAGAAACCGAGTTCGAGTGCCGATGAAATCAGAAATTGAATGTGATGACGTTTATTGTGGTCAGCGAAGTGCTGCTGTGTCAACAGTGTCTTGTTGAATTACATAAAATATTATTACATTTATTAATTGAGCATAAATTTCAATAAATGTCTTTAACGAAGAATTTTGTCAGAGCACTTATGTATTTCCAGGGAAAAGAATCACTTGATTTCAATAATTTAAAGAAAATAAAAATTCAACCCAAACTGCTCATAACATAATTATTTAACGCGTCAAGTGTTTAACATCAGCTAATAAACTTCTATAAATAACAAAAGCAACAAAAACAACAGTTAAACGACTACCTTAGACGCAAAACAGGTTCCTGGATGAGTGCCAAAAGTTTATTCTTCTGGAAAAAAGAGAAGTTTGACAAATTAATAAATGCTATTTGTCACATAATCCAGTTATGACCTTGACTTAACTTAATGATTCTTACTCTGAGAAAGACTAAAAGATAATTAAAAGAGTTGTTTACCAAACCTGTCACTGATGTTGGAACAAGGTTAGAAACTAGATACAATGTTTCTATTATTATGTGTTTACGTCAATGAAAAAAAAACAAACAAGCAAACAATTAAATTAATTATACCTAACATTTGCGTATTGATAAGTTGATTGTTTTCTCTTTTCAGTTTCGATGTTTCTTTACAATGATTAAATCATTATTATACATACTTATGATTTAAACATGAAAAATGGTTTTAATGATAAAAATAAAGCACTAAAACACATCGGTAACTTCGCCATTGACGTGAAAGCTTAGCCATTTACGTACAGTCGCATGGAAATTAATGAGGAATAGAAATTAAGGAAAATCACGAACTAACAAGAGGTAATTAAAATATTTTAATACATTTATAGTTAATCTAAGTCAGTATTCTGCTTTAGTAACAGTACCAACGACAATAAACTCTCTCTCTCTCTCTCTCTCTTCCTCGTCAATTCATAGATTGTAGCCCGCACCTTGCTACGAAGGTCCAGAGAGAGAGAGAGAGAGAGAGAGAGAGAGAGAGAGAGAGAGAGAGAGAGAGAGAGAGAGAGAGAGAGAGAGAGAGAGAGAGACCGACCTTTGGACATTTTCATATTTAATTCATAATAATAGATATTTAGAATATTACAATCTATTTTACAACAACAACAACAAAGCATAAATACATCACAGTATGTGTACCACGTAACCAATAAATTCACCGTATAATGTCGACATTATTTGCAACTTTGTATCACTGATAAACACCGTAGATAGATCCCATGGAAAGTGCACACATATTTTTGTTGGTTACTTGTAATTTCCATTTCAAGGTTTTAATAGAGCCCAAATTCTTTTTTTCTCTTTTGCTCCACATTTCTGCGTAGTTTGTTCGTTATGCATGGGGGAACAGAAAGTCTATAGGATTCTGATAAAAATGTATACCATATTAAATCGATCAAGAAAACTGGGATTATTCATACTTGTTATCGGTATTTTCATACGTCACTAATGGAAAATTTGTGCAAATTGATCATTAATCTAGAATCAACTGCATAGGCTAGCGAGAACATTTATATATGCATATTATTGAGCCATGGCCGGGTTCAATTTATTATACCAATAGTATTGGCATACGAAATTGCTTTAAACCAACACTTTAAATTCCATGTGTGTGTATGTGTGTATGTGCGCGCGCGTGCATGCGTGTGTGTGTGTGTGCTGAGCTTTTATCTGGACCCAGGATTATTAGACATTGCAATCAAGTAACCACTAATTATAAATTTGTCATGTTTATTATCAGGACACAACATGAAATTGAACCAGTCTGGAATGGCCTGTCTGTAAAAACAGTGCGTTCACAATATTAGCACACCCGCAATGAATAAAACTTTTCTTAAACTCTTGAAATTAGGAATGTAGTAGTGAAGCAGACTGAATGAACTCGTGTCAGTATGCTTTGTGTAGTTATACTATTTGTACTTTTAATTTGAACCTAAGGCTCGAAATATTTTATATCAAATTTGGTTTAATTCACAAGATTTGAAACTCAAACGAATAACTAAATTACGTACAAATATCTGGAACGCATCATAAACATTTATTGATAATTTTGAAAATAGAAAAAGATTGATAAATATATAAAAGCTTTCAGCATCTGAATTTTCTATCTTCTGTTTTTTACTGTAATAACGTTTGTTTTTCAATATTTTTTAATAGTGATTTATTCTTTTCATTGATTGTTCGACTGATTATCCTGTGGTTATACTTGAGTATGTTAAAAAGTTTCGCAATAATGTATTGTTTTCGGAATCATATAAGTTCGCTGTATTTGAGCTTATATGGCAGGACAATGATCTTATCGTCAACTAACTATTTTGTCTCGATAAAACAGAGTATTATCTTTGTTTTATAATGTAAGTATGAATTCACCCTCTCAATTTCAAATAGGTGCATATAATGTTGATTATAGGATCGACTGATTTTACAATGCATTTCGTAGTGACTTGGTCGTTATCAAACCGCTGGAGCTGAATAAATCGTCTATGCATACAACATCGTTGATCTTGTATTTGTAGAGAGTTTTATATCAATTTCAGTTCAAAGATACTAGTATACAAGCATATCAAAAACGTACACGCCAATAACATGGCTGATATAATAATGTTAATGTCCATAACACATATATGTACAGTAGATGGGGATAATTTTGGAATACTGACTTATAAACAAACTTATATTTGGATCTGTTCACTCTAATAAGGATACAATTTGAACTTTGTTATTACATTATTTTCACAACTCACAACTCACTTTCTATGTCAGCAATTTAAAGTACTTTGTAAAAGCCTTCCTGTATCGCTGAATGATGCGATTAAAGAGTTTTCAGATCTGCAGGTCGCATGATGTGCATCTTGTTTCTGATGTTCGTGAGACTTCCTTCATAATAAAACGAACTTTGAGATGCAATCAAAATGCATAATCTGTAAATCAAAGTCATCAAATCCTTAATGGAAGCAAGCACATACGTGAAAAAGCACATTGAATGTATATATTAGTTAGCCATTGGCTTGCAAATATTGACATATATCTTGTTTATACAATGATGAAATTCACAGCCCTATCCTTGGCTTCCATCTGTTTTCCCAGATATTGAAAGTAATGTGTAAGTAACTTCAAAATTAGTTTTGTCGTAATTCATGTCACTATAACATAATCCAATTTTAACATTATGATAGACAAGGGTAGGATAGAGTTCGGTGAAAAAAGACAAATGTTACAACTCACCGGCTACTGTTCAATAAACTTACATGTGTGAAACCTAACTGCAAATAGAACATTTATTAGACAGAATAATTGCGCAATTTTGGTACGATTCGACAAAGGAATTGTAAGTATTCAAAAACAGTTTCATGCGCTTGTTTCATGTGACGTGTCGTGGGTTTATATGCTTGCATTGGGTATATACATGTCCACTATATGTATCTTGCGTTTTATAAAATTATTAACACACATGCATGAAATATTACAATAAATACCAAAAATAGTCATATACACAATATATTCTTCTTGCGCAACTAAGTTAATTATCGTTTGGAACTAATGAGATACTAATTATTGGAAACATGTAATTCGATGGTAGAGATATCGTTACAAGTTTTCCAGCGGGCCATATCGTGCGGGTGTGTACCACCAGCTTTGGAGGAAGAAACATTCTAAATTCACGAAACAATCAACAAATTTGTAAATAGGAACCTTCTTCCAAATCATGCTTTCGAATTGTTCTGGGTTACATTTGCTCGTAGAAGCATGATTTGCACCTTTGTCAAACCGTGGATGTCTTCGGTTGGAAGTGTGTTTTCATTACGTTGGTTAAATTTCATTTCAAATTCGGAAATTAAGGATTGCTTTTGATATCAGACATTCTAGTAAAATATTCTGGAATATTTTAGTCTCCTCCTTATTTCGTGCTAGTTTTGGCAGTTAATGTTACTTTACGTCTCGTCCAGTTTAATAACATATTCCAGGTGTGGTTTTTTTTCAGTTTCCACGAATTGCAGTTTTTATTGTAAATATTATATTTTTAAGTTTTTCAACGGTTGTGAGGAAAGGTTGTTTAAAACTATTGCTGTAAATTTTTTTTTAAAAAAAACCCTGTTTAAGTACGTGTGGTTTTCATTTGTATTTAGGAAAATAATATTTTAATTCGTTCCCCCAAAATTTTAACATTTGTATTTCCGAATGGTGTCATGGGATACGAATATTTGAGCCGCTATGTCAGATTTATGAAATAAGCACTATCTTTAGCAGCCATTTTAAGTTGTACTTGGCGAAGTGATATCCCTATGTTAAGTCTACCGAAAGCCCATTAGTTTCCTGAATTAGCAGAACCTAAAGCCCTTTCATATTATCCATAAAATCTTGATTGAGCTACAAGTAGGTTTTGACTGAATCGTCTTGTCAAAGATCGCTGAGAGTCGGACGATTCGAATGTCCACTTGCAGCTGGAAGTGCAATAAATGAATCACACGCCGAACTACTAAATACATGCGAGTATTTAATACCCTTATGCTCAGACTGACAGCGTGTGTACAGATGCACTGACAAAGAACTTTGTATCATAATGACTAATATTCAGAATGTTGAAAACCTTTCCTACAGTGGACCACTAAACTCTGCCTCCTCCACTATTTACCTGAATTCCCTGAAGATTTAGATTTTTTATTCTGTCCCAAATGTTTCCTTCTTTAGCATCAGTTTTATCGCCAATAAAGCGAAACGCATCTACTCTGAAAGTCGAAACTTACTTTCGGTATCACATTTCAATTTTACACCAAAAGCATCTCCATAGAAACGAAATTCACTGTAAAATGTGGAAAGGTCCTTTAGCCTCAAAATTCCATAAAGTATTCATATAGCTCAGAAATATCATATGGTCATGCGTCAAGTAAAATACTGACTTGACTCTCGCTCGGTCAGCTCATTTACTTTCATTTGAAAGTATAATGCTGTTCAGCTAACTTTTAATTCAAGTTTGAAATAGGAAAACAGCTCCCTTAATTCTTTCTCTCTCCCCCTCTCTCTTTCTCTTTCTGACTCTCTCTCTCTCTCTCACACACAAACATACATACAAACACATAGACACGATGTTTTAGTTTTTGACCTTAAAATAATGATAGTGTCGATCTTGATATGCTTTGACAACCACCCGTGCATAAAGACATTTGTTTTCCATTTGCAATACCTTTTGATGAAAACTTTAAATTTGACGACCGAACCATTTATACAGTTTATGTTCTATCAACCGAATCACGGTTTAATACTTTCGACGAATTAAATATGGTGCAATCACAAATATTACACGATGTGTTTCTCATCATTACAAGCTTTTAATGGGAGATTTTTTTATCTGAAAATCGAATGCATGGATGACTATGTAGAAACAGATTATTTATACCCAGTTATTGAGTTGAGTCACTGCATGACTTTATATCCGTGCTAGAAAAAATATTGTCTATCGAGAAAGCAAGCACCCAAGACAAATGTTGGGTAATGGGGATAGTAAGTTACATGAAATTTGTGAAACTTATAATCCACTAATCTTGGACTGAACGTGGGAGGATGATAAAGGATAAAAAAAATATGTATTCTTCATAATGTTTCAACCATTGTATGTTCCTTTGTATTAGACAAATTTCTTCCTTACGTTGACAAGTTTAGTTTGAAAGAACTTGACTGACTGTATTTCAGATCGCCATTTGTTTGAAGCTACATTGGATATGGCTAATACAATATGTAATCCAAATGACTCACATAATAATGTAATGACATTAAAATTGCAAGACGGAATGAAAAGCGGGCATGATATCTATTAATAATTCTTTGGATATCAACCGAGTAAACGCTTTACAAAGAAGCATATAGCGTGCACATGAATAATGTCCAAGGCATCTTTTCTGCTATACTGAAGTTATTTATTAAGTTAGATGATACAAGTTTCGCAAGTTTTAAAGGTGGAACTAAAATGAAAAACAAAATTGCAAATAATACAGTTTGGTTTGGAATACATTGTCACATGGAGAGGACAAATCCCACAGATCAAAACCAAATAGCTCTCGTCTCCCGCCGCAACAAGAAAACTTTATAATATCCATCAGAAACGAATGAAGTTAATGTCCTAAGTGCGAATAAATATTGTAACGAACTATGAATGTCCTCGTATTACACAAGGTACCCTAAATAATTATTGCAAAGATAATAATGAAAGCACATTGATTAAACAGCCCACTCATATAAATCAGATAATCGGGAACTTAAATTGGACGACGATGATAGCATATTGAATTTATTGATAGCATAAAAAGAAATTATTAATTGTATAAGAACTCTACAAATATCAGAATTTTTTTCGAAATAATATAATCAATGATCTATTAACAGTTGCCAAATAATATTTTATACCCATCTGTTAATCACTGACTGCTTCTAGTTTCTCTTCGACACTTCTGCTATCTTTGACAACATGCTCCCTTGGTACTTCCGTTCCTCTGACACTTGTCACTTGTTGTGCTTTCTTGTGAATGCTCGTTCTAATGCTAAACGTTCACGTTTTTAAAGTTACAAAATTGATGTTTGAATGCTAGAAAATTATTTTCTTATGTTTCTAGAATAATATCTAATGTTACGAAATGATTGATGATCTTAAAATAAAAGATGCTATGTAGAAACCATTTTGCTGTCATTCTAAATGTTGATTTGTACAATTAAAAATAACTTTTCTGACTTTCGATCATCATTTCTTATTAATGTATCCAAAAACGTAACTTTTCTAATGTACAAAATTAGGATTTCCTAAGTTGTGAATATTCTATTGTGAAACAAATATTTTATATTGTTTGAAAATAGCTTTATATATGTATAATTGTTTTATTATATAAAATATATTTTGATATTATTAGAATATGACCACTTTTGTGCAAAATGGTTTGCCTTAGATAAAGACTATTCTCATAGTACGTTCAAAATTTCAATATGAAATCTGGAAAGTTAAATCATTTGAATAATTTATTGTGTCGTGAACATAATCCTTTATTCAATTACATAATGGTAATCGAATGGAATAAAAAAAATGTTCCTGTAATCTGTTAATCAGTATGTACCAGATCCATCATTAAAATCTTGTGTTGATGACACATGTTTCAGGTTGTCGTCTTTTTGGTAATTGGTCTTTGTTAAATTCTTTTATCTTACGCAAGTTTGTGTCTATGTCAACTAGCTAACGACAAATAATCTGCTTTGTTTGGTCCCATTATGCATCATAATGTTACGATTCAGCATATTCACAAGTACATTGGGAAGGAGACATCCCGATATTCCCGCCAATAGTGGACCGATGAAGCCCCTTTTCATCATTTTGTTTTACCAGAAATTTGTTGTCTTCGATCTCTTTGGCCTCTTTGTTTTTGAGTTTCTCTTTGGCATTTATTTAACTGGTTATGCAACACTCTTTATATTCCAATACCTTCAACGACTCTTTCTGTTGCACCTTATACTGCTCCTGATGCAGCTACAATGCCCTGTGTTCATAGTACAGGTAATATGTTGGTATGTTCTTATTGCAGTCCCGAATTAACCACCGCTTCAACTCATTTTCTTTATCTGAGCAGCAGATAGGTTCAAGATAAATGTTGAGCCCTTTGATAAATTGTTCATTTGAATGTTTTGTTTGAGATCTATGTGGTCTTAATACTGTTTGTTGTTTTCGGATCAATTTACAATAAAACACATTCTTCATTTAAGACAACGCTAGCTAGCGTTTCTCATTATACCCTCGCTTACACTTACATCATCACGCAAATAAACCATTATTATTAAGTTTTTTATATAATTCTTTCTTGTTAGATCTGTACTGTCATCTTGCCTTTTATCGCATTACGTGTGATATATCTATATGACGTGATAATTACATAAGCAGCAAAAGCATCTAGTGAATTAGCACTAAGTGCATAATTTATTTCAAGCTCGGGAGATGAATATGAAGTTTTCTATCATTGCGTTTGATTACATCAAAATAAAAATTGAATAATCATAGCAGACTCATCAATCTAGCTAATAAAACGTTTGTGGACCCGGTTTCATCTGGTATTGTAAAAATGTGTTTTCACATATATTCGCTGGTGATTTTGCCATTTATTATAAACAATTTTAAGTTAAACGTATTTTAAGTTAAACGTATTTTAAGTTAAACGTATAAAATAGGCGACTGAGTTTATTGAAAGACGTATGATAACACATGAAATAGCTGATGATAGAAAATATCAGTAAACAATGGAGTTTCGAAAGTTATTGTGATGATGGAATTCAGAAGGAGTAAAAGAAAGTATTAACAATCATCTTATTGTAATAAATTTAAGCTGTTTTTTTTTTCTGGTAAATTCTGGTTTTATTGAAGCAACATAACATTATCATATAAGAAATGAATATTTCGTATTTTTGTAGTAATAGATTTAAAAATTTATAATGTTTTTTTTACGCTTTTTCATATTTGTATTTCTACAATTGCCATCAGCGTTGTAAACAAGCATTGCTTGAAAAATATAAGAGGCTTTCTTTACTTTCAATAACCCAGTAAACGCTGTTTTTGTTAGCGCTCTAAGAAAAGCGGGAATAACACCTTGTGATGATCATGATGCTGTCGACTAACTTAGAAAATATGCAACAGCTTAATTGTTTTAGAGAAGTGCTACACAGGTTCCCTTGACAGCGTAGAACCACTAAAATTTATTAACATCACAAAGGAGGAAGTAGAGCCTACTTTAGGTAAAGGTATTCAGAAAGAATTTACTCCAGAAAAAAGAGGCAACTAAAGGCACCTAACGATGCAAACTTAATTTATTTTGACAAGTACATTTCTCAATGAACCTGAAAATGTTGAAGAGAGAAGTTGCGCTAAAATGTGTCCTCTGGCCTAGAGAATAGTGTTGGTGATAATAATGAAAAGTTGTTAGATTTCAACCACATGTGATAGGACATATTTGATGAGGACAAAAATACGTGAATTACACACATATTCACAAGAAATGATTCTGTGCAAAAAAATCTTATGTTATGTTATGGTAGAATACTAAAGGTATTTGCCTACATTCATAGCAACAACTGGCTTTGCAGCAAATGGAGCATTGATTAACCAATTTTATATTTTTTCTTCAGAAGTTAAATTGGATTGAGCATGATCACAAATGCTGATTGTTGAATATGTGTCCATATTTGTTCTTCTCACAAACTAGAGTTTATGCACATAATTTCATCACAAGTGTACAAAACTGAAGAAAATATAACAATAAATTACATAGTGAAGTGGTCCATAAGAAACTTCACACAAATGAACATAATATTAATACCGTATAAAGATATAAAAGCTATTATTGAATATATTTTCCTTAAACGACTGAAATATGTAAAGAGAACTGCCCACAAAATATATTCTGTTACATCTTAATTTACTTAGTTAACAGTCTTAAATTGGTGTAAAGAATAAAATGCTATTGACAAAAACTACTTTAAAATATGCTGACAGTGAATTCTTAAGGGTTTATATTTAAATTACATGACGAATACCCATTACTCTTTACCTGTATTAAACTTCATATCATACTTCAGAAATATAGCTTGTGAAAATTACTTTCCAGGATTCCGTATTTTTATCATTAGGTAGAGCAAACTTACACCATGTTTGTACATTGCCAAGACGTTTAATTTAACTTGTCTGACTGGCTTTTTGTTGTCATTCCTGTAATGTAACTGAGTCGTTTTTGCAGGTATTATATGCTTCAGATTTTAAGAACTCAACTAGTGGATACAAATTCAGTATATCTAATTATCTATTAAGCTTCTAAGCTATCTGTATAAGCTTAAGCTCCTAGTGTCGTCTATTTTGGTTTTATCTACGAATGTATCGTCAAACATGCCTATCTACTAGTATCTCAGGAACTGTTTAAATAATGATTTGAGCGATTTCCTTGCTAGGAATTTGTATATATAATTTTATGTTTTTTTACATATAGATCAATAAGGAAGGATACAAACCAAAGACACGATAATATGATGAAAGTAATTGTTATCGTCTTCTTTTAGCATTATTTAAACAGTTTACCTTCAAACTAATTACCGTTAAATATCCTAACATTGCGTCAAAGAAATATAAAACAAACAATGTAGCTAAGGTGTTAAAAGAAACTGGCAAACATAAAAAAATCGTCATTTACATTATGCAGCATATACTTCAAGATAACCACATGAGTGATAATATATTTATAAGTGAAAGTAACATAGATCTATACTGACGGAAATATATTGAATCAGAAAGTGATAGTAATCTTTGAATAGTATCTTAGAAAAAAAAACATGCTTATACACTATATGATAATTTTGTCCACAAAGTCCAATTGAAAGAAATACGCTTTCCTGCTCTTTCACTGTCTGCAGTCTTTGTTTAGTGGCCAGAATTTCGGAAATAGATTACATAAATGGAGAAAACTGGTCTTGTAAAATATGGTCAATAAACAAATCTTCTTTCCCAAACCTGATATCGATGTCTAATATTTTCTTCTTGATTTTGATGTCAATTGACAAATAATTAAGCATCAGGAACAATTGTATTTATACTTATATATTTTCTTTTTGTTAAGTCTGATAAGTAAACATGAGCCCACTTATAGTCAGTAAAGGTATAATCTGTAGGACCTTCCATTCATTGTTTTTTAATGTCTCACATGCCCATAAAGTGAGATTTGTTAAGTCCTGATTAGCGCATTTCTTTTCAATGAGAGTCTTGAGGGTTGGACCGGAAGATGTCATGAAATATTCCGGTGGTGCCAAACAAAACGCCGTCGCCATCAGTTGCACTGATTTGAACATTTTCTGCCTGGTAGTTTCGGTACAACATATTAACTAATCTTGGCCCCGTGGAGTCAATTACCTCGCCGGCCACGGAGAAAGAAGGAAGGTTTTCCACCATGTTCTTCATGAATGGATGACGTCGACAAGTCTTTCCTACCAAGTAGTCCTAATGTTTTGTGACAAAGATACTTACGATATAATATATTGATTGGCAAGCTAACACAACTGATCCTTTTCTGAATACAGTAACCCTTCATAGGTAAGACTGGAAAGAACATTCACCACTTTAAATCAAAATACTAGGGTTTGGGTTCCAAGGAGAAAGTCTGATATCTGATGCCACATCTGTCTTCTTTGATATCGTGAGATATCCAAATTCTTCCAACTCAACCAGACGTAATTCGTATATCTCATAGCCTAAATATCTCTTAATAGAGGTCAACACTGGTGACATACTTATTTCGAGCATCCACCATTAACTAATATTACATGTGATGCAGGCAGAATCTTAGGATAGCCCTAATATAACTTTCAGCGCCTGATGGTATTACGATACAACTTATCAAGAATAGTCTTGGGAACTGAAAATGCCTTAACATTGAAACGGAGAGATACACTATGGCTAACCGCAGAGGACAAAATATATACGTTTTAAAATATGATTTTCTAATGAAAGTTTAGAAACTGATACGTATTTTCCATATTACGAGAAGGTTCATTTTTTGACAACTATGCTGGCAAGACGGTGTAGAAAAGACACCAAACATTTTCCGATATTTGAAGATGCTTTTTTTTCTCTCATATAAAATATGTGAAGAATTTATGATATTAGAAATTAACTTTTATATTTAAAATTAAAGTTTTAATGTTATAAAGGAATTTTCGATTATTTTAAGGTTAGTTTCTAATGTTAGAAAATGATATCTAATAATACGGAATGGAACAAATTAGAAATGTATGTTCTGGTATTATTAACTAAATTGTGAGATTAAAGGCATACGTTTAATCACTGAAAATCATGTTATTTTCCACGATCGATGATACCGATTTTCTAATATTTCAAGATTACATTATATTATTAGTAAAATTATATATATATATATATATATATATATATATATATATATATATATATATATATATATATATATATATATACGCCTCCTGCGACCTAGTTGTTAGAGCGTCCGACTTAGATGCGGGAGGTCGTGGTTTCGACATCCGGTCGAGTCATACCAGAGACTTACAAAAATGGTACTAACATCTGCATATCTTGGCGGTCAGCATTAAGAGGTTAGTGTTGGGACTGGTCAGCCTGGTGTCAATATAATTTGACTGGGTGGGATAGTATGCTACATATCTGCGGCATAGTGTCCCAGTTCTAAACATCACTATAAATTGCCACACTGCTTACATCGAAGCGATATGACTAAAATATTATTAAAGCTACGTTAAAAATCTAAATCACACACACATACATAATTTATAACATAAGAAAATGAATGTTATATTTATTAGTAGAATTATTGTAGATATAACATCTCGTTTTCTTTTATAAGAAAACGCCCAGTTTTGATCTTACATAGAAAGTTTTACATCCTTGTAATATGTTTCAAGTCGTATTTACAAACTATTCGTCGGCGATTTACTAGTAACTGTCTTTTGAAAGAAAGAGTAAAGAAAAATCAAAGAAATGAAGTATTGTATATTGAAATTAATGTAACACAATATTAAAAAAAACCCTTCAATAATAATAAGAATAGCAGGGACGTTCATTACATATTTAATATATAGTTGATACAACTCTAAAGACAAAGAAAAGAGCTAGAACAGAAGACTTAAATATCTTAAAAGGATATTTCAGCAAAGAGCGTGAACTTTATGTGTAGTAAAATCTTTTGCATTGGCCTTTCATTACTGAAAACGAATTTATCTTTGAAAAAGATATCTTTCAGATGATTTAGTCTCGTTTTCGAATTATAAACCGCTAACTTGCATTACACAATTGATATCAATATTCAAGAGCTGAAAATAGGAATCAATCTGGTACCTTACAAATCTACCAAACAATCATTAAATTAGATTATATTCAATCTGACCTATCACAATTGCCGGGCAAGCGCAATTGGGGAACATCAAGCTACACTTAAATGCACAGCTATTGCCAGTATATATTCGAGCATAAATCTGTTCTAAAGAAACAGGCGTTTGCTGATCAGTGGACAATAATACCATTCATGTGATGTTCCTTTGAAAGGCACACAATATCACATGTCAGAGGGATTACATTACCAAAATATCCACCTTTCAATAACCCTTTATAGCTTTGATTTATCTACTAATCTAAAATGGTTCTTGATTACTATATATATATATATATATATATATATATATATATATATATATATATATATATATATATATAGAGAGAGAGAGAGAGAGAGAGAGAGAGAGAGAGAGAGAAATATTAGTATCCTTCATCAATAATATATATATATATATATATATATATATATATATATATATATATATATATATATATATATATATATATATCTATATATATATATATATATATATCTACTAATCTAAAATGGTTCTTGATTACTATATATATATATATATATATATATATATATATATATATATATATAGAGAGAGAGAGTGAGAGAGAGAGAGAGAGAGAGAGAGAGAAATATTAGTATCCTTCATCCTTCATATATATATATATATATATATATATATATATATATATATATATATATATATATATATACAGTAGACTCTCGATTATCCGCGCGCTGTTTAACCGCTTTGCGGCTTAACCGCGGCAATGTATTTTTAAAGAACAGTTTACTCCATATCTTATAAAGATGGAGAGTTATGCGACGTTTTCAAAATCGAAAATTTTATACAGGAAGTCGACCGACCTTTTTAACGACGACTCGGGCTTACAACTGGTTCCCGGCGAGAGTTTGCCAGAGAAAGCCGTTATTTTATTAGACAATGATCCAAGCCATCCAAATGAAGCGTTTTTGCAGTCTGCTGACGGTAAAATAATAACACATTATTTGCCACCTAATGTAACCGTGCTGATCCAGCCAATGGATCAAGGGGTGATTTCTGCTATGAAGAGGCTATATAGAGGACGACTTCTGCAGAAGTTAGTGGAAGAAGGCAATGATTTAAAAACTTTCTCAAAAACAGATTCATTGATGGATGCTATCTATGAAGTTGCACATGCCTGGGATTCCATAAAGCCAACCACAATAAGTAAATCGTGGAAAAAATATTTCCTGAAGTTGAAAGTGTCGACTGCAATAGTTTCGATGAAGAAGAGATTTCGACTTCTGAATTTGCCGCCATTTTACAGAGTACAGAGGGTGGTAAGGAAGTTGATAATGGAAATATTTTAGAATGGTTTACTGTTGATTGTGATGATCTAGGGTTTGAGGTTTTGTCCGACAGTGAAATCATTAAAAGTGCACAAGGGCAGACAACAGATTCTGATGAGAGTGACGACGAAGACATGGAACTTATTCCTGAAACAAGGATAAACAATTCATCTGCTCTTCAATGGACTGAGGGTTTGCTAGAGTATCTGGAGGAACAAAGTGATTCTCTGCTCTCAGATAAATTGGTATTATGCAGATTGAGAGCAACCATAAAGAAGAAAGAAGCTATGTCATTAAAACAGAAATCAATAAAAGACTACTTTTACTAAACATTCGTTGTTTCTGTTTGTTCATTTATTCATCTTCCTTTATTTTAATGTTTAATATAATTGTATTAAATTTAATTATTTATTTTCGTGTTGTGACATTAGTATGTAAGTGAAGAAGAACATTGACCTGCATCACAAAAGGTAAACATAAGTAGGATATTACGGCGAAAAAATTAACTAAGTTAACTTTATGCCACTATATCTGGATTGTATATATGCACTTTGGTTTATCCGCTGTTTTTGATTATCCGCGCTAGCTCTCCCCATCATTACCGCGGATAATCGAGAGTCTACTGTATATATATATATATATATATATATATATATATATATATATATATATATATATATATATATATATATATATATATAAAGAGAGAGAGATTGGTAGAGATTATATATATACAGAGAGATTAGTAGAGATTAGTAGCCTTCATCCTTCATATATATATATATATATATATATATATATATATATATATATATATATATATATATATATATATATATATATATATATATATATATATATATATATATATATATATATATATATATATATATATCAGTGGACAGTAATACCATTCATGTGATGTTCCTTTGAAAGGCACACAATATCACATGTCAGAGGTATTACATTACCAAAATATCCACCTTTCAATAACCCTTTATAGCTTTGATTTATCTACTAATAAAGAGAAAATAATTCTATATATGCATGGCTGTCTTTTTCTAGTCTTCTTGGTTTAAACCGCTCGGTTTCACTGTTCTAATGTGGCTTATGCAGTAAGATTACTTTTATTAACTAGTTTCGGAACTCCAGTTGGGGTTTGTAACAATTGCAATAAGTGTTATCTATCTATCTATCTATCTATCTATCTATCTATCTATCTATCTATCTATCTATCTATCTATCTATCTATCTATCTATCTATCTATCTATCTATCTATCGATCGATCGATCGATCGATCGATCGATCTATCTATCTATCTATCTATCTATCTATCTATCTATCTATCTATCTATCTATCTATCTATCTATCATCTGTCTATCTATCGATCGATCGATCGATCTATCTATCTATCTATCTATCTATCTATCTATCTATCTATCTATCTATCTATCTATCTATCTATCTATCTATCTATCTATCGATCTATCTATCTATCATCTGTCTATCTATCGATCGATCGATCGATCGATCGATCGATCTATCTATCTATCTATCTATCTATCTATCTATCTATCTATCTATCTCTCTGTCTGTCTGTCTGTCTGTCTGTCTATCTATCTGTCTATCTGTCTGTCTGTCGATCGATTGATGTATGTATGTATGTATGTATGTATGTATGTATGTATGTATGTATGTATGTATGTATGTATGTATGTATGTATGTATGTATGTATGTATGTATGTATGTATGTATGTATGTATGTATGTATGTATGCATGCATGCATGCATGCATGCATGCATGCATGCATGCATGCATGCATGCATCTATCTATCTATCTATCTATCTATCTATCTATCTATCTATCTATCTATCTATCTATCTATCTATCTATCTATCTATCTATCTATCTATCTATCTATCTATCTATCTAAATTTCTAAAAGTGTAAATTTTATACAAAACAACCTTGCTAGCTGTTTCACAGTTTCAACGAAAAGGATTGCCAAGTCATCAGCACCCGAGTAGAAACATGTCAACAATATTTAAGGGTGCTCGGCTAAATAATAATTTAGTGAATGACATCGAAGCAATTGAAAAGGAGAAAGCAATATGTACAAATTTTGGTCTCATTCTAATAGAGTTGTATCTCAAAATAAGGGGTACGCATTTTTCTCATATTGTAAATCAAATCTTAGCTTCTATGATTTCTGCTACATGAGGGGGAAAGGAAACGTCCAACAAGTATTCTAGAATCTAAAATAAATTCCATACAATCTAAAGTCTAACTAAACGAAAGAGTTAAAAATAACGTATTATATGGCACGAATTCTTATTATTTCACAAATTTACTATTAATTTCACAGTAATCTGAAAACGTTTAAAAACATTCCGAATAAACGTTGTTGTGCTTATGTGCTAGCATTAGAAAGCATACTTGATGATAAATCAATTGAAAGTAGAATATCACATATTGACTTTAAATGTTGGACGGTCATCCAATGAAATTAAATAAACATCCAATTGTTTGCATGATATCACATTAATCAAATATGTTACTGTTTGTTTAGAATAATTGTGTTCCGCCTGCAAATTTAACAAATAATACATAAATAACCAAATCTGAATTCCTCTCTCAACTCTTGCAAGACTGAATTATAACTGAAGAATGAAAAGCTGCATATTTAATTTCTTATATAATCTGTATGAACGAATCAAATCAACAATTCGAAATCACGTGAATATAATCACATGCATTTAAATTATTCTGTATCGCGAAGGACCTTAACAGTCCACATCTGACATTTTCATAATTAAGCCAATCAAAAGGTATCACGGTCATAACACATCTATAGTATAGATGCTCTCCTAGGAGTACGTGATAATATCCTGACCTGCACGCAGCTCGTTCGATGCCAACTTCGATCGAATTAGTTGACGTGAACTTGGCATTTTTGACATTGATTTGTGCATGGGAAATGTACTTACACTTACTCTTTTTATAGTGCAGGCCAGCTACAGAATTAAAGAATTAACAAATATTGCATTAACAAAATGACTCAAAATAAAAACTATATTATAAAATAAAATATGTGATGTAGATATCATTAACAGAATGTTAAGTATTTTAATAGATACATTTATAATTTTGAAATGTACTGCTGTTTGCATCTTGTCTGATGACTGAAGTGTCCAAAGGGCGAATTATGAATAGTTATGCGTTAGTACAAATTCAACACAAGTCTGAAGTGTAAAATGGACACATTCTGATTATAGTTTTTTAGAGCCCTGACACCATTTTTGGGCTAAAAAATTCACTATGTACAGTAGCAAATCCAGTATCATACAAAACGTCATAGACTTTAGCATTTTTGTTGCGCTGGTAATAAAACCTTACATTTGGGTGCGATATCATTTCAGTATTTATAGAACTTTTTTAATTGAATTTCGTCTCTTGGAAGACATTTTCAGCAGAATTTTGGTCTGGAAAACCTTTTCACTTAGTCCACACTCAATAATGACAAATCGTTTTCTCTGTATTATAAATCATGTGTATAGCTGATTTGTTATATCTGTATGATATCTATTTGGTATTTAAATTTCACTATTTTTGGTATAATCTTTTTTGTTGCTTTTGAAAAGAACTTTTAAAATGTGTTCTTTCAGTATTTAGGTGCATACCTTGATATTTTCTATGGATAAGCGGAAGGCTGTAGTGAAAGTACTGTCATCCACTGTTTCAGTATGAAACATATTTGATAGCCTACATTCTGTTTCAGGAATCCCAGTATGAAAAGACAAAAACAATAAACATAAAAACAGTGTATTTACAGAGTCAGCATCAACATATTTCAGATCACATGTTATATTCTTTGTCCATTATGAAAAATTGGTTAATGATATTTTTCATTTATGCCAACTACAAAAAAGAACTCAGCCTTTTGACGCTAAACTTGATATTTTCGGTAAACGATAATATATATATATATATATATATATATATATATATATATATATATATATATATATATATATATATATATATATATATATATATATATATATATATATATATACCTTGTTGAACCTGAACTGTAATCATTTAATTAACCTTTATCTTTCGACAGATATTGATTTCATAACTATGGAATATGTAAATGCCCTTCGGAAAACTCATGCTTTTGGAAATATAGCAGTTTAAAATTATCAAACGTGAAATCATCTTACTGCAGAGCTAAAATGTATGAATGACATGACAGCATTAAAGGATCTTCGAAAGGTTAGTTGCGGAACCAGGCTGGTTTGTGTTCTCTCCAGCTAAAAATGTCTTATAGAAGGAATGTCACCTGTATATAAATGATGATTTTCTGCTTAAGAAATGAACCACACATGTAGAACTGTGACTAAACATCTTCAGCTGATTTTATGAAACTGATATGTGCATATTATTTTCATGTAATTGATTTACTTGGTGCACAAAATGATTTCAGTTAAAAGTAGTAGATACAATAAAGAAAACAAAAGCATGCATTTATAGTAACATGTGATACCTAACAAATACTGAAGATTGAATAAACATCAGATAATTTCTTCTCCTATAAACATAAATTTGACATTTTGTTAAATTTGATATATTTCACACACTATCCGTTCTACTTAGGATAGAGAACAGCTGCTCAATGTCAATTCCAAATCGAAATAAATCGTAACCATAAATCGGAAGACAATGGGCTTTATTCGCCGAGAACAAAATATAGTCGCCATAATTTTATCGTGAACTACTTATCTTCATATGGAACGATCTGGACACAGGAGACAAAGTCACAAAGAGAGCATTATGGGAGTTTTCGTTGCCACATATATAATGCACTCCGCCGGAAGCTAATAACCAATCCAATGAAAATGAATTGTATTCCTACAACTGCACCAGAGGTTATTTCTTTATTTATTGGAATTGGACGAGCAATATTCCAATCGCGCGATCGTTAACAGTTGTTTCCGCCATGTGAACACTGCAAGCATTAAAAGCTCACATTACGTTTGCTATAAAATGTGTTATGGCAAGCATTGTTGCATAGACTATTGCAGGAAAAGCAGAAAATGGAAGGCCTACGCATGGACAGCAGTTTAATACCCAATCCTATCAAGACCGTCTTCTAATCTGAAACCCATGTAGTAGACAGCGACAGAGCAATCGAAAGGATCATCGCTAGGACATTTCCGTTGAATTGAGAAATAATCTTGGATGCAAGTGCAGAAATGCACATCAATTTCATGGGTTTAGTGTTTCGTCTCTGACGGATTGCATCACGTGTGTTACGAATGAAGAGTCCAAAAGTGTTGCGATTGTAGCCTCGTCCACTTCAGCCATCAAAATGAGTCAGCAGAATAAAAGTAGCTTAGATTACAGTCTGCCAAAGTGTCTTATTATATTACAGGTTTCTTTTAAGGGTTGAAAGAATATCCCGATTTAGCAGACTTCAGCTGATCTATAACAATATCACAATACTAGTACCAATCGTCCATCATCAAACGTAAAGTCTGTATGCTGTTGTTTCTCCACATTCATGCGCATCCTTTTTTGTTTCGTTGTTCCAGAGAAGTTTCTTTTGAATGGGACGAAAATCTTTCTGTGACATCGTCAAAGTTGATGCTTTTCCTAGAGTTATTTCCAATTGAGGTTATTGTGCTGTGGCATTGCAATACTTTTCATATTAGCTATTATTTTGTTGACCTATTAAAATTTTTGCACTTGTTTTGAGAAATGTAACAGATAATAAATTATAAATCTCAGATATATACAGTGGATTCGTGATTTTCTTCATTTTTACGCTCTAAGATTAACGATTTTCATACAAACTTTGGACAGTAAGGAATATGTAAGGCGGAAGATTTTACGGCATTAAATAAAGGGAATTTAGTGGAATAATTTAATGATTTAAATGGAAACAAATACAATATTCAATATGACAAATGCAAAATCAATAATTACGACTGCGGAAGTAGACCTAAATCAATGTCTATCTATCTATCTATCTATCTATCTATCTATCTATCTATCTATCTATCTATCTATCTATCTATCTATCTATCTATCTATCTATCTATCTATCTATCTATCTATCTATCTATCTATCTATCTATCTATCTATCCAGTCTCTATGTATGTATGTATGTATGTATGTATGTATGTATGTATGTATGTATGTATGTATGTATGTATGTATGTATGTATGTATGTATGTATGTATGTATGTATGTATGTATGTATGTATGTATGTATGTATGTATGTATGTATGTATGTATGTATGTATGTATGTATGTATGTGTGTTTATATTTTATTTTTATTGCTAGTTTAATCCCCATGATTGTATGTTATTTTAATCTGTCTTAATTACTTGACCCTCATGACCAGTAATGTTTAATTTGTAAACAGCAAAATACATTCCTAATTTTTTTCAAATGACTTTGTATTAAACATTTAGGTCAATATAAATGCCAATATGTTTTGGGTTCATTTATAGAACATTATAATTTTTCAATAAAATGGTCTGGTCTACCGGACGCTTCCCATGATCTGTATTATAATTCCAGTAATATACCTTATACATAACTTATCGTTCCGACAAATTACAATGTTTTAGAAATAAACAGTAGACCTTTATCGTAGTTGTATTTTTGTGTCTTAGTTTTAAAAAAATATAATCTTGTTTACTTGAGACATTACTCATTCTTGCTTTAACATCTTTAGCAGAATCATTTCATGTGCTCTGTTCAGTATTTCATTAGAGACTGAATTTTCTTCAGATTATTTTCACTGGAAATACAAATTGTTTTTCAATAATATGGAACAATAATTGGGAATCATAGTAAATTCAGAAAATGACATTTTTGGACTATATTATTGGGATGGATCAATAGACAATTAGCATCACAATCAAAGACAGTTATATTTGCATAATTGTGACTACGGGCATATCAACATAATAAATACTGGAATTTATCTGGAATACCACTGTTTTGTTATGTTGTCCAAAATGGGTTCCTTGTGATTGTTGGTCCGTGAGCTATCCAATTGTTGTTTGAAGATGTACAGACAGGAAATTATTTGTCTTGCCCATGGAGCTCCTACTGGTCAATTAGTGGTCAATTAAAGACCTCTCACAAGATTTGGAATCATTTTTATTTTGCCGAGAATTAAAAGTGATGTTTGTAAATACGGTAGATCTTGTCACATTTGTCAAAAGATAGGTCAACGGAATGAGAGATACTTAAAACTAATCTGCAACCTATTATTCCATTTGAGGAAACCTTAGGTGTATAATGATATACTGTGGTATACTGTGTCGGTCACTTTCCATAGGCGGAATCAAAAATGAAATTAAAGCATGAAATGCATAGAAACGAAAGAAGTTTTCAGATTGGTAATAGAGTTCTAGGTCCTTAGAACATGCCTCAAAAACCTCATATGGCTATATATTATGGTCATATTAAGTTAAAAATAATTGCGTGACATAAATTATTATTATTCCTAGAATGTAAGTTATCGTAAAGGAGTATGTTGATAGGGATCATCTTGTGAATCTTGCTATCAATTTTGTTGCATTATCCCCCACTGTGATTATGTTAGCGATGAAATGAAATCTTACGGTATTGTCTTTGTTGTAACCAGTCTTTAGAATTCAGAAATACTGAACAATCTCGACCAGGATCGTTCACATCTGCAGCTACAAGAAAACGGTGAACTTAAACAGGTATTTGTATATAAGCACTTGTGTTCCGATGTTCCAACCTTAACGAAATAGATTGAACGTGATGTTAAAATTGTAGATTCAGCACGTCTGAAACAGCATTCAGAGGTAAACAGGTATGTTTGAAGAGGAAATTCAGGTTTTTTTGTTGGAGAATGATTTCATAGAACCAGTAAAAATAATTGGAGGTCACTGTCTATCATTGTACCGAAGCCGGATAATACTTTCCTCTTGTGCACTGACTATAAAAAGGTGAGTAGGAAGACCAAATCATGTCAATTTCCATTGTCATGAATCGATGATTGCATTGGCAAATTTAGAATTTCAAAATATATCACCCATTTTGAAACAATTTTGGCAACTTCCAACTAATTTAACGGTAAAGGAAATTTCACCATTCGTAGCTCCAGATATAACGATATGCCGTTTGGGATGAAAGGTTCAACATGTACTTTCAAACGTTTATTGAACATGATTACATCTGGTTTAGATAAGAGTCACGCTGACATAGATGACGTTATCACCTGCAACGACACCTGGAAAGATCACTTGGAAACAATGAAGAATATCTTCGACAGATTCCAAAAGTGAGGTTTGCCTTGCTTGTTTTAAAATTAAGCAGATTTGTACCAATACAAGTTGTGGATAATGCTATCTCAATTTTCTGTACAATTCAGAAAATAGAAGAAGATGCAATGTTTGGGTATGGCGTGAGATGATCGGAAAATTTCCTTTAAGTTGTCTATACTTTGCTGCACCTCTGACATATTTGTCGAGCAAGAAAACGAAGTTTCATAGCTGAAAACGTCTTTTCATGGAACTAATGCTGGATTGGTACCACTAATATGATGTAGATCATCTAATGTGCTATTTTGCACGAAAATAAATAAGCGCCGGAGAGGAATTATTACACAAACGAGAGGAAATGTTCAGATTTTGTATCAACTATGGATCATTAGATGTATATGTTAGTTCAGCTGCTTCTCCGATTATTGAATTCAGTGATGACAACAACTTTGCTTTCATTGGCAAGATAAGAAACAAATATTACAGTTTATTAAATTGGAGCTTGATGGAATACCATATAGACATCAAGCACATCAAGGGAAACAATACTCTTATTGCTGAATTACTTCCACGTGGATCGAAGCATTATATTGTTTCATGTATGTTTTGTGTCATTCATAAGACTTCATGTCATATAGTTATAATAATGCGCTTATATGACAAATAGTTAAACGATAGCTTTAGGGTATTATCGTTCTTATGTAATGAGGGATGGAGTTTATTCATGTCTAATTGGTAATGCTTATTAGTTTGTTCTCTATGAGTTTATGTTTCATACATCTGTATTAAGTACGTGAATAAGTCCAAAGTCAAGTTCATTATGGATGTGATCAATGACATATATTTTATAAGCAGCATAATACATACATAATTTTCCTATAATTGTGCAGCAAATATTCAGATCATTATTGGTGTCATCATGTTTATTTGGCTCTGGGTAAATGATCTTGGAATTCCCTTATATAACCATTTTCTGTCTGGCGTTTCCCATGATCTTTATTTTAATTGTATTAATAGATCTATCTTTTTGGCAAATTAACATATTCAAGAAATGACCTTTTGAACCTCATCCGAGTTCTAATTTTGTGTTTATGATTTTAAATAATCTTGTATTATTGAACACTCATTTATTTTTACTTTAACATCTTTATCAGAATCATTCTTATCGTTGTATTCAGTTTTTCATTTCGAGTGAATTAATTATTATTTATTCAAAATATTATTCACTGGAATCACACTGAGCTCATTAAACCATTCTTGACTTGAACATAAATTTATAATTATAGTGAATTCAGAAAAGACATTTCTGGATTATATTACTGTGGTACATCAAAAGCCTGTTAGCACCTCACAATCGATACCACATGCGAATCAGCATATTCCAAAATATAGGTAAATTAATACATCCAGCATCGGAACTTATTTGGAATATCACTACAATTCGGTTGTAATGTTAAACAGTTGGACTTGTGATGAAAATGTTTAGCACTATTTGGTATTTAATTCTTATTGTTGAATTTCTTTTTCAATTTTCCTATTGTATTCTAGGGAACCAGTAATCGAAGACCAACGAGAAGTCGTCATAGCTTATATAAAAATGCCCCAATGAACGGACGCTTGTTGCCCCCAGAAGAGTCCGAAGCATTACCCAACGTATCGCTAGACAGTGAACAAATGAATACTGACAGCAATTGTGTGAAGGAATCCAGTGCAGCGTCGAGTCGGGAAATATCCAAGGCATGTATAATGTTATCAAGAAGGCCCTAGGCCCTACAGTGAAAGGATTCCCCCACCCTAGAAATTTTTGAAGGGAGAGAATATCACAGACCACGAGCAACAGATGGCCAGATGGGTGGAGAACTATTCAGAGTTGTACACCCGAGAAACAGGCACTGATGTATCCCTTAGCAACATACAGGAACTACCCACTATGGAGGAGCTCGACATAGTGCCTACCTTAGAGGAGCTCAGCAAAGCCATTGGCTCCCTCCCAAACGACAAAGCACCAGGTAGCGACAGCATTCCGTCTGAAGCCATTAAACGCGTTAAGTCAACATTGCCACAAATTGCCACATGACCTACTCTGCCTCTTCTGGGAGGAAGGAGCAGTCCCAAAAGACATGCGCGACGCTACCATTATGACCTTCTACAAAAACAATTGCGATTGTTGTGACTGTAACAATTACAGAGGAATATCTCTCCTCAGCATCGTTGACAAAGTGTATGTTCGCATCATCCTCAAAGACTGCAGCTGCTGACGGACCGCGTATACCCGAAATCCCAGTGCAGATTCAGAGCAGAAAAGTCGACAACATACATAATCTTCTCCCTCCAAAAACTCCAAGAGAAAACCAGAGAGCAAGGTCAACTCTACATGATGTTCATCGACCTCACCAAGGCCTTCAACCTGGTCAACAGGAAGGGCCAATTTGGGAAGATCTTCTATAGTCCTGTAAGTATCGCAATCATTACAATAACTTGTTTAAACGTTACGGTTTGAAGTCTGTCGGATACGACTGTGCTGTAGAGATTCCACTGTACCCCACACCTACAAATTTTACTGTATCCATATTTTCGCTTACATATGAAAACAGTAATTTATTCTCAATATTTACAAACTAAATCATTTTATGTACGAGATAAATGTGTAAAATTCCACAGTCATAAAGTGTTGAAGAGTTTTGGAACTTCTTTATTTTGATGTAGTACTAAAGTCGTTGAACTCACTGACACAAAGTGGAAAAAGGATCCAGTCACGATTTTGCCTTGATAATTTGATAAAGAATAAAACTTACGTATAGCTTAGAAGTTATACGAACAACATTTTAACACATGAAAGGGAAATAGTTTCTCATGTGTACTCTACAGAGATTCATACCAGCAACTTGGGATAAACGTTTTTAGTAATATGTACATGGTCTATATAGCATAGGGGTTGATGGGACTAATGTTATCAAGCACTTTATACAGAATCCAGGGATAACACTTTCTCTCTATATTTTTGAATTATATTTGATTGTGCTATATTTCGCTTGAATTACGCTTCGTTGCATCACTGCTCTGTGATTAGCTCAGCGAGTGGTTTAAGACGTTGGTGTGTAACACCTAGACGATAGACATCTTGATGTTTTCCATGCATTTCTCAATATTATTTGCATTTATTATTTGCTCCAGAACCGTGATACACATATAAAAATGGCGATGTTGAGATGTAATTGAATACTTGAAAGACACCAAGGATAAAGCAAAAACCTATTTTAAGCTTTTAAATGTTAATATTGACACCTTGCAGTAAAAACTGTTTAAAGTGCTTTCTAGCATTATCTTTTCCTCGTTAACAGTAACTTTGTTGTCCTTCTTACCGATGGAGTAATATACTCCCGCATCCTCAGTATGTTGACATTTGTGTATTGCCCATCCTGAAGACACGCATTGTTCAAGGTCTGTTTCACTACCATTGCATGCTAGATCATCCAGCCAAATCGGTCCCGATCATTGGCCAAAGTAAGCGCCTTGGTATGCAGTTACATTACTGAAGAAATATATTAATGTACATGCTGTCTATATATCGTAGATGAACCTGAATTCAGATTTACAAAATAATTTAGTTTTGGGTTTTAGAAATTACAGCTTTAAAGTTTATTTATGTATGCTACTAAGAAACATATATATTTGATTCTAATTGCACGAAAAAACAAAATATAGTTTGTTATTTTACATAAAATGTAATAAATGCTGTTGAAACCAAGTAACGTGCAAACAACTCTTGTTACATTCACATCAAATTATCACCACAAACAGTTTCCCATTTGCCATTTGGCCTCTGAATTTCCACCATTCCTTGGTTACTTTGACTTTCTGTTCCGGTAGGCCGGATGTTTAAGATGCCTGTTTATAGAATTAAAGAATGTGATATCTTCATAAGTAATTGTACAGCAGCATTTTTACAGTGTTTTATAGTTTTCCATCACTTCTACCAGTTTCAATGTGAACAGGAGGACGAAACCTCAAAAGAGTATGAAACAAATTCAGGGACTTTTATCAGTGATCATTTCTAGTCATATCTTCAACTTAGACACAATAACTGCATTTCATCAGAAGCTTTTACCAATATTATTCCACAAATATAGAATTTAGTCATAATCAACATATAATTTTATAAGGCTGGTCATATCACACAAAATATTTTATAAATTGCGTATACGTTGATTTTCCAACAATTTTAATCATTAATTCCAGCGGTGTGTATAAGCAGTTCAGCCATTTCGTTGAAGTTGCGTCACCTTCTCAATACAGTGGCAATATTAAATCTTGTGCGCCATCATAAATGTAATTGATTTTGCAGAATATACGAAGTTATTTACTCTTGCAGCCTTAACGACAATGAAAAGCAGATGGAATGCAATGCAGAATTGGACATTCTTGCGGGCAGATAGATTACAATAATGTAACAAAGGGTCAAAATACGATTTACTGCAAGAAATTAGGTCATCCTAATTCTTCCGCTCTGTGAAGTTACACATATTTATATAATCCGTCGATGAAAGTGATGGGAATTTATGAAAAGAACGTAGGGATTGGTGCATTTAAAAGTTAGTTTCGTCTTCTAAAATTCGAATGAGGAGGAAGTTTAGCATATAGTATAAAAGAACATTTTCTTATCGAGAGTAAATAAGAGATATATTGCGTCTTCTGGTAGGTAAATTGATATATTTTAACTCGTGACTACCGATATCAGATTTTACACAAGAAAAGTATATATATATATATATATATATATATATATATATATATATATATATATATATATATATATATATATATATATATATATATATATATATATATATATATATATATATATATATATAGTGTCTGTGTGTGAGAGTCTGTGTATGTGTGTGTTGTTTTTTTTCATTCAGCAGGGAATCAGAATAAAAGAGCCAGACTTTACTCCTTCGCCATACTTTACTTTTTCGACCGCCGGTCAATGGATGCTTTAAGTCATGTGCGCTATAATTTTAGTGTATATAGGAAATAAGTTCTTTGATTTTATGATTATATAAATGATTTCATCGTTGACATGGCGGAATTAACATAACCTTTGTTATGCTGAAGAGTAGATAGGGGAATTCCACCCGGGGATCCTAGTTTTCGTTAGAATCGAGGCTTTGCCCAAGGAGAAAATTATTCAATCCTGCACTTATGCAAATTGAATAATTGTACATTTCTGAAAGTAAAATGAAGACTGAAGCAAAAACGGCATATTGTGAATAATAATGTAACGTTCATAGAGAAAGCACCATTGAAAATGTCCTGATCCTAGGATAGAGCATAACATATGAGAATTTCTTCGAACATTTCAGTGATATTCTCGTCCATGAGTGCACTGCTATGACCTATGGCTCACTTCATTAATGAGAATTATGATTCTTACTTTCCGTTCGTCAAGCCATAGTTTAGTTTTTTGCATTAGACAAAACTGAAGTTACTGACACAAACATGTAAGAATTGTACAACTCAAGAGTTATGTTTGCTTACATCTTGCTGACAATTAATGTGACATCATAATTTATCATATTATTTGGTCCTTTATATAAAATGGTCATATATAAAGTTTAAACGTATGATAATGTTTTAAATCCACTCAATGTAGTTTTTACTGTTGTTATGAAAATGTGCCATTTCACTTAATCACTATAATACGTAGCCAATACAAATAAAACTAATGAATACATTTTTTTAAAAAAATATTATCATAAAGTATTCGTTTAAAATATTGTTACTTATATGTAATTTAATTGCTTGTCTGTTTGTTTTAAAATTTGTATTTCGTTTTGATTTCATTACATGTTATTATAATGATAACTTATTCACTGGATTTGACATTTTTCCAGAAAATTCAGCCCAATCCTTGTAAATAACGGTGTTGCTTCATTGCATGTTTAACTGACCTATTTCATAACCTTGATTCAAAATTGGTGAAAATTGTTGGTATTAATCGAAGTCATATTTGGCATGCGTGTCACTTTGTTGTAAACAACGTTTTCACTTGTTTATTATTGAATCTTACAGTTAGATTCGTTAGCTAGAATCAAATTCGTCCATGGCGTACGTGTCAGTAGTCACTTTTGGTCTTACTGCGCTATTCGAATAAAGTGACCACATAACAACGTCACATTATCTAAAACTGCGTTTAAAACAGAAGCTTTAAGTGATTAAATTTAGTCGTAAATTAATAACCTCCCGAGTTGAAAGATGTTTTGTGTTGTGACCAGTTTGAGTTAAGTTTTTCTAGTTTTCGGAATTAGAAAAATTCTCTGGAAAATATAAAAGTGTTCTTCTTCATCAAAATTCTTGGACAAATTTATTGGAAATTATTCAGAGTGCTAAAGCCGGAATATTATTCTTTATTCATAAAATTCCATACAGATTTACAAGTAATCACCTTCCATATTGGAACTTCAGCGGGATTCGCACTTTGCTTCATTTAGAATATTTTAGTGATATGACAAATATATTTTCAAGTTCAATATTTAAGTCCTTTTTCTTTTCTACCTTGTTTATAGGGAAATAAATTATGTTATTAAATTTTACAAAGATTGTTATGTTCACTCTTTTTATTACTTGTACGAGCCTAGATATATAACAGCATTCTTTGTTTCGTTTTGAATTGCCATTTTTACACATTATGTCATTTCATCAATACACTGTCTTGATACATCGTAAAAGGCCAAAATTAAGTACGTGTATGAAATGTAGATCTGACAAAAATATATGAGTTTTGAATTTAAATACATGAGGCGAAAAGGAAAAGAAACAGTTTCAGAATGAAATTTTCGGAGGAGGAAATAGCCCGAAAGCATGAGAATGATAAGATCGCTACAGCTTCAGAGCATTTGAAGTTGGTTATCAACTGGCCCCACTGGCAAAGAATGGCTGGAGAGCTTTGTAAAAAAAAATGATTGCAGAAATTAATGCATGTGCGGCTTTATGATCGTCTGCCAAGAATAATTGCTTTAAGGCACGCGCTGAGCGGCTCTTGGAAAATAGAGTGAACGGACCATGGAATAAAAGGCATCAGAGCAAGACCGAAAACTCCCACATAAAACAGCTACTTAAACTGTCACAGGATTTTAACATTGATCTGGCACAACAAATCAAGACTAGAGAACAAGTATAACGCTATGGAGCTACACCTATCTTTCCCAAGGAAACATCAACCTTCGTAATGCCCATTGTCAAGAAAGCTAGATTAGAGTCTGTTCGACTGAGAGAATAAGCTAAACCACCACCTGTGGAAACATTAATGGCAGAGCTTGCAAAATCTCTTTCTTAAAGTGTACAAGAGCTTGATCAAGCAGATTGTGAAAGGAAAGAAAATGAGTATAAACAAAGGGAAAAAATTGAGCTGGAAAAAAATTAAGGCTAGGTATCAATGAGGACAAGGTCTCAGAAGGCGTCATGAAGGCATTATTCGTTACTTTCTTAATCCCTCCGAGAAGGTTTCGCGACTCAAATTGCTGATGAATTCTAAACAAGCTGGAAATGTGGGCGCGGAAATCGATAAGAGAATGGTAGAAATCTTCAAAGTCTGGATCGAACGCAAGAAACCTGGGATCATTATAATATTTTGTATCAGGACTTGATATAGAGTTTTCCAAATCAATGATTCCACGCTCTTGTTCTATTCGTGATTGGTGATATCCACGGTGAATTATAATCATCCACCATAGACGAAGGCGAGATATGGTCAGCAGTTCTCATTGATATGAGAGATTAAAGCGTGTACAACTATCGTTTCCATTATTTAATGACAGTTAACAAAAAGGAACTTGTATCGTGGAGGTTCTAGATAGACTCAAAGGTACATGAAAACCACATCAAATCTGGGTAGATCACGGAAGTGAATCTTATAACAAAACCATCTCAGATTGACTTAAAGAAGAAAACAAGATTACCTTGTACAGCACTCATATTCCCCTCATAGCATCTGTCCTCAATGTATTTAATAAAACTTTCAAAAATCACATCTGGAAGGTCACCAGTTATAATACAAACCGAAACTTAGATTTCTGCTAGACCTCTTAAACCAATACCTTGCATCGAAGCATTCGAATGACTCCAGCGGAAGCTTCTTCGAGTTATCAACCACAAAAGGTGGCGGAGGCCTTCTTTTTATTCATACATTCAAAGAAGGGGATCACGTCAAAATCAGCAGACAAAATCCAAGTTCGAAAAAGGAAACACTCATAACTAGACTGAAGATGTCTTCGTCATCGGTACTATTCAGAAAACCATTCTCATCACTTACATACTCAAAGATTCTTCAAGAAATCTCATTCAAGCGTCGTTTTCTTAGCAGGATTTTAACAAAAACAAAACAAAACCTCTTCAGAATTGTAAACGATGTAACAAAATCGCTCGTCAAGTGGTTTTTCATCACAAACAAATCAACTCGTGGATTTCCACAGCTTCCTTGACAAGGATAGCGCCTACAAATTAATCTGATCATACTCCTCCATCAAGTTCTTCCCAGAGACTGTACTACATTTCGAGACATGTTTGTGAAAACCCATCTTCTCAAAGATACGCTTGAACACATATTCAGATTTTATTAATTTCGCATGATCTACCAGCTGAAATCAAGTCACCCTATTCAGCCAATAATAAAACTAAAATTTTGTAGAGATTGACAAACGGAAACGCTTCTGCTTACTTGCTGATGTAATACTGCTGATTGTATGCTGCAATGGACACTGATGATTGAGACTACACTTCACCCACTTAACCTCTTCACTCTCTTCACAATAAATCGACTCAAAACACATAAATCAGATCCTTGTTTTCAAACGCTACGAATTCCTTTGTTCACTTTAATCACTCCTGAGACTCCTCCTCACTTAATACAAGCACTGGATCTTGGCTCTCAAGATTCGTTACATTGTGCATCCAAGTTGACAATCAGCTCGTTAACATTATTGCGTGATCATCATCTAAATATTAACATGTCAATAAGAAAGATGTGCACTGGTAAAGAATAAATTAGTGTCTGAGTGTGATAATATTACATACAATCTTATATACTATTGAGCAAACATGACTAAAAATATTATCGCACATACGTGTAACCCATGGAGAAAATATACAAAGCAAAATTTTGTCTTGTTCGCATATGCTCTCCAGTACACGTACAATGAATCTGTGAAAAAGTATCCATATAAACACCATACACAAAAGGTAGCAAAATATGAGTATCTTAGTAGTTAAAGTTATGACTTTGGGTTCTTGTGCGGATACAGAGAATACACATCATTTTATGGCTGGAATACACAAATTTTGGTCAAGAAATAAATTAGACGGTAAATCACTGACTGATCACCTTGGCGCCCCATTGCGAAGAATAAAAAGCTGGACATAGACACAAATATGGATACTTTGTGAAGAAAGTTTGTACTTATTATCCAAACATTCTAGTTATTATTTTATTTTGTAGTTGGTTATCCAAATATCGTATTATCTAAATGACCTTGCTGTGTACCAATTATCCAAAGAATCTTGATGTATGTCCAGTTATCTTATTATCTAAATGACCTTGCTGTGTGACCAATTATCCAAAGAGTTTTGATGGGTGTCAAATTATCTTATTATCTAAATGACCTTTCTGTGTAACCAATTATCCAGAGAATATTGATGGGTGTCCAATTATCTTATTATCTAAATGACCTTGCTGTGTAACCAATTATCCAAAGAATCTTGATGGATGTCCAGTTATCTTATTACCTAAATGATCTTGCTGTGTGACCAATTATCCAAAAAATCTTGATGCGTGTCCAATTATCTTATTATCTAAATGACCTTCTGTGCAACAAATTATCCAAAGAATCTTCTGGGTGCCCAGTTATATTATTATTTAAACAATGCCGGACGTTTCTCCTTGTCCTTTTTGTATATATTACTCTGCGCATACAAGTTAAAAAATTGCAACAATAAAAATGTCGGCCTTAGTAAATCTGATGCGATTTTTAGCTATGGCTGGGTACTATCGCACATTTTGTTCTAATTTTTCTGATGTTTTTGAACCTCTGAGAAACTTCATCAGAAAGAAAACAAGTTTTTTTTTGGACTGAAGTTGTCAAGAGCCTTTAGATAGATTAAGAACCATGCTTGAACATCTACCAGTTTTGACTACTCCAGATTTCAGTCAGCCTTTCAAACTATCTGTAGATGCGAGTGATGTTGGGGTTGGAGCAGTTTTACTTCAAGATGACAAAAATGAAGCTGAACGCCCAATGTATATTTCTTTAGAAAATTAAAAAAAAAAACATCAGAGAAATTACTCAACAATCGAGAAGGAATGCTTAGCCTTAATACTGGCATTACAGCATTTCGAAGTTTATATTAGCTCGGCTCTTTCTCTGGATGTTGTGACCACATCTCCAACACTTTCATCGGCAGAATAAAAAAAAAATCAGATGCTGCTGAGATGGATTTTAGTTTTGCAAGAATACAATCTTGATATCAGACACACCAAAGGAAAAGATAATTTGATTGCAGATGCACTTTCCCGTGCATAGAAACGTCATTTTCATAATTTCATAAGAGTTCTTCTTATGTAATATTTTTTTACCACATGTAGTATTTACATGTTGCAAGACAAATAAAGTTTTATTACATAAATCTTTCTTTATTCTTTGCGTGAGAAGGTGTTAGACCCTATAATTGAAATGTGTGTATTATAAGGAATGAATTCTGTATAAATCTTTTCATTTAATTTTTATTTCATTATATGTAATGATTAGTATGATTATGTTAGCATGAGTCTAATATGTTGTTAGAGACATCATGCTTAATTAAGTCGTAAATATGACTCATGCGAGCACGTGCTGTTATGATAGCAAATTCATTACAAGTAAACATTCAGGAATAGTTATGAAAACGATTGGCTGATAGCTTTCCTAATATCCAGATGTATTGCGAAATTACATGTGTCCTCCGTGCGCGTGTAATTGAAACGACGTATTAACTTCGTTTATATGCTTAGGTAATGGTAAGAAAGTTCAGTCAGTCACAGTCAGAAAAAAGGATAGAGACGTAGCCTATTGTAACATCTTAGATTTACACAGCTTCTATTATTTTAAAAAAGGAAAATGTATTTTATGCTAAAAGAAGTTGTTTGTTCGTATATCTACGTCGAACAAATATTTTGTAAGTGGACCTAATTGTACTAAGTTTTTCTCAATAATTGTTTTCCTGGAGAACAATATTACTGGTTTGAACAAAGACATTTTCTGAAAATATTCTAAATTGGAACGGAACAAAACAAACTGTGCATTGCTGTGTAAATTCTGGATTTTTGTGCTAGTCTTCGTCTGACATCATCAGCCGCTAATCTTGGACCGGAACTGAACTTGAGACTGTTTGTATCTAGAACTGATCACAGGACTTATGTTTCATATCTTTAAAACAATCAATTTGGATCGTCTCCGTAAATCGTAAGTCTTGTTTTACATATTTACATTTTTCATGTTTTGTAGGAAAATAAATTATTTTTTGTTAAAATTTACAAAGCTTGTTGTCTTCATCCTTTATGTTACTTTGAACGAGTCGATACGTAACAGGAACATCATGTGAATTGTTATTGGAGGTAGCTGTACTTCATCTACTTTGCAAATAACTATTTCCCATGGAGAACAACACTATTGGCTTTGGAGAATGATATTTGCTGAAATTATTTCTAAATTGGAACAGAAGAATACAATTAGTGATTCACAGTGAAAACGCTGGACATTTTGTGTTAACCTTCGTCTGACATCATCCCCCATCTTGGAACGGAATTGAGAATCCAAGTGTAACAATTTAGAACTATTTAGTGACAGTGTTTATGTTCTCACAACTCTAGAACAAATTTTTGAATGTTCTTTGTAAATCGCAAGTCTTGTTTCATATATTTACTTTTTCTCCGTGTTTTATAAGGAAATTAATTATTTCGTTAAAATTTACAAACCTTGTTGTAGTCACTCTTTCAGTGTACTTGTTTGAACCAACCCATAAGTAAACTTAAAATGAGTTTGAATTCTTTCAAATACTTATGACTTATAAGCTAGTTTATTCGAGATTTCAATGAATTAACCGATTCAAAACAAGAAACAAAAGTGTCAAACCATATATAAAGTCATTAAAAGAGTTGAGAATTGTTCAATCGAGTTTTCAAGATTGGTTTACAGAAACATATCATCGTCTCTGTCTTGGTCCTTTACGGCTTCTGATCAAGTATCAATAAAAGTTGTAATCTATTATTTCTACTTGTTCTTCTTGATGTCTATGTATATATCCAGACTGAGACTGAGGTGGTGTGACATACATTTTCTATAAAATACGAAACTGTGTCCAATAATAGATTCCAAACTGTCCATTATGTGCCTTGGTTTGCCACCATTAACGCTGGTATGATCCACATTACAATTACCATCGGATACGTACATTGAGCTGAATGTTGCAAAAGGGTAAAGACTACTTTGTCCAAAAACAATGTCATACACAATTACACGTGTCTCTTTCAAGCTATTTTCAAGCTGTAACTTGGCATATCCGCCAAGCAACATAAGGGGACACGACATTAGGGTTTGATTGTCCGATGATGACAGAAGAACCAAATGGTATCCGGTCAACACCATGTGGTGGTAACGGAATTAGACGGTATATCCATCCTGATACATTACAAAGACTTGTGGATATTCAGAATTCCATGGAATAGGTCTATATATTGTGAAGTTTGAAACAGTATCGTAAGAATATTGGTTAGAAAGTGTAAGTCGCATCGTGTCTTGAGTCAACCACCAAAACTCCGTTAAAATAGCTTCCACAATAACATTATCAGTGCAGAACAACCACAACAAATATGAGGCGGGCCCCAACTGTCAGTGGGCCCACCGCCGTCAGAATTTGTAATTCACAGAGGCCTATTATAGAATGTTTCCTATGGCCAACAATTGCTGTTCGAAGCCTTGATTATATTTCGTCATTCACTCTTTTTGATAAAATAGAGGCGCTATATCGTCTCTTTAATTTTTAAACTTTTTGAATATTCCCTTGTAAGCTTCTTTAACGCCATTGAATATCATTAATGTAAGATCATTTCATTATTATTATTATTATTATTATTATTATTATTATTATTATTATTATTATTATTATTATTATTATTATTATTATTATTATTATTATTATTATTATTATTATTATTATTATTATTATTATTATTATTATTATTATTATAAATGACAAAAAGACTGTCGACATTGAAACTTGTTAAAATTATGAACTAATTTTGTAGGTGAATCAATGAATGCTAGTAGTAGGGGAAAACAAGCTTTTTAGCCCAAACCTTGTTTTTACCCCTCCAAACAAGTATAAATTATAGTCCTAAACTAAATCCAACCCTTTTTTTTCCAAAAAGTATTAGTAAGGTTTCTAACCCTCCCACCCCTTCTCTGTTATTACAGTGTTAATGAATCTAGGTAGAGAGTTATGTACATGATCGGTATTCAGATAAACTTCCTTATACTATCCAGAAGCTCTGCCATTATATCACAAAAGCTGGTATCAGGTATTTTAGTATTATTATATCTTAAGTTTAGATAAAATTATACGTTACTTATATTTTTTTGATATTTTTTTCATATTTGCTAAACCTCATTGGTAAAATGTCTGTTAATATATTGTCACTAATACGAAATTCACGTAATAAATCATCCATATTATAAATGAGTCCTCGTAGGTAAGACTGGATCTAATCAAGTAGTTTCTTGTAAGTTTTAATAGATGTTAAACATCCGTGCTTTTTTATCAAAAGTCTTGGTTCTACTTTTTTACACGCCGCTGTAAGTGAAACACCAATACCAGATCTAATTAACAAAAAGGGATTTAATGATACCCCACTTGAAATTATACCATAACTGGTCATTAACAAGGGTAGATATGATATTACTCGAAGGATCTTGTTATAATATTTGTAACATTTTTTTACGCACCAAAGTTTTTTTGTGATAATATTTTTAGTATTGTATTAGTGCGTCCACATCCTGCTTGCACGGTTGTAATGACCACGAAAAATTACAAAAACATTTGCAGTATTGTAGTGATGTACAAAGAATAACAATGCCGTCCAAAAAAGATAGTGTGTTACAGTTTGTCCATCATAATCATAAACTAAAAATTCCTTTCGTTACATATGCTGATTTCGAATGTTTACTTTAACCTGTACTTGTCGTCGAAAATAATCCTAATCCATCGAGTACAAGAAAAGTTCAAAATCATGTTCCGTGTGGAGTAGCGTATAAGGTAGTTTGTTGTACTGATTCTAGATTATCTAAACCAATCAAATTATATCGTTGTAAAAATCCAGCTGTCGGGCTTCTCGAGCAGTTGATTAATGAAGTTGATAATATTACTTATCGTTTGAAAAAAGTAACGCCAATGTTAAAATTAACACCTCAAAAAGAATCTGATCACGAGCAAGCGGAAATTTGTTATATTTGTGAAAAAGCTTTTGACTCTGACAACGTTAGTAATAAAAAGTACATGACCATTGCCATTTAACCGGACAGTACCGTGGAGCGGCTCATAATCAGTGTAATTTAAAATTTCATGCTTCAGATTTTATTCCGGTTATTCTTCACAATTTTCGAGGATATGACAGTCACATTATAGTAGAAGCTTTTGTTGATCCTGATATAAAAGCTCGTCTAAAACTCGATAACGTCATCAAATGCATTCCAAATAATTTTGAAAAGTACATGTCAGTTACGCTAGGTAAATTGCGTTTCATTGACAGCCTGCAGTTTATGGCGGCATCGTTAGATGAGTTAGTAAAAGGTTGTAGTAAATTTGATAACCTAAGAGATTGTTTTGGAGATAAATTTAATCTACTAGCTTAAAAAGGAGTTTTTCCATACGAATACCTCGACAACTGGAGTAAATATGATGAAACATCTTTACCTGACAAAGATAAATTTTACTCGCAACTTAAAAATGAAAATATCACCGATGACGAGTACAGGTGACATCTGGAAAGAGTTTGATTGTGGGACTTTTGGTGATTATCATGATTTATATTTGAAAACTGACGTGTTATTATTAGCAGATATTTTTGAAAGTTTTCGAGAAGTGAGTTATAATAATTATGGACTAGATCCTTGCTGGTATTATTCTGCCCCTGGGCTGTCATGAAATGCTCTGCTAAAGTTTAGTAAGGTAAAGTTAGAATTACTGACTGACGTTGATATGTTCAATTTTATTGAAAAAGGTATCAGAGGCGGTATTAGCGTGATAACGAAGAAATATGCTGAAGCAAACAACAAATATTTGGAACAGTATAACCCTGAGCTCACTTCGAAATATTTAGTTTATCTAGATTGCAATAATCTTTACGGTGGTTTGATGGCAGAACCAATGCCTCTTGGTGGATTTCACTGGATCACGGCTGATCAATTTCTATCTGAAACAGAAAAAAAAGATATCCGACGATGTCTCCTATTTCGTCGAAGTTGATCTGGATTATCCAATTTGGCTACACAAATTACATAACGATTACCCTTTCTGCGCGGAATCGTTGGTCATAGATTAGAGCTTGTTATCAAAAGAACCACAAGCGTTAGCATCACCAAGACAATATTCCATGCTCAAGAAACTAGTACCAAATTTGCTTCATAAACGAAATTATGTTTTGCATTACAAAGTTTTAAAACAAGCAATCGATGCTGGTCTTGTGTTGAGAAAAGTTCATCGTGTACTAAAATTTAATCAGTCGCCGTGGATGAGAGATTACATTAACTTCAACACTTCAAGAAGGGCTGCAGCGAAAACAGAGTTTGAGAAAAAACTTCTTTAAACTGATGAATAATTCAATTTTTGATAAGACGATGGAGAATATTAGGAAACGCGTAAATATCGAACTAGTTAATGATGTCAATCGCAGAAACAAACTTGTGTCAGACAATGATTTTGTGAGCATGAAAATATTTAATGAAAATCTTGTTGCAATACAAAGAAAAAAAAAACAAATCTAAAACTAATCAAGCCGATCTATGTTGGACTGCAGTGTTAGATTTATCAAAGTGGCTGATGCACGATTTTCATTATAATTTTGCTAAAATTCAGTGGCCGGCCAGTAGATTATTGTTTACTAATACCGATTCGCTCGTATGTGGAATCGAATGTGAGGACATCTATTAGGACATGTACAATAATCGACATTTGTTTGATCTTTCTGATTACCCACGTGAAAGTAAATTTCATGACGACACAAATGAAAAGATTATTGGTAAGTTCAAAGATGAAATGAACTCGAGCATTATCAAATATTTTATTGGATAACGCAGCAAAATGTATGCCGTATTGTTAGATAATAATAAAATAACAAAAAAGCAAAAGGTCTGCCTCGTGATTTTGTTAAAAAGTTTATGCAATTTGATGACTACAGGTATGCGCTTGATGGCGGTGTTAGTTTTATGAGAGCATTGGCAATTCGAACTAATCATCATAAGCTTGAAACAGATGTCATTATCAAACGTGGATTGTGTAATATTGATGACAAACCTTATTGAGAAAATGGAGTAGATACACTTGCCCTTGGGTATTGTCATTGTGACTAAAATTGTAACTAAACTTATAAAATAATGTTAGAAAATTTGATAATGACAAATAGCTACAGTAGTAACATCAAATATCTAATGATGGACGGTAAACAATTGACAGTTGAATTTAATAATGAAACATCAGGTATATGTTTTAGTGGAACACGTGACAAGTTAAAACTTTCGCTCATCAGATCTGATAATAGCGTGTATTTCAATTATCTCGAACAATTATATCAAAAGTTGCTAGCGGAATTTAAAAACTTTCACAGCCCCATTAGCCAACAAAAATATACTAAACTCACAATTAATCTCGATCGGTCAAAGGTGTATTTTATCGACAAAAAATATCCTCTAAACAAACCAAAAATGAAAGATTTGTTTGAGTCCCGTCGTTGTGTGAGCGGTAAAGTAAAAATTAGTATCTACAATCATGATAATGAAGTATTTTTAATATCAACAGTTGAAACATTAATCATTAGTCACGAGATATAAAATAATATAACTTACCTTCATCACATTCATTCTAATGCGTTGTTTAATTTCCGCCTTGTTAACTGAAATCGCCACGCTCTAATGCGCAGTTTAATTTTCACCCTGCACAGTATATGTTATCTGATGAAAATCTTGTGGTAGACTGATTATAAAACCCGTCTTGCCGTCTTTAGAATAGTTTGTGAACATTCCACGCATGCGCCTGTTCTAACAAATTCGACAATATCTGCTTACCTGAATGAATGTCATTCCTGCTCTTGTTGTTTTGTAAAATACCTTTTGTTAACTTACCTGGATAGTATAAGGAAGTTTTTCTGTACATAACTCTCTACCTGGATTCATTAACCCTGTAATAACAGAGAAGGGGTGGGTGGGTTAGAAACCTTACTAATACTTGTGATAAAAAAGGGGTGGGGGATAGTTTAGGACTATAATTTATACTTGTTTGGAGGGTAAAAAAAAACAAGGTTTGGGCTAAAATCCTTGTTTTCCCCTACTACTAGTATTCATTGATTCACCTACAAAATTAGTTCATAATTTTAACAAGTTTCAATGTCGACAGACTTATTGTCATTTATAATAATAATAATAAGGTTTGGGCTGAAAAGCTTGTTTTCCCCTACTACTATGCTATCGTTGTTGTTGAGGCGATAAATAAAAAAATCAGAAAGATAATTTCATCGTACTACAATATTTAAAAGCATGCATATCTCACTCCCCAAAACCACGTTCCAGAAACCCAAGGCGATACTTAAAATTACAACACATATATATGGGTTTCAAATATTCAATATTAGACTGTCATGAATTTATAGTATATGGGAGTTACAAATATTCCATGTTAGACTGTCATGAATTACTTGTGTACATGGTTTACAAATATTCCATGTTAGACTGTCATGAATTTCGTGTATATTTGGGGTACAAATATTTCATATTAGACTGTCATAAATTTCTTTAGATATATGGGTTACAAATGTTCGATATTACACTGTTATGACTTTCTTGTATATGGGAGTTACAAATATTCAATATTTGACTGTAATGAATTTCTTGTATATATGTGTTACAAACTTTCAATATTAGACTGTCAAATGTTTCTTGTAAATATGGGTTACAAATATACAATATTACTCTGTCATGTATTTCTTGTACATATAAGTTACAAGTATTCATTTGTAGACTGTCATGAATTTCTAGTACATGGGAGTTACAAATATGCAATATTAGACTGTTATGAATTTCATGCATTGTCAATATTAGACTGTCAGGAATTTCTTGTATACATGAGTTACAGAAATTCATTATTAGATTGTAATGAATTTCTTGTAGGCCTATAAGGGAGTTACAAATACTCAATATTTGACTGTCATTAATTTCTTGTATATGGGAGTTAGAAATATTCCATATTAGACTGTCGTGAATTTATTGCATATATGTGTTACAAATATTCCAGATTAGACTCTCAGACTGTCATAAATTTCTTGTATATGTGGGTTACAAATATTCAATATTAGACTGTCATGAATCTCTTGTATATGGTAGTTACAAATATTCCATATTAGGCTGTCATGAATTTTTTTTATATATGGGTTACAAATATTCAAAATTTGACTGTCATGAATGTCCTGTATATGGGAGGTAGAAATACTCCATATTAGACTGTCATGAATCTCTTGTATATTTGATGTACAATTATTCCATATTAGACTGTCATTAATTTCTTGTATATGGGAGTTAAAAATTTGCAATATTAGACTGTCATAAATTTTTTGTATATATGGGTTACAAATATTCAATATTAGACTGTCATAAATTTCTTATATATTGGAGTTACAAATATGCAATATTCGGCTGTCATGAATTTATTGTATATATGGGTTACAAACATTCAATATTAGACTGTCATAAATTTCTTATATATATATATATATATATATATATATATATATATATATATATATATATATATATATATATATATATATATATATATATATATATATATATATATATATGTTACAAGTATTTCATATTAGACTGTCATTAATTTCTTGTATATATGGATTACAAATATTCATTTTTATATGCTCATCTTTTTCTCCTCTAACTTTACATTGTTAGAGTCCTTCAATATTCCACAATATTGAATACCTTCTTACTGCCTCCCTCGCGTAGAGGAACTATTTTCTAATGTAAACAATTTTTTTTTAATGAACTAAAGCAGCTTTTTCAGGGACGGCCACATGCCATGAAATGTTTCATAGACTGTCACATACAAACTGCTTTTGGCACATCACGCGTTTACTTTATTGAAACAATGTTTAATATTTAGCTAGATATAGACTCTATACAGTGTCCTCACAAAAAATGCAAGTTATACACATAAACTGTCTTCTTTAGCTGTTAATAAAAATTGCCAAAAATATATGTACAATTTTACATCCCGAATTTCCTCAGAAAATATACTTTCGTAGGTCTGTAAATCTGAATTAGATTAGCCATGTCATGAATTCTCAAGGTTGATTACACATTTTCTACTGTAATTTCGAGTATATTCCAAGTGCAGTTACATCCTCCTTTCTACACTCAAAATGAAATAAACAATACATTTCACAGCATCTTTTCGATAATTGCAACGGAAAGCCTTCATAATTTTCCCACATTATGATCTAAATCATTCAATGACAGAAAAGAAACACGCATGCTGATGTCAACACAATTCAAAACGATTAAACTGGCAGACGCTGCTGAAATCCGATCCAAGTCACTTCATGTAGATAAATCCAGACCATAATCAAGATTGTGTTGAATCGACAAAAATACCAAAACGTATTCATTCCAGGAGAAATGGAAAAGTTGCTGCAATGAGTATTCATTAACAATATTACTCCAGATTTCAATTTTAAGTAGAGCAAGCGCCATTTTCTTTCGAAACTTACGTCTGGAATCGGAACACAGTTAGTATTTCCAGTTCAGTACCCACAAATGTAGTTCTAGTCTCTTTTTAGAACATTTTTTGCTCTCACATTATGTTGGTGATGGAAGAGTTTTATTGATGCATTTTTGGTAGGGCTTTAAAGGTAATTGTTTATTCTTTAGAATGTGAGCTTATGGTGTGGTTGTCTGTGTGTATTGCCACGGCAGTGCACAATGAGTGACAAGGCCTTGGTGATGAACCGGAAGTTAAATCTGTGTTCCATTGCATGGTGTTTTGTTTACAATTCAGCCTCTCAAAAAATGCAGGTCAACCCTTTACAAGAACTTAAGTGTGAAGTCATCTTTGAAGGTATTTTAGATTAATATATGATTTGTATTGATTGTCACACAGGGGAGAGTTCAGTACTGACAAACGAATGTAGAGAATATATAGTCAAATTAATTGTGTTCTATGTCTTTTCAGGTCATTACTGACTAAACTTTAAATTTATATAATTTTTTTATTAATAATGATAGACACATAAAATTTTCACACATTGTGTATATTGACTTTAAATATTAAAAAATATAATTAGAATTTGTTTAAAAAAATTAAAAAATTTAATTAAATTTTTTAAAATTAAGATTATTTTTGGGGGGCCATAAATTCACAGGGATGGTAAAAATTGGAGATGACACCTATTATTATTATTATTATTATTATTATTATTATTATTATTATTATTATTATTATTATCAGAAATGTATTTCTACACCATATAAAAGTTTAAATGGAAGATTTTTTTGAAAGCCTGTCTAGGAAAATTTCTTTAAATTCTGTGCCAGCACACAATAATAATTGTTTATTATGAACTGGAACTGTAACAGCGAATAGATTATATGGCCTATTGTCATATAGGATCCAGAAACAAATGCATGGAAGAAAAAACATGTCCACAGACTGGCATTAATGATAAAGTTGAGAAGTCTGAATATTCCAAAGGATCTTGATGCATCACATTTATGCCACAACAGTTTGTGCGTCAATGTTGACCACCTAAGTTTAGAACCTCATTCCATTAACAATAATAGACAATGCTGCAAAAGTTATGGGCATTGTATTGGACATGGTGGATTTCCAGACTGCATGATAAAATTAACATGGAAATAATCCAGGTATCATGATATTGGATGGATGGATGGATGGAGTAAGAATGAAGAATGATAGAGTGTGGACTTTATTTTAGTAGACCATGCTGGTGACAGTGCTGTCTTAAATAATTTCTTCCTCCTTCCCTCCCTCCCTCCTTCCCTCCCTCTCTCCCTACCTTCCTTCCTTCCTTCCTTCCTTCATCCATTGCATTCATTCATTCATTGCATTCATTCAGCTAGTTATTTTACTTTAGAATTTTATCGGATTTATATTTTTATTTTGTAATTTCTTTATTTGTTTCTTCATATTCAGAGAAAACTGTTTCCACCTCTCGATAGGACTTATCAGGTGGTAGTAAGTAACACAATGCTTATGACATACATTGTGTTACCTACGGATTTCCCCACTACAGTTTTCCCTTCTGTACCATGTGTTTTTCAGGGTGTCTTTGAGTACTGTCATTTTGCACATGGAATTAAGATTTTCTTTTCTATCTGCAGTGTCCATTGCCTCCTGCTAAGCATTTGCATAGGAGTGATCGCCCTTGGTGTCTAGCTGTCCTTTGGAGTAGTCAGACTTCCTATTTCCTGGCTGAGTCCTGTACCTCAGATGGGCCTGTATCATTCTTCCTCGTCTGGCTAGAATACGTTGCCTAGTTTGTGGACGCTTTTGATATAACTTATGGTAAGTGCAGTCTTTATCCATTATCTTCAGTGATCTCAGAGTCCTTGCTGAAAGTTTCCCTCCCAAGTGTGTCACTTTTGTTTTCAGTGATGATCCCAGGCTGTTATTGAGTCTGTGTATTGTTGAATGCACTCTTGCCTCGAAGTTTCTAGAATAGTTCACATTTTTAGGTAATGTCTTTCTACAACATCGCAGGATAGTTTCATTTTTAGAACTTCTAGCAGGATATTCTTATCATCTTCTGTCATTTTAAGATGAGTCACTTGATGAGGGCCCAGGTATGCTGATCGCACTCACTAGCTGTTAGTACCTCCTCCCCCACAGATCTTTGAATGATGCCGACATTTTGAGCAGTCCCCTGAATAACAGCGCAGAGTGGCTTCCAGTACTTGAGGTAGTTGACATTTAATTTTTGTACCATCACCGCTATTGTCCTCCATCAGTTGCTTGAATATCAAACTGCAGCGTGCTTTAATGTCTTGGCTGAAAATTTTCTGTTTCAGCTTTTTGCCTTCTCTTATTCGTTTTCCTGGAAACATGTCTTCACTAAATACAGCAGAATTACAGCGTTTGAACTGTAAACGACCCAAATGGATGGGGTCTGACAGTCTCTCTACTTTCCACATTGGATGTAAAATGTTGCAAGCAGCTTGGAAGCCTGCCATAGCCTGTGCATCTCCATCTGTTGTTGCATGTCTAATGAGAATCTCTTGCAGCACAAACTTGTTCCCTATTTCTGTTGCCATTTTAAGCTCTGAATGTGGTGCAACTGGTGACAGATTTGCTGTGCAGTCAACATGACATCCTGGGCATTGCACATCATAACCTTTCCCCTTCAGCCATGCTCCAGTCCAACACAGTTTGTTTTCTACTGCAGTCCCCACAATGTATTGCTTCTCTGTAAGAGTTTCACAGGCAATTCCAACAGCCTGCGATGAACTTTGACCAGGTTTGTTTTCATGTCCAAATGTAATTGCATTGTATCTTGCGTCAAAAGCAAAATTTATTTGCTCCGGATGCTGAACATCACGCATAACATTTACCTGTCTGACCAGTTTCAGCTTGTCTATCATGTCTATTTCATTGAGTTCCACAGTTGCTTTACCTACAGTGTTGGAAGCCATTTGCATAGATGTTCTGTTCGGTGGTGGAATGTCAGTGGCTGCAAGCAAGTATCTAGCCCTGGTGTTGCCCATTGGTGTATCTTGCAGTCCCACTTGAAACATCATATTTACAGCAGCATGATTTGGCCCAGGGTTTATTTGTTTTATCTCATCATACAATTTGTACTCTGGTGACTTAAAACTGCAGTTTTTACACATCATAGTATGCTTCCAAGCAAGTCCCCATTTTCTTTCATTTGCACTTTGGAACTCTGGCCTGCCACATATATTAACTTGATTACCATGGCGATGAATGATGTCATTCCACATCTCAACATTTGTTTTCATGCAGATGATACGTGTCCCATCATGTTCATTCAATTCTGTCTCTTTAAGGTCCAGTTTTGCTTTGTATGATGGTCTGAGAATGTTTGCAGACCCAGGTGTGCCATTACAGTTTAGTGCCTGAACTGACTGGAGATCCCCATTTGTCGGCTTTGTCTTTGCCATGAGAGAGAACTTGACTGCATCCATTCTTCTGGTCACTGGAACAGATGCAGCACTGGAAGTTGGTAGAGTATCATCAGTCAGATATCTAACTCCTTTATTATGTGGAATATATCCAGGTTTAAAAAAAGTTGTCTTCCTTTTCTTTTAGCCTTTCATGGTTTCTGTGACAATAACTGCATGTAAATTTAATACAAGAAGTATCATCTCTCTGTCACTTATATACCTAGGAAAATGCATCCTAGCTTAGTTTCAGAGAGCTACACCAACTCTTCAATGCTATTGGAAGCCAAACATATGAGGGATCCTCCCCTTCATGGGTTGAAATGATGTCATGTACTTGGTCAGTACAGGGAATATATTGTTTATTAAGATGTTACCTTTGATCAACAGGCCCTGGTTGAATTGCATAATAACAGACAAGAAAAACCATTGAAGTTCATGATAAAGGAATGGAGTTACTTTGTCACAGAATAAAATTTGTCAACATCAGATTTTAAATTTTCATTATAATTTAAGTTAAATTTAAATTTTTATATAGAAATGTGTATAATATTTTAAAATGAAAATTTCTAGGAAAGTTTAACTGTCAAGTTTAATTTTTAGTACTTTCAAGATTGGAGTTAGGATTAAAAGCTAATTACAGTTTATATGAAGTGTTTATCTTGATTAGTAAAATCACAGTTAAACTTTAAGTTTAGTACATTTTTGATATTTGGCCATTTGGAATTGGCTCTTGCTTGTGTTACAGTGGTGTCAGATAAAAGCCTGTAGCTCTCCTATTCCTGGATGAATTTCCTTAAAACTTTGCAGCAGTATTTAAGAGACATTACTTTGATTACAGAAGGATGTTTTGTCCGTATAAGAAAAATTGTCTGACCCTTTCAGGAATCGGTACACAGTTAGTACTTCCAGTTCAGTACCCACGAATGTAGTTCTAGTCTATTTTTAGAACATTTTTTGCTCTCACATTATGTTGGTGATAGAAGAGTTTTATTGATGCATTTTTGGTAGGGCTTTAAAGGTAATTGTTTATTCTTTAGAATGTGAGCTTATGGTGTGGTTGTCTGTGTGTATTGCCGCGGCAGTGCACAGTGAGTGACAAGGCCTTGGTGATGAACTGGAAGTTTAATCTGTGTTCCATTGCATGGTGTTTTGTTTACAATTCAGCCTCTCAAAAAATGCAGGTCAACCCTTGACAAGAACTTAAGCGTGAAGTCATCTTTGAAGGTATTTTAGATTAATATATGATCTGTATTGATTGTCACACAGGGGAGAGTTCAGTACTGACAAACGAATGTAGAGAATATATAGTCAAATTAATTGTGTTCTATGGCCGTCTAGCGCGCGACCAACTTCATATTTATCTGGGCGGAGTTATGCGCTCATTAATATTGTTGTGTAATGATCCATCAACTCTTATGTATTTAGTTTGGCATACAGCATACATTTAGTTGCACTGTTTCTTGCAGTGTATTTTTGTTTATATATTTAAGCCTTAGGAAGAATAAGAAATAAGCATATAATAAAAAGGTTACTGTATTTGTATGGGAAAATATGAACTCGTTTTGTCGGAAGGATATACTACGCACCCAAGGTTGTGCAGTATAACCATCTGAAAAACTCGTTCATATTTTCCCATACAAATGCAGTAACCTATAAATATTAGACTGTCATGAATTTCTTGTATATATATATATATATATATATATATATATATATATATATATATATATATATATATTCCATATTAAACTGTCATAAGTTTAAATTCTTGTATATGGTGGTTACAAATAGTGAATATTAGACTGACATGACTAATACAATTGTATACAATACATAATAGTATCGAAAAGCATTACGCTTAGAGACTTAAAACTGTACTATAGTCATAAACTGATTATTTACGTTGTGTAATTTCAAGAAGCGATCCCTGAAGGAAACACAATTCCAATCAACTGAGGTATAAAGGAATACGCATGTGTAGAGGTGATATGACAAAAGAGAGGAACATAACAAAAGAAACCAAGCGAGAAGGTAAAAAACTCTTCTGTACAATAAATAGACGATACATTTTTATCATCAATGATTGTTTTAATTTAATAGCATCTTTTCAGGATGCAGTTGCTTATAAATGCATGCTGGCGTGAATGAATAAATGCATGAATGAAATTATGAATGTATGATTGAATTTACGAACAAAGAAACGAACAAACGAATGAATGAATGAGAAAATACCCATAGAAGCGATATGCAAACTATGGATCTTATTGAACACAGTGCTTTAGGGAGACAATTACTGTTACTGCTCTTCAGAATGGGTTTGAAGTCTAAGTCAGCATTAAAACTCTAATTACGTGATAGAGTTGAATTAAGGCGTGAGGCTATCAGAGAAAAGCTGTTTTGTACGTGATAGAGTTGAATCAAGGCGTGAGGCTATCAGAGAAAAGCTGTTTTGTACGTGATAGATTTGAATCAAGACGTGAGGCTATCAGAGAAAAGCTGTTTTGTACGTGATAGAGATGAATCAAGGCGTGAGGTTATCAGAGAAAAGCTGTTTTGTACGTGGTACAGTTGAATTAAGGCGTGAGGCTATCAGAGAAAAGCTGTTTTGTACGTGATTGAGTTGAATCAAGGCGTGAGGCTATTAGAGAAAAGCTGTTTTGTACGTGATAGAGTTGAATCAAGGCGTGAGGTTATCAGAGAAAAGCTGTTTTGTACGTGATGAAGTTTAATCAAGGCATGAAGCTATCAGAGAAAAGCTCTTTTGTACGTGATAGAGTTTAATCAAGGCGTGAGGCTATCAGAGGAAGGCTGTTTTGTACGTGATAGAGTTGAATCAAGGCGTGAAGCTATCAGAGAAAAGCTGTTTTGTATGTGATAGTGCTGAATCAAGGCGTGAGGCTTTCATAGGAAAGCTGTTTTGTACGTGATAGAGTTGAATCAAGGCGTGAAGCTATCAGAGAAAAGCTGTTTTGTATGTGATAGTGTTGAAACAAGGCGTGAGGCTTTCATAGGAAAGCTGTTTTGTACGTGAAAGAGTTGAATCAAGGGGTGAGGCTATCAGAGAAAAGCTGTTTTGTACGTGGTACAGTTAAATCAAGACGTGAGGCTATCAGAGAAAAGCTGTTTTGTACGAAATAGAGTTGAATCAAGGCGTGAGGCTATCAGAAGAAATCTGTTTTGTACGTCGTACAGTTGAATTAATGCGTGAGGCTTTCATAGGAAAGCTGTTTTGCACGTGATAGAGTTGAATCAAGGCGTGAGGCTATCATAGAAAAGCTCTTTTGTACGTGATAGAGTTTTATCAAGGCGTGAGGCTATCTGAGAAAAGCTGTTTTGTACGTGACAGAGTCGAGTAAATGCGTGAGGCTATCAGAGAAAAGCTGTTTTGTACGTGATAGAGTTGAAATAAGGCGTTAGGTTAACAGAGGAAAGCTGTTTGGTACGTGATAGAGTTGAATCAAGGCGTGAGGCCTTCCGAGCAAAGATGTTTCTGACATACTTTCACTTGGATCTAAGAGTATCCCCTCTCTTCTCTAACCTCTCTCTCTCTCTCGTCACGTCCTTATGGTTGTCAAAACCGCAATGACAGCCTACAGTACAACGAGAAATATAGCTTATTACTGTTTCAAAGATTGAATTCCGTTATATTTCCAATTAAAATATTTTGTCATGAAAAATGTGTTTTAAGCATTTTGTGGCTCAATTCTTGTTTACTTCATATCTGCTAGTTCAGACAAAATATCAAGATATGATTGGTTATTATTGAGAGGCTTCAAACTGTAGAAAAAATGTTTCTTAATATTTAATAATTGTTTGTAAAGACTATCGTGAATATGAAAAAGAAATAATGGGGAAAATCATAATAACAGATTAAAAAACTTGTATATTTTATGATCAACATTTTGAAACTATTCTTTTCTGATGCAGCCATGTCAATTGAGTTAAAGGTGACACGTGTCTTCTCTACTGTACTTTTCCAGCGACCTCCCACGTCCTAAGAGGACGCTCGAACCACTAGGCCACTGGAGCGCTCCTATACAAACAGGAGATATTGTCCAATATTATAATTTTAAACGTTTGTATCTTTGTGCTGCAGATCTATGCATATCATTGCATCTTATTACTTCTTACAACAATTACAATACTAAATATTTTATTTATATAAGCATTATAGTATATATCGTGTATGCCGTCTTTGCATGTTTTTGTTTTTGTTACTCCTTTTGTCAATAGTATTATTATTAAATCGTTTTGAGTACATTCATGGTTATTATAAAATGAGAGAAATAAATGAATTTTATATTTAGTTAAAAAAATCATTCATTGATCATAGGAAATTGCAAGTAAAGTTATAAAGCGACTTTGCTTTGTGGATTTTTCTTGTTTAAGGTTTTACTATATGTATGTAAAAGAACTGCACTCAATATGTACTATCTGCATCATAATTAAATGCGATAAAATGTGTAACGAATAATGATGAGAAGATATCCGTGTCTTGAAAAAATGTATTATTGAATATTTAACGTAAACAGCATTGGGTAGAAATAGATATTTAATAAAGAAAGATCCATGAATGGAAAATAATTCCAATTCTTATACATTCATTTTATAAATTTTGCATCAACAGTATATACTGTCCAGTATTGCAAGTGTGTAACATATTTACTCCGTTTCCACCATGTTTTACGTGTCGTTGCCTGTCTTTGCAGTGTCTTGTTTTCATCTTAACCAGCGTTAGCGGTGTTTACAAATCGTCTGTACATGACTATTGTTGTTGTTGCTCTGGTTTTAACGCCATTTTTCAGCACTTCGTAACCTCTACATAACGGCCAGTGTATATCGTGCAGAAAGAATTCCAAAATAATCCCGGAAAAGAAGAGGAGCACTAACAGAGTGAGAGAAAAAAATAGGCCCTATAGGAAGAAAATTAGATTTCTGTATGTAACTTGTATCACTGGTATTTATGAAAGCTGCATTTAAATCACATGGAAAGTGTATACATACTGTTACGACGATGCAGGTTCTTGCATGTTACTTGGAGTAAGTTCAGTTAAATCAGGCCCAATTTTCTCTTTCTTACTTCCCAGATTTGCATGTCTTGTCTTCATTATGCAATCGTGTGCGTGTATGTTTGTATATGTGTGTGTGTGTGAGAGAGAGAGAGAGAGAGAGAGAGAGAGAGAGAGAGAGAGAGAGAGAGAGAGAGAGAGAGAGAGAGAGAGGGGTAGATCGATAAAATTGTAGACCATGCCTGATCGCGTTCTCAAATGTATTTTTCAACGTTTGTTAAGTGTTACAGTGTAAATAATTTATCAAAGGTTAATATAACAGAGAAAAAGTGGAGAAAATTCTGACAATTTTTTTCTTTTTCTTCGGCCACTTTGATTTAACTTAACCATCATTCATACGTCCAAAGACATCTTCGTAAGACAACAAGCATTAATCCTCTACGTCTTTTCGTAGATTTTCTCGTGATGAGAGAGAGAGAGAGAGAGAGAGAGAGAGAGAGAGAGAGAGAGAGAGAGAGAGAGAGAGAGAGAGAGAGAGAGAGAGAGAGAGAGAGAGAGAGAGAGAGAGAGAGAGAGAGAGAGAGAGAGTTGTTGGAATTTTCATATTTAATTAATAATAATCGTGTTTTTAACATTATACGAGTATTAGGAAACAACAACAATAAAGCATTAAATACATTACAGTATATGAGTTTCATAGCCAAGAAATTTGCCGTTTAGTATCAAGAGGTTATTGTAACTTTGTATCATTGATTAAAAAAACAGCGTAGATATAAATCCGAAGGCAAATGTGTACATACTGTCATATTCTTGTACTTTACTTTATTTAGTGTAAGTTCATTTTCAAGGTTTTCGTCCAGCTAAAATCTCGTTCTCTCTCACTCCTGATTTCTGCGCATTTTGTCACTTATCATGACATGGGGGGATGGACAAGAGCAAGGTTGGAGAAATTGTGTACTTTATTAAATTCATTTAGTAAATGGGATTATTAATACTTTGTATCATTGTTTTCATAGGTCACTAATAATTCATGAATGTAATTTCATCATTGATCTATAGGCTTAGACACGACAGCACACAGAATCAAGCATGTTTATATATGCGTATTATTAACGCGCCAATTTGATAAATAAATATTATTGGCATATTAAATTGCTTTATACCAATACTTTAAAAGTCATATATAGATATTATGTTCATCAATCGGTTTTGATGACAACCACACTTCAATATTCTGTTGTCAGTTGTCAAGCGGTGTGTATGGAGATAACTACTTAGGTCAGTTTGGAAATTTGGTCACGGACGTCTCTCCTACATATGGGTCACATAAAGATTGGTATAGGAGTTGGTAGCTCTGGCCTTTCGACTGGCATGATGACACTGCGCTTGAGCAATTTTTCTCCTGTTATGCTTGGTGGGTGCTATATGTGATCCTGCTGCGAGAGATTGTTGCTCAGATAGGTGCAACTGAAGACAGATTAGAGTTCTGACCCTTCACTCGGTTAGCAATATGATGTCATAGGGGCAGGTGGTATATGACTTTAGTCATTTTAGTTCTGAATGTTAGGTCGTAGTTGTCGGAAGAGGTCGGTGAGCTTCTGCATCAGTACATAACCTCCAGCTTTGTACATTTCGGCAGGTATAGCATTTGATCCTCGGGTTTTCCACAGAAGGGCTGACAGTGGCTTTCTTAACCTCTTGCACTCTGAGAGGAGAGTTCAGGTTAGCATTAGTTTCCACTTAAGGCAAGCGCTATATCGATTCATCGCTAATGGATGGTGGGCCGTTGAGAAAATTAATGTAGTGCTTGATACATCGTTCCAGGATTTGGGCCTAGTCACTAAGTATTGTTGTCCAGTCTACATAAATGATGAGAGAGGACAAAGAGGAGAGGGACCATAAGCAGCATTCAGGATTCGTAGAAGTGCTTTGAGTCGATTCTAACTGTATAAGCCAGAATCGCATCCTCTTTACTGCTTTGATAGGAGTCTTGTATCTTGCCAAACTTGGAGGGAACTATCCAGAGGCTATGAAGGGTTCTTCTGAAGGGTTCAACGTACGCGGTGTTTTCTGCGATATCCTTATCTCCTGATCATTCTATCAAATCAGTCCTGGTTCTTGTGTGCAGTATGTTCCAGATGTAAGAGGGCAGCGGAGTCGACAGTGTCTAAAGGAAGCCTATTCCTCTTCTGTATTTGGCCGGCAAATCAGCAGGTCGTTTAGTTTGCAATCCAGGATCCTTGAGATGCTTTCGGCGATTGAACTATTTTTCATCTTCGATATTGTCTTGTTCCGGAAGTCTATGGTTTTGGAGGTGAAGACTGCTTCGTCAATCATACCCACACATGGTCTTCGTCATCACTTTTCCATTGTCTTGGGACTTGGGATTATCTGGTATATATTGGATGCTGTGACTTACGCTTGACTTGATTTAAAGTGAGGAAGAGTTGCTCACTTCGCCAGCCTCACTCTCCCATTCTGTCTTATCTGAATCCACTAGCAAGACAAGGTCGAGTCGACTGGAGATAAGTCTGGATGCATTGGTTGACCATGGCGTCTGCATTGTTTTGCCATGCTCTTCACGCTCCATGTCACGTTGCTTTGTTCATATTTGTGCCCGTTGAACCAGCTGGCGGTTTCCTCCACTCAGTCCGCCGCAACAAGGCTTTCCAAGCTTAGGTTTACCCCGCCTATCGTAGCGGTTTCCTGGGTTTTGTTGCTGTCGCATGGCTAAAAAGTTATTGGAGACAAGGTTGAAAGCTGAGTACCATATGGGAAGAAAAGGTGGATAAACTGTCCTCATATGGACATTACATATCCTCCTACCAGATGTGCTTTCCCTATCTGACGCCATGAAAGTTAGCAGCACCTCTATTCATACAAGTTTTAATGAATTTTTGATATAATCAATTATCCATACCATGGACAATAAAATCCAATTAGAAACAGAAAATTTAGTATATCCCTATTTATACATTCATATTAACAGTCTCTCTCACCCACTCTCTATTCAGATACACAAATTAACATTTACATTTGATATAGTTAATAATCCATAACCTCAGTTATAAAATCTAATAATAAACAGAAAAGTAACTATTTGTATATACATATATCCATGCAAGCTAAAAAAAGTTATTTTTAATATAGTTAATTTTGCATGCCTTCAACTATAAAATCTAATACTAAATATTTTGACATCTAGATAGTTTGCAAAATAAAAGAAAGTCTTCCTTTTCTATTTCTCTCTCACGATAAGCCAATAAATTAGTCTTTACTAGCTGTTGTTTTCACTGTCAGTAAAACAAAAATATCCTATTGTATGTACTGGGTATCCGAACACGCATCCAAATATCTATCTTGTGTATTTCTAGTTTCATGCAAATACGTTAAGCTATACAAATTTATATCATAAACCCAGGCTATGTTTTGGTTTGCTGCTTTCGGCTAAGAGCTCACAAGTTCAATAACTAATATAATTTTAATCTACGTTGAATAATTTTTCGCACTTTGGGAACCTGATATCAGGAGATCTTTGATACAAATCAGAAGATCCCAATACGGAGAATCCATATGGAAAACTAGGATTATTAATATTTCTATCCTTATGTTCCTACGTTAATAATTATTAATCAGTGGAAATTCATCACTGATCGACAGAGCAAAAAGAAAATACCATGCTGTTGAAACATTGTGTATTCATGCGTATTAAAGCGGTACTATGCGATCACAATTTGATACAATAATAGTAGTGGTATATCAAATTGTTTTATAACAACATATATAATTATATTATACACACATACCTACCAACGTACAAAGTTTCTACAGAATGAGAATGAATACACAGGAATTACATTGATAATATAATGTAGTTAATAACCGAATATAGTTGTTTGTGCGCTTCGTCCATGAGATTTCAACGGTGGAAAAGATAAATATCACATACATGCATGATTAATATTTCCTAGTTGAAGCAACATGAACTTCAAAATAGTGCAAAACCTTCCAGACTGACTAAATTAAATATCGGAAGTTAATTATGTGTGTATGAGAGAGAGAGAGAGAGAGAGAGAGAGAGAGAGAGAGAGAGAGAGAGAGAGAGAGAGAGAGAGAGAGAGAGAGAGAGAGAGAGAGAGAGAGAGAGAGAGAGAGAGAGAGAGAGAGAGAGAGAGAGAGAGAGAGAGAGTTTGTGTGTGTGTGTGTGTGTGCACAGATTTGTTTTCAGCTACATTTTTCCATTCTCAACAAAGCGTTTAGAAAGCAATCGATCACATTTAGGAAGGTCATAAAGGTGAAGTGCATTGGCAGTTGACTAGGTTGACACTAGATATACAATACTTATTTTTTTTTTCTAAAGATTGCATATCTGATCTTGAAATAAGATAATAACACAAGATAACAGCAAGGTATCTTTAATTCGATTCTATAATTACAGTACTGTCAGTCACGTAACGCTTTTTTCCCTACGAATACCTGGAATCTGATCTTGCGTGAGCCGTTCCACCTTTCTGTTAATGCATGTTTAACTAGTTATATCCTATCTACTGGGAAAAAGGGTCAGGACAGTAAGTCTATTTATGGTCAAATAATGCCTTTGGACTGGCTGTAAAATTTCTTTTCTTAAAAAACTTAATTTCCACACGACTGTGGGCCACGCTATTTTTGTGGTATGCCGGGACGACCGCCTGAAATGTTTTACCAGATATTGGTTTGGTTTAACGTTTTGCCTAATAAATAAAAAAAAACAAACTTGTAGACAGCATGGTGGAAATGACGCACACGTGTTGCTCATGGGTATTAGTAGCATAAAAGTCATGTGTCTAGCTTGTGCAGGGTTAAAAGTCATTTCGTGTAACTAACTTTAGTTTGGCTCACTATAACAGTTACTGACACTCAGAAAATGGTTATTATTCTCACCGGCTGTTCCTCGTGCAGAAACAAAGACTTGTGATAGATGCATTTAAAATTGATAAAAAAAACCAAGAAACATTTTTTTCTTGTAATTTAACAATTTGCAAATGCATATGCCTTCGTTCGTACCGTTCATTAATCTTAAATTAGCGTCATAATCTTGTCTTGCAATTTCATTATTTTCACTTTTAGGGAAGGGAAATTGTATGACACAACTTATACGTTTTTCTTTGTGCTTTTCTCGCCTAATTATTCTTTGTTCTCTATCGTAATTTCAAATTACCTTGCTGATCAAACCCTAAGGTTTGTTAATGTATTATAAATATTTGCAGTAAATTAGTTATACATAATAAATCCATGTCATTAGGAGAAATTTACAAGTATTTAAAACTTATACATTTTAATTGATGCTTTTATCGCCTAATTATTTTGTGTTCTCTATCGTAAGCTCAAACAACCTTGCAGATCAGGGGCCCCGAGTGGCCGAGTGGTCTAAAGCGCTGACCGTTATGGATCACTGCCATCTCACCTCTGTCTGCGTGGTTCGAGTCTAGGATTCGGTTAATGTGGATATGTGAGAAAGCTTGCCAGTAATTTCTCGTAGGTCGGTGGTTCTTTCCGGTGATTTCACGGCTTCTTCCTCCACCATTAATACTGGCCGCCATGTATAGCCTATCGTGTGCAGAAAAATGGCGTTAAGCCCCACAACAACAACAACAACAACAACAACAACAACAACCTTGCATATAAAACCCCAAGGATTGTTGGTGGATGATAAATATTTACAGCAAATTCGATGTACATATTGGATCCATGTTATTAAGTGAATGTTACAAGTATCTAAAATCTTAAATGAATGTGAAAATTCTTCAATTTGTCAAGATCAAAGAGATTCTTAATAATATGTCAAATGAATAGTTTAAGGATCCTATGACTAAACAACAAAAACAAGGACATCTAGAGGTCATCCATCAATCAAAACAATACACCTATTACTTTCAAAAAGTTTAACAAAATTACTATGCTGGAAAACAAAACAAACTGCTTAAATAAATTATTTTCTGTGATGCATGGGGCGTATGTAGGACATCTTATATGGCAAATAATTGTCATAAATTAAAAAATAAAAATTTCACTATTGCAAATATTGTTCAATTATTGCAGCTATTACATATTCCTTGTAGCTGCATTCCATTTAAACGAAAACTAAACAATAATCCTAGTTCTAACGAAGGACTGGAACGAATATTGGAAATGTTAGTACCCTAGATTAAGAAATGGACAAGATGCACTAGCACAACCAGTTATGTAGAAACCAATATTTTGTAAGTAGTAACTGATTTTCCTACGAACAATAAGCGTGAAGAAATAGAAGGAGCAGTAAGGAAAAGAAGTATCCTGCCTCAAAGACTCTCCTTCTCCGAACATGTACAAATGTTCTACCCCAGAGACCCCACCTATCCCTATCCCTTTTTCACCCCCTAAAAAATGTTCAATTAGAGATTTAAAAACCTATAGATATAATGAACAAAAGTAGACAAGATGAAATAACTGAAATGCTTTCAGGTTTTATCGAGCATGAAGATATTACTAATGAAGATATTGATATATTTGACAGTTTTGACTACATTATAATAGATAATTCAATTTCGTTTGAAACATTTTGATAGTTTAACAATTTTCTACACGTGTTTAATATGCCAAGTGAACTTCTTGTAAGATATTTGGTTGTCTTTTACTACAGAGAAACTGGATTATCTGCAATGTTTACAGATATGGATTTTTTTCAAAGAGGTTATTGAAATTTCCATGGAAGATCCATAATCTTATATTAACCCAGCATCAGACATAAAGTTTATTTTTTAGCAAAAATTTAGATATTAGCGAATAAATAGTTGAGATTTTATATATTTTTCACACAAAATTTCATACATTGATCGTAATGACTTAGTAATAAAATATAATATCAAGTATATCGTCGGATGAAATTATAGTATCAAGAACAGATCTATGATCACGACGATACTCTAGTGCAAACGTATCTATTCCATTTCCGCAATTAAGTTTGTCGTGAAAATTAATTAATCCGCGTTTGATGATAACATCTGTTTTAAGTTTATGATGATTTGTTCGAATAGCCATTGCTCTTATAAAACTAACGCCGCCGGAGCGCCATCAGCGCCTGGAGCATACTTGTACTCATCAAATTCCATAATTATTTTTAACAAAATCGCAAGGCAAACGTTTTCCTTTTATCTGTTATTTTATTTTTATCCAACACTACGGCGTTCATTTTACTGCGTAATCCAAATGAAGTATTTGATAATATGCGAGTTCATTTCATCCTTAAATTTATCATGGATTTTTTCATTTGCATCATCATGTGAAATTTAAAATCGCGAGGATAATCGGAGAGATCAAAGAGATATCGATGATTGTAAATGTCCTTATAGACGTCCTCACATTAGATTTCATAAATAATACAGTCAATATCGGTACAAATAATTTACTTGACGACCAATGGTTCTTAAAAAATTATAGTGAAAATCGTACATGAGCCACTTTGACACATTTAACACAGAAGTTCCAACATAAATTGGTTTATTCAGTTTTTGATTTGTTTTTCGTCCCTGTATTGCGACAAGGTTCTCATTAAAAAATTTCATACTAAGAAAATCCTCATGTGACACAAGTTTGTTTCTGCGGTTTATTTCATTAAAAAGTTCGATGTTTACTTGTTCTCTAATATTTTCCTTTGTCTTACCAAAGACAGAATTGATCATAAGCTTAATTTGTTTTGTTCTCGAAATCAGTTTTCGCTACATCTTTCATTGACGTATTTGAGTTAATAGAACCTCTCATCCAAGGTGACTGATTAAATTGTAGTACACGATGGACTTTTCTCAACACGAGACCGACGTCTATTGCTTGTTTCAGAACTTTGTAATACAAAACATAATTTCGTTTATCGAGTAGTTTTAGTACAAGATTTTTTAACTATAGAATCTTGTGTTGATGATGTTCTTGCTTGTAGTTCTCGAGATAATAAACTGTAATTAATTATCATTGTCTCCGCACAGATAGGATAAGCGTTGTGTAATTTGTCTAGCAAAGTTGGATAATCGAGATCAACTTTAACGAATCAACGAAATACGAAACATCGTCAGGTAAATTTTTTCGTCTCCGCTAGAAACTGGTCATTCGTAATGCAACGAAATCCACCTATGGCATTGGTTCTGCCATAGAATAACCATGTAACTTATTGCAATGTTGATAATCGATATACTTCGATGGAAGATTAGGGTTGTTTGCGTCCGAACACATTTTTGCTATAACGCTAATACCTCCGCGGATAACTTTCTAGATCAAGTTAGACTTATCAGCGTCAGTCATTAATTTTAGCTTCTCTTTACGAACCTTTAACAAAGCATCCCAAGATAGTCCATGGACGGAGAAATACCAACAAGTATCTAATCCATAATTGTTACATCTAAAACTTTTCGAGAACTTTCAAATACTTCAGCCAAAAAATCATGATAATCGCCAAATGTCTTACAATCGAATTGCTTCCAAATATCTTGTTCGTATTTATACTGGTCATCGGTCATATTTTGGTTTTCTAGTTGCGAATAAAATGTATCTTTGTCAGGTAAAGAAATTTCCTCAAATTTACTCCAGTCGTGAAGATGCTCGTACGGAAACACTCCTTGTTTTGTCAATAGATGAAATTTATTTTCCAAACAATCTTATAAGTTTTAAAACTCGCTACCAGCTCTTACAGCGCTGTTTACTATCTCATCTAATGATGCTGCCATTAGCTGTAGGCTGTCGATAAAACGCAAACATCCTAAAGTAACTGACATATACTTTTCAAAATTATTTGTAATACACTTGTTATTTCAGAATCACAGAAAGATTCTACAATAATATGATTATCATATCCTCTGAAATTGTGAAGTACAACTAAATTAAAATCCGGAGAGTGACATTTTAGATTACACTTGTCATAAACCGCTCCACGATATTGCCCAGTCAAATGACAGTCATGACGCACTATTTTATTATTGGGTGAGTCAAAAGCTTTTTCACAAATGTGACAAAATTCTGATTGATTTTTGATCAGATTCTTGCTGAGATGTTAGTTTTTCCTTTGACGTTGTTTTACTTTAGGAAAAACCTAAGTACTGCTTGTAAACGTTGTATTACACTCTTTCATTATTTCTCCAAATTAATATAGCCAAATATCTGACATGCGAAACAATTGGTTTTATCACAGAATAAAATGTTTTCAAACTTCCTCTACGATTAAACAAAGAGTTTTTGATAATTCAAAATTCTGGTAGTTACTTTCTTTTCCTGAGCCGCTGACATATGCTTTTCCTTTCTCCACTCTAATTTTAGGGCGAAAAATATACCTTTATGTTTGTCGCAAGCCACATATTCAAATCACCTTTCTATCAAAACAAAAACTTGCGTGTGCAGTCGACGGATTCAAAAGGATTTGTATCAAGAGACATTTCATTAAGTTTTGTTCGGAATGGTATTTTACGGCAAAAAAAAACATAAACGTTATTTACTGCTCAGGTAATTGGGGGTAATGGGTTTTCCCAGAACACACACATGTATATATATATATATATATATATATATATATATATATATATATATATATATATATATATATATATATATATATATATGCATGCATATCTACATACATACCTACATACCTACATACATACATACATACCTACATACATACATACATACATACATACATACATACATACATACATACATACATACATACATACATACATACGTACGTACGTACGTACGTACGTACGTACGTACGTACGTACATACATACATACATACATACATACATACATACATACATACATACATACATACATACATACATACATACATACATACATACATACATACATACATACATACATACATACATACATACATACATACATACATATGCAATAAACTGACAACAGTACAAAACTAGTACCTATCTGGCAAGAGCGTTTCTCAAAGGCAAATAAATGCAAAGACAGGACAAAATAAAACACAAAACCACAAAACCCCTTGGGGTTAGCAAAACTTTACATGGCTGTTTCTACATAAGTCAAACCTTTAAATTTATTATGTTTGAAATAGTTAATTTCAACTTGTTACGGATGCTTGAAAATATTTGTATTGACCTAGAAATCGACAAGCCATAACGATAGCTGTTGTTTTATGCAAATTTATGTAAGGGCAAATTATATCTTATATATTTCATTGTCATAATAGTAATTATAGGCATTTAAGCAAAATTAAAGAATTATTTTAAAAAATGTGACAGATGCAAAAATAAATATTTTCATAAAGAATGGCTGTATTATTCTAGTCTTCTTGGTTTAAATCGCTTGTTTCAGTGTTCTAAGGCGACATATCCAGTATGATTCCTTTTCTTATTTAGTTTCGGAACTCCAGTTGGGGTTGAGCAATTGTAATAAGTGTTATATCACTGATATTGTGGCCAGGGGAGGAGAAGTGTTATATGACCGGACTTCTGTATATCATCTGTATTCCAATCAGAACTATGAAGGTTGATCCTTCTGTGTAGCTTTTCTTTTTTCTCCGAGATACGGAAAGCTGCAGATCTTAAATGTGATGAGATAAATTACATTTTATGTTTTGCACAACCTAGTGATTAATTATTATATATGGTCAAATTTGTTCCAGATTCCTATTAAAGAAATCAAGGTATATAGGAGTTTAACTTGTATGATAGTATTATTTTTATTAAATGGTTAAATTCTGCCTACTATTATATTGCATTCTTCTATAGAACCCTGGGATAACACTTTCTGTTCTGCTTGGTATATATTTATAATTCTTTGTAATAAAAATCCTATATACTTTGATTTCTTTAACAGGAATCTGGAACGAATTTGCACATATATGAGAATTAATCACTAGGTCGTCTAGCGAGTGTGCCTGCTACACACGAGCTCATATAACACCGATTCAGTGCCATCATTTTTTTTTTTGTGATGCGTGCTTAGTCGTGACAGGATATTGGCTGGTGTGTGCAGGTAGGCGATGGGTGCCATTTACTCGCGGACCTGATTTCGAAACTCCTTAAAGAAAGGACGAATTATAATCCTCTAACCTGTATGATAGTATTATTTGTATTAAATTATTAAATTCTGCATACTATTATCACGCTTTCTTCTATAGAATCCAGGGATAGCACTTTCTGTTCTGGATGGTATATATTTACAATTCTTTGTAATAAAATTCCTATATACTTTGATTTCTTTAACAGGAATCTGGAACGAATTTGCAAATACATGACAATCAATCAATAGGTCGTCTGGCGGGTGTGTCTGCTACACACGAGCTCATATAACACAGATTCAGTGCCATCACTTTTTTGGTGATGCGTGCTTAGTCGTGACGGGATATGGGCTGGTGTGTGCAGGCAGGCGATGGGTGCTATTTACTCGCGGACCTAGGTTCGAAACTCCGTAGAGTACGAATTATAATTCTCTGATCTATATGATATTATTATTTGTATTAAATTATTAAATTCTGCCTACTCTTATCACGCATTATTCTATAGAACCCAGGAATAGCACTTTCTGTTCTGTTTGGTATATATTTATAATTCTTTATATAGTTGCATAACAGATTTATAGGGATGAGTTAGCTAATCTTGCGTTTGCTTTGTTTTATGCGAGGCTTAGAACCTAAGTAACGGTATACATCAGCGGGATGTTTCATAAAATCGGGTTTTAAAACAAAATTCATTATATTTGGTTAAATATTGAGAACTCGTGGAAAGTTGGATTGATACGAGGGTAACTGCTTGCCTCTTGAATAAGACAACAACAATAGGTCCAAATTGTATTTCTCACCCGTGGTTGCAATATGATGAATTACAAAATCCATCAATTTTTCTATTTTTAGATAGAATGAATTACATAAACGGAGAAGAAAAATAGATCATGAAACTAAATTCAGTGTATCTATCTGGTGAAATATATATTTGACGCAAATGGGCTTTCTTGGATTAAATCAATGGGGATTTACAATTGGTCCAATAGCAAAAATTCGATGTAAAAGGTTCAACGTAGGTAGCATTATTCTGCGTTGGATAATTCTACAAATACATTGCTGGTGTTTATAATATTTCTTCATAAATTCAGAGTCTTAGTTGCATTATTCCTAATTTGTTCCGATACTTCTTGTAAATAAAATTTTACATCGGGTACAATCTCACTAATACTAAAAGTTTGTATTCTTGTATTTGGTTTTGAAGACAAGTTTGTATGAATCCACTTGTGGTCGGTAAATGTATAGTTTGCTGGACCTCCCAAGCCATGTTTTTTTAACCTTTCGCATAACCATTTATATAAATCAGTAAGTGTATTCTTGGAACATAGATTTTCCATTTTTTTTTTAAGGGTAGGATCTGAAGACGGCATGAAATATTCTGGTGGCGCTAAATAAACACCGTCAGTATCTGTTTTGTTGACGTGAGGATGGTCGACTATGTAGTTTCTGTAAACAATGGTAACAAATCTTGGCCCTGTGGAATCAAGTACTTCTGCAGCCACAGAGAACGAAGGAAGATTGTCCACCAAGATCTTCATGAACGGGTGATGACTGCGACAGGCCATGAATGCATTACATGCCGAACCGTAAAAATTGTTGTAGAAGATGGGATGGATATGTGGTTCTTGTGACAGAATACAAGAGTATTTCCTCAAGATAGGATCAAGAGGACGGAGGCTTACAATATCAAGGTCTGCATACACTCCTCCATATTCATATAAAATCATGTATCGTACAGCATCAGCCCGTTGAAGATTATGACGATAGTTCACATAGAAAGGCAGAATCATAGGAAACAAAGCCTCCACAAACTTCATTGCTATTTTATCAGTCCAGAACATGTACACATAATTGCGATGGTGTTTTCTGAATGACGAAACATACTTTCGGAAATCTTCAGGAATATTTTTGTCAATCCATATTTGGTGGATAACTGTTTCTATTCTGAATGATCCGTAATTTGGAAAGACTTCAGGTAAACTTTCATATGACGGCGGTGAGCCAATCAAGTTTATCTTTATTCGTTCTTGCATTATATCTTTCTGAGATATTTTTATATTGTTGGGATAGCTTATGATGGTATTATCATTGTTTGGATTCTGTGCGAATGCTTTCTGCAGTTCTTGGTGCAAAAGACCAGCAAACAATGACGTGCCGTAATAGAAAATCAGGACTAAGACCCAGACGAACAGTATTCTCTTAAAAATTGTTCTTCTTGTCATTACTGCCATTATTGACTTCAATAACGTATCTGGAATGTAGAAAAATATAGTGCAGTTAAATTTTTCTTAAGGATGCCATTTTATTTGCTCTTATATATATATATATATATATATATATATATATATATATATATATATATATATATATATATATATATATATATATATATAATGTATAGGGGACACACTAGCACGAAGACATGGTGCGTGTCTGGTGCATACTTATAATTCTCTATTTTTAATCTTGTATACCTGGATTTCTTTCATAGGATTCCAGAATTACGGTATAGATAAATGAGAATTAATAGATCATAATGCGAGTGTGCCGTTAGTAGTGTATGGGGGCACATTTGCAACAATGGGAGTTATCATTAAAAATCAGCCCGCGGTACTTTGGCGACAAGATGTTTAGACCCAAGAACACAGCCTGAGGTACTTTAGCGACAATGCGAATTTTGTTTAGCGACTAGCACACGCTGGGCATGTATAGCGAGAAGAAGAATGGTACAGGTATGGTGACGTCATGGTATGGGACACTTGTAACAATGTGGCAGGTGACCGACCTAAATAGGCGCTGCTTACACTCTAGTTAGGGACAAATACAGTAGAGAGAAAGAGACATAGATAAATACATATATAAATATATAGGTAAAGAAAGAATTAATATCTTCTCCAGGCATATGATGTGATCCTGAAAACTGCCTTTGGTTTGTTACTGCTATTGTCTCTTTATTCCCACCAGCTTTTCAATTTTCTAATAATTCCTTTCTTCTTCTTATTTTCTTCTCTGATATCCAGTCTGGATGTCTTATAGCTCTAAGGTTTTGCTGTTCTTTCATCCAGTTCTAATTTAGTCTTTTAAAAATCTTTCTTTTTTGGTTTTTCTTCTCCTTTCTCTCTTTTGCCCAGGTTTTTTAAAAATCTTCTTTACTTATTCTCCCATTACCTCTTTAATAATCTGTTCTCTTTTCTTTAAACCGTGTAAGCCTTTCTTGACTGAAAGCCACTTGGTTAAATGGAAGATGTCTTGCAAATAACATCTGACTTTGTAGGTCAGATCTGGCTACATATAGTCTGGCCACCAAGTCTTGGCTGCCTGGGGATCTCCATACCATATCAAGCCTATCCAGTATGTATGGAATCAGTACACAATTAATAAAATCCGGTTCAGTACCCACGAATGTAGTCCCAGTCTATTTTTAGATCACTTTTTCCGGTCTAAATTTGGTGGTGATACTAGAGTTAGATTTTAGCATTCTTGGTAAGGATTTAAAGGCAATTGATTATTCCTTACAATGTGAGCTTATGGTGTGGTTGTCTGTGTGTATTTCGGCGACAGTGCACATTGAGTAATAAGGTCATGGTGATGATCCAGAAGTGAAATCTGTGTTCCGTTGCCTGGTGTTTTGTTTACAATTCAGCCTCTCAAAATAATGCACGTCAACCCTTGACAAGAACTAAACCCTAAAGTCATCTTTGAAGGTATTTTAGATTAACATATGATTTGTATTGATTGTCACACAGTGGAAAGTTCAGTACTGAGAAACAAATGTAGAGACAATATAGTGAAATTAATTGTGTACTATGGCCTCTAAGTAAAAACTTGAAACTGATATAAATTTTTATTATTAATGACATACACATGAAATTTTAATATGTTATGTATATTGACTTTAAAAATATAAAAATGAAATTTTAAAAAAATAATTTTAATTTTAAAAATTTAAATGAAATTTAAAAAAATTAAAAAATAAATTTTTTTCACCAAGTATACACATATATAATATTTTTTTGGAATGATATTAAATGATATCAGTATATATATACTCCTACACCATATGCAAGCTCAAATGATGGATATTTGTCAAATTTTATCTGAGAAAATATCTTTATTAGTCAAAATGAGACCCTCATTTAAAATACATGAAGATAAAATTCTATTTTGCTTTGTACCTTTAGGTCATTGAAACTATTTATTTGGGGTCCAAACAGTTAATTTATGTGTTTATGATGGGGTGACTTCCTGTGTAACACATATCTGCTTGTATAGCTATCAGTAATTGTTTATAACCATAGTTATAGGGTATTTAGTGAGAGGACAGAGATGAAGACTTTATACTAGAACCTGTTCAAGGTCTCTACAAAATCATATTAAGCTGTCAGAGAATGAAATACAGGTTAGAGGGGTAAAATATACTTTACCCAGGTATATTTACCATTGCATGTAAGAAAACAGCAAAATGATGTAAGTTGAACACAGAATGCATTCTATTTTATTGCTCAGTTTCTTTAAGATGTTGATTGATGTAGTGCGACATTGCAGCCCAGATGATATTATGGGAATTTTCATGATCCATTTTGCTTTATGCATTATTAATGACTAATAATATTTGCTATCTGACACTTTAAAGATTACATAAGTAATATTCAAACAGATTATTTGAATTTAACTTTCTACAACTGATCCTAACATGGTTACATAGCTGACATGAACAAATATGCATATATTTTGTAATGTTTGGAATCAAAAGTTGACATTGTTAGGCTGACATGGTACCTATAGTGAATCTGTAAGGCTCAGTTTTGACTGTGTGCACTTAAAATATCCCAAGAAGTTATTTTCATCTGTATGGTAAAACATTTCCATTTAGTACTTTGACAGAGGGCGGTATTGAAGCATCAGCTGATATCTGATTCCATTGAATCATTGAATCATTGAACTTAATAACTTGGTAGCCAAGACCCTTAAAAATAGACTAAAAATGTTCAAACAGATTATTTGAATCATGTTTGCACATGTGATTTTAACAAGTACATTGCATATGTCCCACACATGCAAATATCCATCCTTGTTTACAAATTTTCGGGATGAAAATTTCACATTTAGTTGATGATATAGGATCTATTGGTACCTATAGTTGATCTGTGTGGCTACATTTTGCTATATTCACTCACAATATCTAAAATTGTTTTTCCTTCATGAATAGGATTGTATATAGTAATAAATTTTAATTTGGTACATTGTCATTTGACTTTCCACTATACTGGTATGTATCAATGTTTGCACCAATGATCAAACCTCACCGTTCCAACATTGCCTTAAACTTTATGATACATACTCTACCTGATTAGTTATTTAACCTGTAAATGGCTAAATATGCTTGTAGAAACTTCATCTATTTTTAGGATGCATTTGTCACTTTAATACATGCCCATTGTTTCACAGAGTGTCACTCTATCAAGTTTACCTTTTTTAACCATATTTGCAACCTGAATGTTATTTTGAAATCACCATATCTAACACATTTTAACTTCATTTGCCTACATCTTCCTTTTTTTTAAAATTAAGTGAAACATGTTATATATTTTCAGGTCTAGTCTGGTATCTGGAATAAAGTATTAGAGTTGGATCAATTTGGAAGCTCTCCAGTAGTCCAATGGTGATAGCAAGGTCTCATAAGGACATGTGCAGTGTACTGCTATAAGTGACCAAGATGAGTTCATATCAGTACACTGATATACTGCATCTCAAAGACATGGCTTAGATCTTCATGAGAGAGATTCACATCATTTTTTCAGTAAGGTGAAACTATATTTTCATATTGCATTGTTGACTTTTGTAGTTATTGGCATGAAAATGGAATGCATATTTGCTATAAAACATGGTAGTGGTCCCATCAAAACTTTAAATTTGAATGGGATATTAGGTATACAAACAACTGTCCAAGTACCTGAAACAATAAATGTGGAACATGGTACCTGTCATTGTTTCTTTAGTATGTACACCTATATGCATCTGGATAGGCATATTGCAATTTGCTGTCAAAATCACTGTGAGCTATCATGTTTCAGTACCCCTGGGATTAATATTATCAGTTGAACAGACCTAAACTACCATTTGTTTTAAAGACCATTCATTAATCAACTTTGCTGCCTTAAATTTGTCAAACTGAATGTCATAACTTGTATGAAAATTTATTTTTTGTAAAATAAAAAGTTTTTAAAATTTATATATTTATTTAAATATTCATTAAAATTTAATATATCAATAATTTTTAATTTCAAGACTATTTTCAGACAGGCCTTATCAAGTATTACAATTAGGTTTTTACTGCATTGAAAAATTCCTATAATTAAGGAAGATATAGCAAATTTAGTTTTGGTTTCATAAGAACAATTGGACCTCAAATTGCACCCTATAGTAGTGCCATGCAAAATAAAATGAAAATATAAAAGTTTGACAAAAACATTGACCCTTTCAGGAATCAGTTCACAATTAATAAAATCCGGTTCAGTACCCACGAATGTAGTCCCAGTCTATTTCTAGATCACTTTTTCCGGTCTAAATTTGGTGGTGATACTAGAGTTAGATTTTGGCATTCTTGGTAAGGATTTTAAGGCAATTGATTATTCTTTACAGTGTGAGCTTATAGTGTAGTTGTCTGTGTGTATTTCGGCGACAGTGCACATTGAGTAATAAGGTCATGGTTATGATTCGGAAGTGAAATCTGTGTTCCGTTGCCTGGTGTTTTGTTTACAATTCAGCCTCTCAAAAAAATGCAGGTCAACCCTTGACAAGAACTAAACCCTAAAGTCATCTTTGAAGGTATTTTAGATTAACATATGATTTCTATTGATTGTCACACAGTGGAAAGTTCAGTACTGAGAAACAAATATAGAGACAATATAGTGAAATTAATTGTGTACTATGGCCGTATGATCGATCAATTTTCCTATACCAACTGTCTTTTAATTGGTTAAACACCTCCATCATGTGTTGACTAGTCAACGTATATATATATACGTTAAGCATGGACGTGAATTTAAAAAAAACCTTACACTTACTTCAGATATCACACACTATCCTCACCAACGAAGGAAGAGAAGAAACACACACCTATATACTATCTACACCAATATACTATCATCACCAACGAAAGAAGAGAAGAACAAAAGACATCCCCATATATTATCCATACTAATGAACGAGGAAACATAAAACACACAAATGTAATATCCACACCAAAAAACGAGGAAACATAAAACATATTATTTACTATCCTCACCAACAAAGGTAGATAAAAAAATCACAACCCATATTCTATCCACACCAACGAACGAGCAAGCATAAAACACAAAAATAGTATCCTCACAAACGAACGCGCATGCAAACACACACACATATCAGTAAAGGAGTGTTTATAGTCACACATTACACTACATTCACACGAATTGGTAAATTGAACTGTCTATCTTTTCTGGCTAGCCCTGAAAAGGGTTGTTTTTTTAAGAACTCCAAGCTAACCTAGCTAATGGTGGCACCTTCCTGGCCAGGCATCACGCATCGCCGGCTTCAGTCCTTCTCCCAACTGATGAGTAAGGCAGGGAGCTCAAACAGAGGTTGGGTTGCTTCACTCTCCCAGTCTTCAATCTCTGGGATATTGAAGACTTGCATCCTATACCACAACCATGGATGATGACGTTGTGGCGCTGGTTCTCGTTCTGGTCCTGGTTGTGGAGGTGTTCTGACCTCAGGTTTCTTTTCATACTGAGATCTCATGAAGAGGTGAGGCAGGTTTCATTCCTTCTCCTTTTTCCTTTCTTTTTCTTCTCCTCCTCATTTATCCTGTCTTTCTCTTCTATGGCATCCCCAGTCAGTTCGCCTAAAAGACGCCTTGCATAATCCAGGTGGATTTGGAGTTCAATCAGTTTTGTTAATCTGTTTCTCACATTTAAGTTGACGAGTCAACGATGGGTAGCTAGACTGACGATTGTGTCGTTTATATACTTGAAGCAAAGTCGTGAAGGTAAACATCCCTTAACACCCAAACCTACAATAATATGAAACGCGCGGACGTAAAAGAAACACTCATGCTGATATTTTGTTTACTATTTTACTTACAAACACAGACATGCACGATTGGACAAGACAGAGAAAACAAAGGGTGAAATTATTTACTGACAAAAGAAACGAAGTGCTTATAGACAGACTTTTATTTATTTTTTTAAAAGTTTAAACGTTTTGGCAAATTGAATGAGGATGTCTTACCGAGAGTATTGGATAGCTATAAAAAGGGCTATTATTTTGTTCACGGTAGTAATGGCAATCCTTTTTACTAAGATTGCGTCCCCGTCTGGCAGAAGGCTTTATTATTTGATACAGCCTGCTTCTGCGAAAAGAGAAAGAGTATTCTTTGGTATCTTCTCGATATCCTACAAAACCTATGTCTGGGTCTTGCTGTTGTTGTTGCTGCTGTTGCTGTTGTTCGTCTCTGCTTCTGAAGTCTGTATTTCTTAGCCATTCTTCTTGTTCTTTCTTAATTTCCTCTCTAAAGACCTCTTCTATGAGGTCTTGGACTTTGGATAACATCCTGACATTCTCTGTCTCTTCAGGTTTAAGTATCAGACTTATCCTGACACGTTCAACTTTGCTAGTTTGGAAGGCATGTTCATAGGTTGAGGAATCAAAAGTGAATGGTCAGACTGGAAACCAGCACGATTTATGATTTAAAGGCGGGCGCGATAGAAAACATCCCTTTTGGGTTTGAGTGTCTTAACGCTATTTAGCCCATGTCATGGTGAGAGATAGAAAGGCAAAGAGCATATATTCGCAGTGTGATTTGTGAAAACAAACAACAGGCCGTTTTATTTTTCAAATACATTTTTTTATTCAAGCAACAAGTAACATAACGAATAAGGAATAATGAAGAAGGAGGAATAATATCAAACAAATTATTTTCGACAAAGCTGAAAACGTTTTGACATCATATGAGATTTTCATTGATAGAAGTCACGAGGCCATTGATGTACACTACGTTTCCTAGCCAAAGAAAAAAGATAACAATAACGGTCACAAACCACCGATCTACTTTTTCATCGTTTTAATAGAGTGACGCTCAAAATAAATCACAAAAATTTGAAAGTATAGAAAACAACTTACTGACGGGCAAAAAGTGAAGATGTTCACATTTGCGGTGAACGTGCTTGTTGTTGGCAGAATCTATTTTGAAAGTAATGACACGTAGTAACGGTACGTAGATATTTCCCGCCATGTTGTACTCCGTCACATCGGAGTACACAAAACTCAAAATAAGTCATTTGTTCATTTCTATAGAGAATCAAAAATGTTTCGAAAATCCAAGTTACCCGTCAGGGTTGGTATTTCGTTTTGAATCTTGATCAAGTTAATGTCTCCACCCAAAACTTGATACAATTCAAGACAAAATGTAAAGGCTAATACTTTGTTCTCCTGATATTTGATCAGTTGGCGACCAGCTATTTTGTGGTACTCAATCGTGACACTTCTTCTGGCTTTCCCCAAGTCTTCATCAAACATGAAATTGAACATGTTAGCAAGGGTGTCTATCAAATGTTGACCACGAAAAGAATAACTCACAGGGATATTCAACAGATAAGTGGTTTGCTTAGTTTTGGGGTGCTGTAAATTTATAAAGTCAGCTACATCACAGCGTTCATTCCTGGCTTTTGCACATATGAATTATTTCCACCAATGTCACTTCCCAATGGGCTTCGTGATGAAGTTGGATGGCCTGAGGTAATCCGGCCGTTTAACAACACAAAGTATTATTCTGAAGCACCTTCATGGAACTGACCCGGGTAACGTTAAGTAAAATTGGTTGTTCATAGTGCTAGTGTCCGAGGAGTCATTGGAAGTCAGATGAGTGTTTAAAAGAGGATGGTGAGGGTGACTTTTGGAACTAATGTTGGACACAAATCTCCCATTGTTGTTGTTTCCGTTAGAGGAATATTTCTGAGATGGATTAGGAAGAAGATAACCAATGCATCAGCTGATTACAAATGGTATACAATGGTTTGTCTCCTTGTTGATAATTCAAATAGGCAATGGCAGGACCGATGACACTAATCCACAAAGATTTGCCATAAAAGACGATTTGCGTTTTAGGAATGCGATCTACACACCACACCCACAAAAGTTGTTTTTGTAGATCTTGTAGAGAAAAACTGGGGGAAGGAGTGGTCACTGCAGTAGCTGAGGCTATATTGAATGGCATAGTAGTCAATTCTTTTTATAGTCCATGATTTGGGAAGCGTCGATCAAAGAGTCAAAATTGTGTGGATATTCTTTCCAGTGGACTTTGACTTCTTTGACACTGCGTTTTCCCACTTTTAAATCTCATACAAGTCGTCTTCTTTTTTGTCACACATTGTAACTTAATTCATTTTAATAATTTCCCGTTCATGTCCTCCAATTTATAGACGGGAGGATAAGGGCCACGCACTAGTTCAGTGACATAAAACATTTTGGTGGTCCAGTTGGTTAAGTAAACGTAGTCTAAAGTGCGTTTGGTTTTGACAATGTGCACCCAATCTCTTGTTACCAACACTTTTGTTTCTTAGGACAGTTACCGTCGGGGACGTACCAAACAAGCGCTCGAAGACGGTCACTTCGTTGTAGAGAGTCACTTCTTGGGGTGGGCACGTCAAATGTTACAATGGTAAGATTGGTTGTACAATCGGACAAGGTGCGGAACGACGGAGATATACTTGAGAGTGTGTTGGAGCGTAAATTATTTCCACATGCGTTCTTTCAAGGTACCTTGAAAACGTTCTACGATGCTGGCTTTGGCTTCGGGATTCCCGGTGGTGAAAAATGACTGCCACGTTTCCTCAATTCTTTTTGGAAAGCTTGGCTTAAACATTCGATGCCTTTGTCGGTTTGTCATCAAAGAGGGTGACGACCACTTTGTTTTAACACGAGGTTGAAAGCTAGCACTGACTCACTGCTCGTTTTGAAATCAATCGAACGACCCAAGCAAACTTGGGAAAGACATCGATGACAGAAAGCAAATATTTGTAGCCACGATTGTATGTGGCGAAATGAGAGATATCGGCTAAATCAGCTTGCTATCGATGATTGATGCCTTCCACTTACGTGTGATTTCTAGGACATTTTCGTTGAATGGGTTTTGACAAGGTTTACGTGGCTTGTTTTGTAATCATCGTTGTACTTGAGGTAAACGGACACTTCTCAGGACGATACAATTTTTAAACTCCTCCGTAACTAACAGAATGGGATGGGTTGTAATACATGCTGGCTAAGAACTTCTTCATTTTTTAATAAGTGATCCAATTTTCGACAACTTTCTTGTCTTTGTGTGGGATTTGTTTCTGGTTTATAATGCTTTGTGTGTCCAAAGAGCGTACATATCTTCAGTGCATAAACGTTGGCCAATCTTGTTTTCCCGTAGATGTCGAGAAGTGTCCAGATGAAAGCACAAAACTTTGAGAATGAGTCTCTCGTGGACATTTAAAGGGATCACTTTCATGTTGCTTGGGTGAAAGGTACTGTTCGTAAAGAGTCCACTAAGAATCGGACGGTAAAGGAAATCCCACAAAGCACGTCACAGAGACGCAAACTACACATTGACCCCGATTCAATGGACACAATTCTCGTAAAAGGCAATGGTAATCCTCCACAGTTTGAATGCTGTCATTGATCTCTTTCCACGGAATCTAATGTAATTCAAATGATAAAGCTCGTGACACGGTTGAACGTTTTGAACCCTCTTTTGCGACACATATAAGTATACTTTCTGAACAAATGTGTTCGTATTCCGTCGACGTTTCCAAACTACTTAGTTACTAACATGCATATTACACACCGTTCAGAAGGTTCCCCATCAACTAAGTTTACATTGTGTAGAAGCTTTTGGTAACCCTTTAACACTTCTTCTTCTTTAATTAAATTCTGGTAGTAAAAATAATTATTATTAACAATACAGACCTATTCGCCAGCGTGTAGTTGATCAATATCTGATCACTAGAACGCTGTCATCAGAATCAATCCTCTTATTGTACTTAGGTACCAATGGTTCAAACATCGGTGACACAACGGATGCAATTGTTCTTTGCGTGTGACTTGTATTTGGACAAAATGCATTCTCTCAACTCCACAGGTAAACCTCGGATGTTCTCTTGTAAAGTATCCATCCAAAGATTACTTGGGTCCCAAGTGACAATCTTGAGACTATCGAGCATGTTCCAGGTAAGCGGAATCTTTTTCTTCCTACTCGTGACGTGACACGCCACAACTGAATCACTTGAATTTATCCCCTTCGCCCAAGTAGATAAAACCAGCTCTAGCTAATTCTTTGGGTGTAGGTCCTGATTCCTCGAAAGGCTTGGAATCGACTTTTGTAGTCAAAAGCATAGGGAACGAATATTCGTCTTTTACAGGTTAATTTCGATAAGGGTATGGAGAAATCCTTAGGACTTTGTTCAGTTTTCCATGACATCCATAGAGTGGTAGAAGCATGGTTTCCTATGGTGATGGACATCCACCATAAAAACCAGTAAAATGAAAAGTTGTACAATAACGAGTGGCATCTCTTTTGCATCCATCAGGTTTGACACATCCACCATAATCATCACTTTTCATGGTAGATGTAGTTATAGTGAAGTTCATATGATGAATCACTGAGGTCACAACGTATAGCATCTCTGAAATCACATAGCACAGCATCGCACTAGAGTTTGCTCTCGTTTGATACTTGCTGAGTGAAACTATTCATCTTTCTCTCTTGGCACATGTAGTGACAATGAACTATTGGACTTAGACGTTGTCCGTTTTCAATTGCTTATCAATATCTGCATGTCTATACGGTAAAGTGAAATGGTTGTGAAGCCGTGCTCACTTCTGGTACACGATTTGATGTGATGCGACTGATGCGATGATGATTTTTAACGTAGCTTTAATAATTTTTTAGTCATATCGCTACTATGTCTGCAGTGTCGCAGTTTAAAACCACGATTTGATAGACTTTATCCCAGGGTAGACTGACGATTTGATGTGTGGGTAAACGTACAATCTTGTTTGGGTGGGAGGTGGTCACGTTAAAGTTTCCATTATGTCCAGACCGCAAAACGTCACTTAGTACTACAAACTTTACCACTTGATTGGTGCCATAATTGAGAGTCAATCCTTTCACTTTACACTCCGTGTTAACCTCTCCTTGTGGTCACGGTATTCGTAGCAGTATTTGTTGGAGCGAATTGTAAAACTTATAATTTTGTCCTCGGGATTGTCGTCCGTCTAAACTCCTAAAGGTCTCCATCAATTTTAAGGTGTTATTGACCAAGACGATCGATGTAGTGTCAAAATACAGCTCACGATCTCTTAACAGTTCTCAAGCTTCGTACAATTTTATGCGAGAATGGGCTGTAACGTAGGCACAATTATGACATTTCCAAATTCGACCAGTTCTTCCTAATTGACTAAGAGTAAGGAGATCCATATGTTTCATGTACTTGGTTTTGTCATGAATCATCTAGAAATAGCGGGAAGGTTCTGACAAGTACTCTTTCTTGGGTAAACACGGTTCTTTGTGCCATTTTGCCCCACAAACAATTACATATAACTTTGGAAACAGATCGCCTTCCTTCTTTTTTTCTACGTGGTCTAAAGCAATGCCTTCCTTCTCCCAGTATTTATCTTTGAATTTCGTCTGGTCTTCGGGAGTGACAGCAGAAAGGTTAGCCGCTGACTTCTTGTTTCAATTTCAAAAAAGCATTCGTAGTCCGCAAAAATGACTTTTCGAATCTCGTCGCCCTTGTGTTTTTGTTTTGTCGTAGGAAAGTAGTAGTAGTAGTAGTAGTAGTAGTAGTAGTTGTTGTTGTTGTTGTGCTTAACGCCATTTTTCAGCACACGGTAGGCTATTCATGGCGGCCAGTATTAATGGTGGAGGAAGAAACTGGGAAATCACCGGAAAGAACCACCGACCCACGAGAAGCTACTGGCAAGCTTTCTCACATATCCACATTCGCCGAACCCTAGACTCGAACCCACGCAGACAGAAGGGAGATGGCAGTGATCCATAACGGACAGCGCTTTAGACCACTCGGCCACTCGGGGCCCCTAGGAAAGTAGTAAAATTCGTATACGTCCTACAGTTGGTATCACAAATCCAGCGCATCAAATAATTCTACGCTGATCCTCGTTCCAGTTAAAGCGCGTTCCTCCTGAGTGTGCTGACAAGGGTGGTATTGATTGCACGTTTCGGCACAAGTACATCACAAAGGGAGCATTAGGTTTGATTGACAACGATGTGGAAAATAGGATGGTACAAGTATGTGGAATGCAAGACTTTGCACTTGATTAATCCTTCGTATTGTCTAATGTTGTCCACCGCAATATGTTAGGTCAGCAATTGCGTGTGCCCTGCAGAAGAGTGACAATATTTGCACACGTCCTATTATTTGATTTCTTCTTCTTTCACCTCGTCGGCTTGGTACAAAAAACAGGTGGCATTCCTCCGTCCTCTGTCCACCACTTGGTATCCTTGCTCTTCTAACTTCAATCGTCAAGTGGCCTGGTACAACTATTCCATGGTACTTTGTAAAAACTGACTTTTTGTGTCACGTTGTTGGTAGCAGATAAGACTTCCGTGAAATAAGCACACATTAAACTCGTACATGGTTTTGGGGTCTTCCAAGTTACAGCCATCTACTAAATATATTCCGATGTTTTTCTTAGCCTCCTCCGTTGCGGACTTGTTGGATCCATTTGTCTTCCTTGTCGCGCAAGGAATGTAACCATTGTAGGGTTTTGACCGAGTATTGACGTTTGACAAAACTGGTTGTTTGAGGACTCATGACAGCTAGGGTATTTTTGGGCATACATCGTTGACTTTACACTAAGTAACACGCTTTCACAATTGTGCAGGCTTCTTTCAAAGGATTAATCCTTCCGTGTTCCATGAACAGTCCCCGAAATTTTCCACAGCAACGCCGTATGATGTCTACGTCGGAACGACAATATTTTAACATTTCCTCCTGAAACTCGAAAGGGTGATGAGGCGTGAGTCTGGTACCAAGCGTAGAAGGCTTCTCGTTGTTCGGTAGGCGTGTTGAAAGGGTCGTAGTAGTGCAAGCAATTGGGGTAGAACAGCATGTTGATTGGCTTCGTTATTGACAATGTGCGGAAAATAACCTTCTGCCATTACTGTCATGCCAAACGTTTTAGGCAAGCGACTCAAAAGGCATGGCCAAGAAACTCATCAAATCTTTAAAATGCACATGGATCACTTGCATGGAAATGATTTTGGCTGATTTCAAAGTTACTTTCGAACGTTCAGAACTTTGTTCGGTATAGCATCTCAAAAGAAACTGTCCATCGTATCCCGAGAAATTGTGAGATATCACAGTGGCATAATGATGCCAATCTCCGTATTCTTGGCTCCATGTCTATCGATAGGGTTTAAGATCGATAGGGCAAAATCAGCTGGTGTTTAATGCCCTCAAAAGATTTTTTCACGTCCATTACGAATTCATCTACAGTCAGGGCAATGAGTAAAAACAGGCTCTTGGCTTAACTTTGCCCACGCTCGGTGAGCCACGCAGAAATTAGGAATGTGAATGACAGTTTCTTAGATGCATTTGAAATCGTAAAAGATGAAATTGCATTTCTTCTGGTCATCTTCTTCATCTCCTTAATGTTTAAAATGGTATTTCTGAAATTAGCATTCATGTTCCAAGTCCACAATTTGGCGACAAATATGGCATCGCTTCTTTCCTGTACAGACATGAGTCTTGGAACTATGCGTAACTATTGCCTTAATGCTTTGTCCATAAGGACCATCATCAGGATCACTGTTGCCATTGTTTGAAAAAGAAGATGCTATGTGGAAAGACAAAGATATATGAGGATAGTCCACATCTATTGAACAGAAGTGAGAAACAGTTTGAGATAAAGTTTGAGGAATTCGAGGAAGATAAGAAGACATGTGCGATGTCCTGTATGTTAACGGAATGGTGTTCACATAACATACAACGGTCCTATTCAGGGCCAATTTATATGCCGAGAAAAGATATTAATTCGTTTTTGCCTATATGTGTTATTTATTTGTTTATCTATGTCTCTGTCACTCTATTTGTCCCTACCTAGAGTGGTCAGCCACTTGCCACATTATTACACGTGTCCAGTACCATGATGTCACATTACCTGTACCTTTTCTCTTGTTGCTATAAAGGTCCTACGTGTTCTAGTCACTATACAAAACTCGCATTGTCGCTAAATTGCCCCAGGCTGAGGTTTTAGGTCTAGAAATCTTGTCGTCAAAGTCCCGCAGGCTGATTTTTAATGATAATTTCCATCTTCGCTAATGTGCACTACTGCCGTTCACCCGCGTAACTGGGGTCGAAAATCCGTGGAGCAGGAATTAAAATTTCTTTAACCTGTATGTATGTATGTATGTATGTATGTATGTATGTATGTATGTATGTATGTATGTATGTATGTATGTATGTATGTATGTATGTATGTATGTATGTATGTATGTATGTATGTATGTATGTATGTATGTACGTACGTACGTACGCACGCACGCACGCACGCACGCACGCACGCACGCACGCACGCACGCACGCACGCACGCACGCACGTACGTACGTACGTACGTACGTACGTACGTACGTATGTATGTATGTATGTATGTATGTATGTATGTATGTATGTATGTATGTATATATGCAGGTAGGTAGGTAGGTAGGTAGGTAGGTAGGTAGGCAGGCAGGCATGTAGGTAGGTAGGTAGATATGTAGATAGGTATGAATAGGTATATATATATATATATATATATATATATATATATATTATATATATATATATATATATATATATATATATATATATATATATAGAGAGAGAGAGAGAGAGAGAGAGAGAGAGAGAAACAGACAAACAGAGAGACAGACAGACAGAGACGGACAAAGACAGACAGAGACAGACAGATAGACAGACAAAGAACCAGAGAGAGACATAGAGAGACAGAGAGAAACAGAGAGATAGAGAGACAGACAAACAGACAAGAGAGACAGAGAGACAGAGACAGAGACAGAGACAGAGACAGACAGACAGAGAAAGACTGAGAGAGACAGACAGAGACTGACAGACAGACACAGAGACAGATAGACCGACACAGACACAGAGACATACAGACACAGACACAGAGACAGACAGAGACATAGACAGAGACAGAGACATGCAGACAGACAGAGAGAGACAGACAGAGAGACAGAGACAGAGATAGAGACAAAAACAGCTATTGATTTATGCTGCAAATATTGATATTGTTTTGATTTCTTATTGTAAAAGTCATGTAATATCTTGAACACGACAGGTTATAAGAAATTATTTTTTTAAAAAATCTTATCGAGCGTTTTTCTAGGTGAAGTGGTAAAACTCAATTTGTGTTCTGTAGTGGATAATTTTTACTATAAAACGAATTAATTTGTAAAAAAATTCAGAAAAACTATGTACAAAATTATTTCATCGTACAATTAATTGCCTTATTTGCTCGAAAGATTGGGAACATTTATTAATTTAAATTTGAAAATTGTATCATTGAACGCTAAGTTTTAAAAATGAAAACAAATCTGAAACATTGTCCTTGCTATATGACGTGATAAAAGAACAAAGGGTAAAATGTGTGTCTTTTAATATCTGATAGAGTGTAAAATATTGTTCTTAGATTATAAAAATATTTCCAAGTGCTATGCATTTTGATATCAGAAAGAAAGTGTAGAACACTACTTATTTATTTATTTATTGCAAAAATGTAATGATTTAAAGGAAAACTAGAAGCAAATCTATAAAAGAAGTAAAAAGAGCTTTTTTGCTAGGCGACACTGTGGTCTGATATGAACATAAGTTTTACACAGACGAGTTCTGGCAAAACTGAAAATGGGACTCAAAAGTAAAAATAGAAAAAGGTCTTGTAGGTTTATATTCTTATGGAAGATTGTTTAGTACAACTATCATTATTTATCAATCACACATGAGACTCTGTGATGGAAATATTTGGATGATCAAAGCATTCAAATTGTGACATCAAATATTATGCGACAGCAGAAAGTGACCAATCGTTGATATAGACCTTATATAATGGTGGTGGCAATGTTTCGTACTAAACTATTTTCTGAATTATTTCGTTTGAAATTAAATGGTGTAGGCAGGTTAGGTTCCAGTTCCATCAGTAATGCCATCAGCAATTTTATATGATGAAAACTGCCCATAACTTGCATTATTGGTAAATGTATTGATCATATTGTCCATGACAGTACTTGTGAGATCATTAATTGGGACATTTTCTGAGTTTTCTTAGTCCGATAACGTATCTTTTATATAATTGATTATTCCTTTCGAAGACTGGGCCTAATAGTATATTAACAAAATATACTTCATTTGAGCACAAGGTTACTACAAGAAATCGATAATAAATCCGAAAATTCTACAAACGCAACGTAAAACAAATACCATAAATGAAACCGTCATATTCTTTGCCACGTGCACAAATTGGTTTTGGTACGTTTTGGGCTACTATTGTTAGAACATTAACGATGCGTATTGGTTTATTGTGTCGCGTCGTTTGTTTCCTGGTGTATAGTTACTCTTAAGGCGCTGTGCAAGTTTGAATAATGTACACATAAAGAGTAAGCTCTATGATATCGCCATGTCCGAAGACGCTGTACGGCAGCACCAACAAGGCTAGCTACCAATGTGATATTTATGATCTTTTAAGAACTTTGGAATTGGCAAATTACTTTACCCGAAATATTTACGAAATATTTACATTTCGATTAACTTTACTTACCTGTGAGTCGAGTGTGCTTTGTGGAGGAAGAGTTCTAATATTTCAAGCAAAACGGTTCATAATTATATGACACAATTCATAATCCATCCTTCAAGAGTGTTGTCATTGAACACGAGTGCGAATGAATGATGATAGAAAGAACAATCGCTGAAGTATGTTCCCTTCCACCAGACCTGCTACAAGTGCACAAATTATCAAATACATATCTTCCGGTCGACTCTGGCCTTGTGATCCCCTCGTGAATATCACGCGATAACCACAAAAGTAGACAGCACATACATCTTTACGAGAAAACGTTTGTACATGAATGTGTTTTGAAAACTATTCTTTGTGGACATGGTACATCCAAGACAGGAATACGAATGTGCTCAGTATATGACACCCGACTATTCCGTTTAATGTGTATCTACCCTAAATACTAGTGACGGCAAATTTCATGGATGACTAATTCTACACAATACTGTTAGGGACTTCCTAATAATTATGTTACCGACGACAATCAATTGTTGAGTATTTGGTTTCTTCGAATATACGTATTTGGTCCCCAATCTCTTGCAAGATACATTGCTTTCCAAAATAATATTTTTTTATGTTATTCTATAATATTCTGGATATGTATAAACTGGGCCTCATAAATGAACTTGTGAATTCCATGACCTATTCAGTCAAATGGTACACATTTCATAGTTGTAAACATCCGTCCGTGTGAGCTGGAAAAATTCTGTGTTTACTATATATTGACCATATATTCTTTCCTCGAAAATAAAGTCAATGTATGTATGTATGTATGTATGTATGTATGTATGTATGTATGTATGTATGTATGTATGTATGTATGTATGTATGTATGTATGTATGTATGTATGTATGTATGTATGTATGTATGTATGTATGTATGTATGTATGTATGTATGTATGTATGTATGTATGTATGCATGCATGCATGCATGCATGCATGCTTGGCATGGCATGGCATAGCATGGCATGGTATGATATTGTATGTATGAACAGACGTTTTGCCTGAGAACTTTTTTTACGAAAAATAAAGTTCATACGAAGGCTAAAAAAAAGTAAATAACATTAAACTGAAGCTTCTAACCCAGTATAATTTCATACGGTTGAAAACGAATAATAAATCAATTGGATAGCTCCATTATGTTATCCCATCGTTGACGAATTGTTTTCAAATTTTATTCGATTTATTTTACTAGCCGGGCCAACCATTTTGTTTTTGTAGTTCGCCGTCTCTGCTGCTATAAATTAAGCAAAGATTTCATCCAGACCAGTACGATATCTGGATCTTGTGTCATATAGATTTATTGTTATAAATCCTAACGGCAAAGCTTGTGCTTTTGAAAAGAAGTTTCAAACTTGATGATATCCATATACCCTGAACACCAAGTATAATAAATGTCCTGTTGTATAATTATCTACTCGATTAAACACTACCAAAATATTACAGGTATCTCTGATCACTTTATGTATTTGTGTATAACGTTGTGTAACACGATTCACGTCAGTATTTTTATGTCTACCTCGAGAAGATATTCTGTCAGGATTTGATTGTCTGTACATCGTCATATACATTGAGATTATTAACAACTGTATCTTGGTACATCTACAGATAGTGCTTAGTCAATATCGGTTATAAAATCAAAAATATCTTTACTGTCTTCATTTAATAATTTTAAATTTTTGATCAAAATGTTTAAATACTTTATAACATCTTTGATCATCTTCAGATGTTGCCACTAAATATAATTTGTCCCACTTCACCCATCGCATCATCAGATTAAGTAATAATTGATTTATCCAGATCCAGATGGACTTATTATAATCATCCTGAGAAAATTTGGTACTGCTGGATTGTGTTTTACTGGTTCTTGTTTCCGTGTCGCTGAGAAGTCAATTATTTCCATATAATAAATAATATAAGTTTATATTGTGTTATGCTGGCTTGAGAACGATAATAACAAAAAATAAAACACGTGTAATTATAGGTAAATGTGTAAAATGTGGCACACAAAAAAATACACATTTATGTCATCGACGACGACAGGTGAAGATATCGCCGCTTTAGTAGGGAAATTACCAGGAGCTCCATGGCCTAAACACTTTCCTGAATGTAATTATTGTGGTTCTGGAAGTCGACATGATATCCGACTTGATTTTCAAGATCAACCAAGACCAGGAGAGCATCTAGTGAATACGATCGCTAAAACATGTCATTTTCATGATGTTACTTACGAAAGTAAAGATCGTCAGCAACGGCATCTCGCAGATGTAAAATTGAATCATGCGTTAAATTCTGTACCTAATAAATCTCTCAGAGAAAACCTCGCTAGTTTTCAAGTAAACTATTCTATGAAAGGTAAAAAAAATGCTAATGGCTGGTAATTATCTATATAACTATTATAATGGAATCTATTTATTATGGCCCAAGAGGATATTGGAAAGGCACAACAGCGATTACTAAACGTGCTGACGAAGCAAAAGTCTCACGTTCTGTTGCTGCAAATTGGTTGGCACGACAGGCAATATGGCAAACATATCTACCACCTCCTAAAGAAATTTAATAGGCACATTTTGAAGTTCATCAAAGATGTATTTTGTTTTTACCTTATGATACTGTTAAAACACGTGGGTGAAAATCACGCACATGCGATACGCATTGACTGTCGTTGAAGTTGCAAGTAAATGTAAAGAAATAGAACCATTATCAACAAAGACAGCATCTGAAGTTAAATCTGCGTTTGAACGAATTTATCAACTACACATACAATTTCGCGCATGGTTAGATCCACTGGAAAACCTCCAATCTGCAGACTAGATTCCACCACCAGAAATTTCAACTTCAATATTCTGTCGTTGAGTACCTGCTGGGCAATAACCTAATGATACAGGAAGATTTGAAAACATGCCTTTATGTAACGCAAATAATTTCTCTTGCAGTTCATCGCGAACTATCTTTCAACTTGCGACTATCAAATCAGCAGCTCTACCTAAATTCAAAAAATCATTCATAGTAGTTTCTGGAATTACTTACGCATTAACGCACTTTATATCTTATCTGGCTGAAGTCTGATTAATCTTTAAAGTTCAACAATAGCTCTATGGTCATCATTTATTTCTTCATAATAATCTACATTTTTCTTTAGCCATTCATGTGGAGACTTCCAACAAAGGGTGGTGGTTGAACATGATCGCCAAACATAATTAAAGCAATATTTGTAGTCAATAACCAATCAATAAATGTTTTTAATATTTTTAGCGACGCCGTGTCCACCTTCTCCCATATAATATACTTAGGTACATATTTTTACCCATTTGATCAGGAGTCCATGTGTCTCCGCATCATCTAAATAAACTATGGAATGTTCATGAGTTTACCCCTCTTTTTTATTTCTCTGGAACATTTATGTGTAGGTGTCAAAGCAATCATATCTGAATGGTTGTTCAGGAATAATTTAATCCCACGAAGTGTTTTACCTGAACCACAACATCCAGTAGGATAAATAGTCTTGTCTAGCCACAAGATCATATACTGATGGTGCAGCTGACTTTGATACTTGATTATTATTTTTGTCATATGTTACCTTTAATATGAAAGTCGGCAGATTCAGTATAACTAAGTACATTTTCTTGCTTTTTCTTCATGTTCCCCATTCACCATTACCGTGTAGCGGTTTAAATAAATACTTATTTTTATGTATATAAAATGAATCTGAAGTAACTCTGACAACTTAACTAAGAAATCTATTTATCATAGATAATAGATTTATTGAAACATAGGCTAGTATTGAAGACCTTAACTGAGCAAACTGCGGTGAGTCGCCATCAATACAGATAACAATTGAGATTAATTTGGTTCCATTCGCTAAAATAGCATTACATCGGCTTAATTAAGCATCGTCCATAATCAATTTTGTACAGTTTTGCTCATAATCGTATGAACCACCTTGAGTAAACATACCGATTATCTTTCTACAAAGATCTTTTGCAAGTTTTCATTTTCGGCGTCCCTGTTTTTACGTATATTACCAGTAATTTTAATAACGTCATCTTCATTAATATAAGGACATTCTTTCCTGGTATCATCGATATTAAACGATAGTAAACTTCCGGCATCAAGCACATATCGCAATAGTGCTATTGGAATAAACATTTGTTTGAAAAATGTCTTCCAAACAAACATAAGTAATCTGATTGAGAGTTCTAAATTCGAATGATAATATATATATAGGCAAATCAGGTTAAGTCAAAATCTAGTAAGGTTCCGTTTATCGCAACAATGCTCATATCATGTGATGGATGTCCAAATCTCTTAAAGCATTTAGAACATTCTCCATTTGCAAGAAACCTCCATAGATAACGTGCTGCCATATGAACTGAGATCACTATAGTAGTATTTAGTATTCCATAATCCACCGTGCCCATATTCTACACGACTTTTCTGGACATCTTCAAAAATTTCCGATTGTGTCGGTTTCCATGAATTTTCTCCTGAGTGAAATGGGCAGCAACCGATACTACATTAAACAATTATTCAATAATTGTTTAGTTTTGACATCGTCAAAAGTATATTTCAATGCAAGATTTCTCATTTCTTCATAAAGAGATTCTGTACCATAAATAGTTCCATTAGGCCGTACAAACTGACCATAATCATGTTCTGAACGTTGAAATAACCAAACAGATACATAGTCACTTTTACTGATATTTCTGATAAAATCAAATAAAATTAAACCCTTTCGGTCTCGTGGAAATTTTGTTACAGCATTAGTCCATGCATGTGCGTTATGATCAATGATATCCATTGAAGCTCTTCATGATTCATGTTTGATTTTATACAGAATCTATGCTGTAATGTCTTCATTTTTATTGAAAATAGCTTCCCCAGCTCAGCAACGTCTTTAATAAATGCTCTAGTATCTTTAACCGCTTCTGCCCATGTATTTAGTTTTTTACGTCGTAAATCTGTAAAAAAAAATACCACGTATCGCATTTGTGAAATGTTCCATAACTCGTTCAGCTATTTTTGACTGATAATCTCATTGATTTGAGATCGTTAACGTTAGGTTTATCATTCAGCGGATAGATTGCATATACAACCACGTGTTCATAATACAGTTTATGAATGTCTGTCAGTCAGTATTCTGGGTTTGGATTTGCTATTGAAGAGAACAATATTATTTCCCGACGGTATGTTGAATGGATCAGCTTTTTATGAATAATCCAACGTATCGTCATCTACACTTGCAATAATTTTATTAAAATAAAATATTTTTGATTATTAAGGTTGTTAATAATTAATTTTCCTCGTCCATCATTCATTATAATATTAAAAGTATTTCCACCTCTGAATGTTGACTATACATGGGCAGCACCAACATCTCAAAATTCTTTCCTGGTTTCACGGATACGATTATTTATATCCTCATTTGTTAAAGCTAAAACCTACATCAAAACACTAAATTTATATTCTGGTAGTCTGTCAAGATCAAATCTAGGTCTATAAGGTTCAACTTTGGATACTTTATTATCCATTATAATTAGGGCACACATTCAAATTGCATTTTAGTATTATATAATGATTCAAACAATGATTAAGTGAATTTGGCTTAAAATCGGATATATTTCTCCTTGCAAAAAAGATTTTGTGAATGAATTATGTGGCTACCGGATGCAGATCATCAAACATGGAAATCTAGGACCAAAAACATGTGTTGGGTGTTGTTGGAGTCATAGAAAATACTCAGTGATGTGCAAAAAGCGGCCGTAAGAAATACAGAGAAATTACACGATATTAGAATAAGAAGATGTCATTCGATATCCTATAAAAACCTCAGATGATTACCTAACTAGGGTCTTAAAATAACGATTGTAGCAAATAATATTATTATATTGTAATTGAAACGAAGAATTAGATTGAAAATGAAAAAAGTCAAGATGAAATGACTGACAAATAATAAATAAGACGATTGAGAATAGAGTACATGGATAAATACTAATTTGTGAAACATCCAACTATTAAAAATTATGGAGCCTCTTGATCTGGTGTGATGAGAACTGCCGATCAAATAACGAACCCGTTGGTTCTTTAAGAGTCAATACCGGTAGAAATAAAAATCATTTCTCACATAGATTCATCTTCAAATGTTTTCATGAGTCGTTAAAGATGGATTTATAGTTAATCGATCACCTTGACGAAAAGTTGCAAGAATAATCATTTATCTAAATATGAACAAGGACGATTAAAGATGAGTAATATACAACTGCCAGATATACTCATACGACTTTCTACCGCAGTTGTTGATACTATCTTTACTGTTACTGATCAGGGTAAAATACAAAATTTGAGGTAAGTCAGTTAAACGATTATATGAAAAATCTGGTGATTCATTCACGGGTAAAATTTTCTTGAATCGAAATAAAATTATAGACCTTGAAAACCCAACCGCAGATAATGACGCTGAAACAAAAAATACGTCGACGATCAAAAATCTAAGTACGTATTAGCCCATGGTGGTATAATGCGTGCATTCTCAACATGAATAATAATGGTATTAATAATCTCAGAACACAGAATCTGACTTGGATTCTGCAACGAAACAATAAGGCGATGATAAGCAAATTCCAGTAACAACTTCGTTAACAACGATCAATAATGAAATGAACACATTCGATACTGATTTAACTAATCACGTAGATACGTTTTTAAATTTTAGCAGAAATGTGAAAAGAATCACAAATGGATTTTTAAAAAAAATTCCACCCATTGTTGATTTAAAACTCACTGATATTAACACAAGACTCTTCGATATTGTTAGTGGAATTCCTAATATCGTTCAAAAACAAGTCTGATTAAAATTCCTCAAAAGCAGATTAAAAATTTTGTGTACACAGTGGCTTCTGAATCTGCACAGCATAACAATATTCTCAAACACAATGCAGAGGTCACTGGTATGTATAGATTGTCTCTGTTTAGCAGTGCAAAGTTTAGCATATTTGCAATATTTCTATGGCGTCATTCGATTGGTGAAATCTCTGGAACCGTGTCTATAGTGTTAAAGAAAGATGTGAAAGAAACTTTTATGGTGATTGCAATGATACAAAATTAACCGTAGCGTCAAATTGCTGGTGTCTGGAATTCGTGGTTGTAACACCACAATTAATTACATAACGTCGTAGTATAATGAAGCAAGTGACAGAGTCACCTATCGACGTTCAACCTCACATATATAATCAGGTATGTGAATGTCTGACCAAACTAAAACATATCATTGACAATTATTCAGTAAAAGTACACAAATATCGCAGACGTATGGTTGTCATTGATATAGTTGTTTGCTTAATTTCTGCTATTGGTGCTGGATCCTGATTATTGTTATCAACGATAACAATAACACTAAAATTACACACAGCAAAAGCAGCCCATTCAAAATCATCTGCGTGTGTTTCATTCTATCTCAGTGATGGTAAAATATCTGATGAGGAGTTCGCAATGATACTGAAAACCTATGATGAAGCATTCAGTATCGCTAGTGACAATAACCAGGGCGAAAAAATGGTGAATTAAAAAGTAACAAAAGTATAATAATGTCAACGTCCGAAAATCGGTCGGTGATTGAGTTAAGAGCATTATTACAGCAGATCGTCACTGAAACAAGACCGTCAAAAAGCTACAATGATTTCATTAGGTTAACATTCCAACTACAATTCATGCAGAAGAAATATAATTGGCACAATTACGTGTTTATTATAGCTGGCCTAATATTAGATCAAAACCATTTTGTGGACTGCAGCCAAATAATTTATTAGTATACGCAAATAAGAATAAGCCTAATGGAACTACTGATTGGCATGTAGTTAGTATTCCCAGTGGCAGTTATGAGATAGAACGATGAATTTTAACGCAGAATGAAATCCATTAGAGGAAAATAATAAAAAAAACACGCTTACGAACCAACATTATCTGAGGTGATTGAAGTAAATTCACCTGATTATTCTGTAGATATGTATCAAAATTCGATTAGATCAGTATTAACCCCACAACCAACCGTTCTTCAATATAAAAATCCCTAAGGTGAAGGTCCTAAAATCTCACCTGATAATGTTCATGTAACATAAGCAATCGCAGCCAATCTACTATGCGATGCAGTTGATAGTAGTTATCAAGTAGATCTTTCAAGGTCTAACCAGGTCCAGCAAGGATATGTATTACATGCATTCATGACTCAAGTCCCATCAGAGTGGCTGATTGTATCTGAGCCAATCAATCAAGTTTACCTTAGTGTATATAATCCAATATTGTCAATATTAAATTTCAAAACTCACAGACAAGTCTGCGAATATGTTTGATTTTTGTGGAGAAACGTTATGAATTAATTTGTATATACGTCAGTAAAGTAAATTTAATAATTAAGAGAAACAATAACGATTTATTGATGACAATATATCTGAGTAATAAAAACAATTCTATATTCTCTGACAACTCAAAGATAAAAGCGTAAAACTTAGTAAATATTGCAGTTGTCGCACTTATACCAATGAAATACAACATAAATAATACATCCTACATGTGTATCTAGGAATGATAGTGTACCAGCATCGTTTTATATAATAATAAGTATTTTTACATGGCGCTGTTTATATTGTTTGTAAGCGAATACAATCTTTTGCAATCAGCGCATTATTTAGAAAATATTATAGATGTTATAAAATTTAAAATTAACTTGTTTTGTGTTATTTTTGTTTATTTGTTTAGCTGTTTTTCATTATAAAATATACATTTCTCTCAAAACACAGAAAATTTTTTATTTTTAGCGAATTTTTCATGTCAATTGAATATATAACTCTGCTCTGTCTCTGTAGAGCATATTAAATGATTATCTCCCGTGTTATACGTGTCGTTTATAATTGGCATTTTCAGTCTATACGGACAAGAGTTATCATTTTAAATTAATTATTATTGCGATTTATCTATTCTCTGTAAGAAATTGCTAGTGAAGCATCAATTTTTAAGAGAGATTGTTATGTATACTGGTAATCAAGAATGTATTACCCTGATCTTATGGTTGTCCACGTTGAGTACTATGCACAATCATTTTATTATAGTCATTATATTTATTTAAGTACTCAATCCAGTAACTTAGTCACTATAGTAGTTATCTACGATTTCATTAGAGACCGATAAACATTAATGTCCATGATACTGCCTGTAAATAACCTTTTACAAATATCAGCTGCTTCAGTAATAATTTATGGGGAATTATTGCCATAATGTTTTCTTTTAATCATAATTTCTAATCGATCTACATCAGCATGGATAGTATTAGGACATGTAGTAAGATCGCCTCCATGAACAAAAAGCTACTTTCAATAAGAAGTTCAGAATTATCAACTATTCCAAAAATTTAAAACCATCTTCTTTCGATTTTACAGATTTTTTCCTAATTTTTCTTCTTCTTTCCTCAAATTTTTCTTCTTCCATCTCCTTTTGCATACGTGGATATATTGATGATTATGGCGATTGTTGTGCTACACGTAGTGGTAATGATGATCTTAATGGTGATGATAATGGTAATGGTGATGTAGATGATGATAATAGTGATTGTGATTCCAATGTTGTTTCATGAAACCGGTTGTTTTTCTTTTTTGTTTATTTTCGTTTTGGTTTTGCTGCTTCTTCTTGTCTTGCTTTTTTCTTTCTTTCTTTCTCCTGTCTTTTTTGTTTTTGTATTTTTATGTTCCTCTTTTATTGATTGGTTTAAATCATTAACTGCATCAATATAATTCTGATATAATGTCATTAGATTTAATTTGATCAATATTCATACGTAAACGATATAATAATCTTTGCCATTGTTCACGGGTTTTAATATCTTTAGTGTATTCAGGTTTCATTAATTTATCTCTTTGAGCAAAATCATCCACAGCAAATATAGCCATTATTTGAATTTTTAATTTCATTCTTAATTACTTCAAAAGTATCTTCATTAAATTTATTCATCAATTCAGCAGTACTACTCCTTGCAACACTATTTTGTTTAGGGACTGGTGCTTCAGGTATTTGTTGTATTGGCTGAGCAGTAGCTATAGCAGCTGGAAGACCTCGTAAAATCCTTTTTGCTTGTTTTGTTCTTTATGCCAGTTTCTTCAACAGTTTTTTTTCCAACGCATGAAGAAGACATTTAATTGTCTCTGTAATCGGTTTAAATAATTGTTTTGTACCCTCTTCGAATTCAACTTGAGATTCCTGACGTGACTATAGTTGTTGCTTAACAGAATCACGAACAGGTAAATACTTTTTAATTGCCTCTCTTGCTAATTTAGCTAAATGAGGTTAGACAATATTTGTTATTGATAATATTTATAATAGATGCTAAATTTATACAAGCAGAAACGGTAAACGGCAAAAAAATTGAGTATAGCGACAAGTAAACGAAATCGCACAAAATTTGGATATATATATATATATATATATATATATATATATATATATATATATATATATATATATATATATATATATATATATATATATATATATATATATATATATATATATATATATACATCAGTAATGGCACTGATACTATTTACATTTATTATCTCAGTACAATCAGATTCGATGATTGTTTGATAGTTTTTTCATGGATGAATAGATGGATGGTTTACGCAATTGACTTTTCAAATTTTAATTGGCGTTTACATTTATTTCTCTCAGTTGCGTATGTTCCTTTTTCAAGTTAAGTACTATGTTTCGGCAAAATTAAAAACAAAAAACCTGGTATTCGTTGAAACCTTTGAAGACTGACAGGATGATGTTTTTGAACTTCTAGTTATGAATATCAACGTGATCTTTGTTTAAACATTCTGCCCTAAACTCGAATATGTGGGTAGTTAAAATTTTCTCCTAACTCTTGTCAATCACATGGCTTAATTAAAATACACGAGCCTTAAAATAGATGTTTGTCTAAAAACCGATTAAAATTTATTTACAACTTGCTATTGAATAGTGAATGCAGACTTTAAAGAAATGAATGAATGTTACAGTGTATAATTGTGATATCAACGACAAAAGCAGTTTTGTTTATGTATCGGCTGTGAGATTCTCATTTTTTACCTTATTGTGTTACCAATGCAACACAATAATCAAATTGGTGCTAAAGTTTGATTTTTGTAGAAATTATTTCCGTATTTAAAAATGTGATCTTTTTAATTGAGTTTCTTGACTCTATATTAATTTATTTTTATTTAATATTTAACATAAGGAAATAAAATTGACTCACCATCATTAACAACATTTGCGCAATAGTGATTACACTATTTCAAAAGTTCACTATCCGTTCCATTTTTGCACCTCCCGAGAGAGAGAGAGAGAGAGAGAGAGAGAGAGAGAGAGAGAGAGAGAGAGAGAGAGAGAGAGAGAGAGAGAGAGAGAGAGAGAGAGAGAGAGAGATTGTTCATAAAATTTTCCTGGGCTCATGAACATTCAGAACGTTATGTCCGAACAAAGTTGTATCTTTTCTTTTTCATTATATTAATGTGCTGGTGCATGTTGATGACGTTGAACTTACGTGTAGGAAAAAGTAGTACACTTATCATTCCTACTAGAAACTCATATATCTTTGTAATACAATTTTCAAACAACATATCGCTACATTAGATACCAATAAAATACATGTGATCATCAAGGAAGATAAGACAGATAAAACAGTTTTACCATTTGATGAAAGTGTCAACAAATGCACATGTACCAGCTAATGAATCATACAAAATCACTTGTATTTTTAAAAAATATACCTCCATTTCTTCCTCGCGCATTTTACAAACGATATTCTCATGGTCAAGGCCTTAGCAGGTCTGAGACGTTTAGAAACATACAACCTCGTTTATGAGTAGTTTGTGGGTATGACATAGGCTATTTAGACATTTATTTTTAATTTAATCGTCGTGCACTATAGACTCGCGTAGACTTTTATGGTCAATTTGGTCGTTATACTATAGTTCAAGATTTATAGCCTCACGTATACTTCTATGTTAAATTTGGTCAGTTGCACTTTGGCGGCAAGGTTAGTTTAACAACTGGAATTTTAAGATGGATGGTGATATAGCGCGACAAGGGGAGTATTGAACATAGCGACAATGGATTGCGACAAGGGAAATTGAACATAGGGAATGTATAGCGACAAGGTATTGGGGATATCTAAGGAGATTAGGAATTGACGTCATGGTACTGGACACTAGCTACAATGTTGCCAGTGGCAGTCCTCAGTTTGAGTTAAAAGTAACATTGTTACAAGTGGCTGACCACAGATTGCATGCGTATGTACTTGGTTTCCTTTGGATAATGACTATATTCATTTATCCAAGATGTATATATAAAGCACATATAAAGGAGTACGGAGACCTGTAATTTTGTTGGCGGTGTTAATAAATTTACATTATTGTAATAATGCTATAATTAGTTTTTATCAAGGAAAATACCAGTACCAAAACAGATGGGACAAATTATAACGCTAAAATTACGAAATCGTCCCAGAATTTATTTGAGTCTCAACATATCCCGGAGCATTAAATTACATTAGTTTACTCAAAGAGTAGTAGTACAATTATCATAATATTCCAGTCTGAATTGGGAAAAACTTCGGGATGTGATATTCAAATTGCCGTGACAAAAAATTTAATTAAAATTCCAAAACTTTAGCGGACTTGAATGGAAACTTATTACTCGCCAGGTCTTTGTTATGTCAGAAATATTAAAAACAAAGCAAACTCTAACTTTTGAAATTGCATTGGAGTTCAGCGATCAATGAAAATAATCAGAAACTAAATTTTTAAACGTTTCCAAGACTGAAAGTAGTGCTGAAATTACTGAACAAAAACCTATTTTAGTGGAGAATGCACCAAACGCCCTTTTTTAGTTTAGAGCCCAATCAAGAATGTAAGAAATCGAGATGCAATTTAACAAACCTACTGACTCTTACACCAAATGCAATACTATCAATCAGACGAAAAATATCATTTACACTTTGAAGTACGGTCATCAAGAAACTTATTTAAAATTACTGATATGAAGAAGTCTCGCACGATACTCAGTCATGCAATGGGTGACGATTTTTGTGATAAACAGAATATACGATTGTTGGGCGTATTAGAAATTCTCAATCAAGAACTGGAAGAGTTACATAGGCTCATAAGTTTATGGGAAAATCGTGCCTTGTGTCTACAAGTCAAACGCCATATTTTTCCCATGTACGGAGGAGATCCGCATGTATCTGATGATCTCGCATTTGAGTTACACAGGGATAACTGCTGATATACATACATACATACATACATACATACATACATACATACATACATACATACATACATACATACATACATACATACATACATACATACATACATACATACATACATACATACATACATACATACATACATACATACATACATACATACATACATACATACATACATACATACATACATACATACATACACACACACACACACACATATATATATATATAATTTCATTTTATCAATTCCAATCATTCATTACTTTGTGTTGTTATTTATTTAGTCCAAACGGAGAAAACACACTCGGTTTCAATTCTGCCACAATCATTGTATTCCACCCATTCTTCAATTTCCATCTTACCTTTTCCTTAAGCCAATTAATTCGTCAAATATTGTTTAATTTGCAGATAGTGAGCATCTTCCACAAAACATGCTTAAGGTTGCTCAAAATGCAAACGTCTCTGGGTATTCGTTCTTTTTTAAAGCCTGAAAAATGACAACCATTGAATGGGAATGAGTATCCCTTAAGTATAGTTTTGGACAAGACAAGATAATCTCTAATATTTGTCTGATGCGCTATTCAAGGATATAAAGGTTCATTAATTAGTCTGTGACAATCTTTAACAGTTGACACTATTTCCCCTGCCATTTAATCAATTCCAAATTCAAACCCATATCAAGATTAAAAGTCTAATTGTTTTAATTATGAATGTATTATTAAATATTGATACAACAGTATTTTGGAAAGATTGATTTACGACTTTCGTTTTAAAGCTCTATTAATGTGTCCTCTTTGTACTTGTTTTACAAGTCAAGAGCTTATTCAAGTTCATATACCCACGCCTTTCTGTAACACATTGGGCCAATCATTCCAAATCGCATAGACCGTTGACAAATTTCAAGGAATGCAATATGTGAAATATAACTTAATTATACCACCTCCAAACCCAATCTTTTCATTGCACCAAAACGATGCTCAAGGCCACAAAAGGACAATTATGGCATACTACATTCTTACTATCGCTCTAATACCAAGCCATTGGGAGGGGATGCAGTATAGTCAATGTCCTTGAAACTCAAACCCTCAGTCTGATATTTGGGGTTAATGTGAGCTGCCATCACAACCGTCTATGTCATATTACCGTCAGCAGGCACTTCTTCAGATTATACATATTTTCTTTCTAAGCAAGAGAAGGAAACAAAATATGGCAAATGAGCGGGACAATTATCAGATTTTCTCAGACGTTTCTATAAATAGGATAAATTCAGCATAGCTCAGCAGAGAATTAAGCTTTAATGATTAAGTTGGAATAACAACGTGTTAAAAAATCTACGCAAACAAAACTATGATAAAACATATAAATTTACAATTTGGTTAGCTTCAGTTCTACGTGTAGGAAACTAACGCTAACGTGTTAAATTGTTTGGAACTTTAAATACTTTGGCGTTAGTAAATCCGCCATCTTGGATCAGTAGGAGTGTCAGTCAGTATCCCCCGGACAGCCCATAGAAATAGACTTAATATTGGTTAGTTCAATCGTTGAAATACGGAGTTACATGAATTTGAATTGGACAATCGAACGCGTCGTTTAAATCTGATTGCAGAATCAAACCAATGAATTCATCAGCAGAGCGTAATGAATTTTAAAACACAAATGGGCTTATAATAGGTTTCGATGAATTTTTCTAATCATGGGAAAATCGTGCTATTGTCTGGGATCAGTCTGAGAATAACTTAGTGCTGCTTTAATGAATTTAAAGAAATACGTATAATTTTGAGTTCCCATTTGATGCAATGCGGAATTACAGCGAAATGAATTAGATAACCATGATTTTGCTTTGTTTAATGGAAAGCTAAAAACCAAAGCAACAGATTATATCAATGGAATATTAGATGAAATCTGTTTTAAAACATAATTCGTTGTTTCTGGTCAATTATGGAGAGCTCGTGGAAATATTTTTGATTAATACGAGAGTTTCTTAGAGCCCCATTCAGAAGACCTAAAAGATCTAAATTGTATTTCTCACCTATGGCTGCAATATGATGAATTACAAAATCTATGTATTTCCTTATTTAAGATGCATTGTGGGAATCAATTCCAGAAAAGGAGAACTCAACTCAGTCATGTAACATAATTTAGTAAATCTAGTGGAATATAGGTAAGAATTTAATAAATTTCCACGGATGAATTCATTCAAGATTTTAAATCGGTTCAACAGCGATAATTCGATGGACATGGTTGAACATAAGGAGCACGATTTTGCATCGGAAACGTCTAGAAATAAATTGTTGGTACATTTAATATTTCTTTATGAATCGGGAGGTTTAAGTTGCAATAATCTTAGTTTGTTCGTATTCTTCTTGCATATAAAATTTTACATCGGGGATAATCTTTGTGATGCTAAATGTTTTTTGTCTTTTGTTTGGTTTTAAAGATATGGCTAAATGAACCCACTTGTGGTCTGTAAATGTGTAATTTGTGGGACCTCCCAAGCCATGTCTTTTGAACATTTCACATAACCATTTCTGTAAATGAATAAGTTTTGTCTTGGAACAAAGCGCTTCCAATTCATTTTGAAGGGTAGGGTCTAGAGACGGCATGAAGTATTCCGGTGGCGCTAAATAAACACCGTCAGTATCTGTTTTGTTGACGTGAGGATGGTCGACTATGTAGTTTCTGTATACAATGGTAACAAATCTTGGCCCTGTGGAATCAAGTATTCCTGCAGCCACAGAGAACGAAGGAAGATTGTCCACCAAGATCTTCATGAAGGGGTGATGACATCGACAGGCCATGAATGCATTACATGCCAGACCGTAAAAATTGTTGTAGAAGATGGGATGGATATGTGGTTCTTGTGACAGAATACAAGAGTATTTCCTCAAGATTGGATCAAGAGGACGGAGACTTACAATGTCAAGATCGGCATACACACCTCCATATTCATATAAAATCATGTATCGTACAGCATCAGCCCGTTGAAGATTATGACGATAGTTCACATAGAAAGGCAGAATCATGGGAAACATAGCCTCCACAAACTGCAATGCCATTTTATCAGTCCAGAACATGTACACATAATTGCGATGGTGTTCTTTCAATGACGAGACATAATTTCGGAATTCTTCAGGAATATTTTTGTTAATCCATATTTGGTGGATAGTTCTTTCTATTCTGAAAGATCCGTTATTTGGAAAGGCTTCAGCTGAAATCTCATAAGGAGGCGGTTCAACCTGCATGTTGATTTTTATAATATCTTTCTCGATTTCTTCACGAGGAAAATGTGCTCCTGTCGTATTGTTGGTGTAGCTTTTGTATACAAATACTTTCTCCACTTGTTGCTGCAATACCGTAGCAAATAATAAAATGCCGTGATAGGCGATCAAAACTAAACACCAGACGAGCATAATTCTCTTAAAAATATTTCTTCTTTTCATAACTGCCATTATTCACATCAGTAATATATCTGCAAAATAAAGAGACACATACATACATACATACATACATACATACATACATACATACATACATACATACATACATACATACATACATACATACATACATACATACATACATACATACATACATACATACATACATACATACATACATCAGGGGCCCCGAGTGGCCAAGTGGTCTAAAGCGCTCTCCGTTACGGATCACTGCCATCTCACCTCTGTCAGAGTGAGTTCGAGTCTACGATTCCACGACTGTGGATATGTGAGAAAGCTTGCCAGAGCTTCTCGTGGGTCGGTGGTTCTTTCCGCGGATTTCCCGGTTTCTTCCTCCACCATTAATACTGGCCACAATGTATAACCTATCGTATGCTGAAAATGGCGTTAAGTCGCAGAACAACAACATACATACATACATACATACATACATACATACATACATACATACATACATACATACATACATACATACATACATACATACATACATACATACATACATACATACATTAAATTAAATCAAAGATGTATTCCTGTCTTCCATTACTACACACTTATGAATGCAACATCCAGATAATTTCCAATGTTTAAACACTAAAAATAACGATATTAGTGATATCGTTACTAAATTCACAAGTCCACTTCGGAATGCAGTGAGTAGCATTGTGCCACAAAAACGGTCACTATTCGTGCTTTAGTCTCAACCTGGATACACAATGCAAATAAAATTATTTGTGAAATACGTGATTTTAAATTTTTTCACAACCAGCGGCTAGCTAACAAAATGAAATTTTGTTTAGGTAATTCTAGATAGTGGTGGTAACTTGTTATAGACACCCAGTGAAAGTCCAAGCAGAAATTTTGTAATTCATTGATTATTAATGGGGCTAATGTGACAGACAATTTGTGAGAAATCTAAAATATTTGTCCATTTCTTTTGCAAAGAGTTTATAATACAAATTAATAATATGACACCACGTCAACTTGGTGAATTACAAGAAATCAATTGGCGTACCCCGCTATCTCTTGCATTAGCATTAGTGAAGACGACATAATTTTATAGATTTAATATTTGCTTAAATCAATCGAAGGTGTGTGATTCAGACTTATTGTGTCATTAGTTACTTAAGAAAACTGCATCTTCAATTAAGCATCAACTTTGTCGGGTCTTTAAGAGTTATCTTAATGCGTCAAGGTTCCCAGATTATCAAAAAATCAGCAAATGTATTCAAAGAATAGAGAGAGAGAGAGAGACGTAATACAAATTTTTCAAACGGTCGCCCAGTATGATTCTTTGCATTTTTTCCAAGGTGTTTGAGAAACGTATCTACAAATAGTTGCATAATAATATTGTTTAACATGATATAATTGCACCTAATCAAAGATGCTGTACACCCGAGGACTCTACAATTAATTAGTTAATAACTGTTTTTAATTTGGTTTGTTTGTGTTTACACCCGAGAGGAAATTAGAACTGTTTTCTTTGATATAAGTAAAGCCTTTGATAGTCTTTTGGTATACCAGATAGCTTGCAAAAAAGGTCAATGCTCATAACACAAAAGCAAAGTTCAAATAACCATTCTAAACTGCAGATGTCCAGTAAAGATATTCAATACGTATTCCATTATACGCAGGTAGGTATTTTATTGTCTTGTGATGCTATATACCAAGATCATATCAAGTATTTGTCTGAAATGGATTAATATTTTGAAGAACTTGAATTTGAAATAGTTATTAAATCACTTGTCCTTGGAAAGAATGTTTCACACTTACCATGTCTTACTATAATAAATAAATAAATAAATAAATAAATAAATAAATAAATAAATAAATAAATAAATAAATAAATGTACAAGAAAATTGTTATCCTGTGAGGCTGAGATTTATAATTTGTCCTACCAAGGGTGTAGATGGAGTAGTATAGGGAAATGAGAGTTTTAGCCCACTTTATTTTTTTACCCTCCAAACAAGTATAAATTAAATGAGGGTTTTAGCTCACTTTGTTAACCCTCCAAACAAGTATAAATTATAGTACTAAATTATCCCCCCACTCCCTCATAGGGAAATGAGGGTTTTGGCTCACTTTATTTTTTTACCCTCCAAACAAGTATAAATTCAATGAGGGTTTCCAAAATAGGGAAATGAGGGTTTTGGCCCACCCCCCTCCCACACCTATTAGAACGTTTCAGTTAACAAGGCGGAAATTAAATTAGCATTAGAATGAAAATGATGAAGGTAAGTGATATTATTTTAGTTATATTATATCTTAAGTTTAGATAAATTTTTACGTTACTCATATTTTTTTAGATATTTTTTTCATACTTGCTAACCCTCATTGGTAGAATGTCTGTTAACATATTGTCAATAATACGAAATTCACGTAATAAATCATCCATATTATATTGAACTCCTCGTAGGTAAGACCGGATCTGATCAAGTAGTTTCTTGTAAGTTTTAATTGATGTTAAACAACCGTGCTTTTTTATCAAAAGTCTTGGTTCTACTTTTTTTACACGCCGCTGTAAGTGAAACACCAATAGCGGATATGCTTAACAAAAAAGGATTTAATGATACCCCACTTGAAATTATACCAGAACTGGTCATTAACAAGGGTAGATATGATATTACTCGAAGGATCTTGTAGTATTTTAACATTTTTAACACACCAAAGTTTTTATGATAATATTTATAATATTGTATTAATGCGTCTACATCTTGTTTTGGAATATCTTTTGAAATATGATTGAAATCAACTATACTTCTTTTCATTATAATATTAGTTCACATAATCCTATGTTTGGTTAATCGAAATAAGAACTGGTTGTTCAGCTATAAATTCCAAACACCAGAGAAAAATTGCTAATTTTAAAGTTTTATCAACTGGTTCAAGTACAAATTCTTCTTCAGAATTTTGGTTTATTATTACAGATAATACTCCAGATGAGTCATCATTTGGATGACGAAATAGATATTTGGTAGATATTCTAAACTTTGCACTGCTAAGCACTGACAATCTATACACACCGGTAACTTCTGCAATATATTTAATAGAATTATGTTTTGGTGCCCACCTAGTATAGCCAGTATCAACAGTATACACAATATTTTTAATCTGTTTGTGAGGAATTTTAACCATACTCGTTTTCTCAACAATATTAGGAATTCCACTAATAATATCATTGAGTTTTGTGTTAATATCATTGAGTTTTGTGTTAATAATAGCGAGTGTAATGTCAACATTTGATGGATTTCCAAAAATTCATTTTTAAGTGTGTTTATGTTTCTGCGAAAACTTAAAAACATGTTCACATGACCAATAAATTCATTTTTGAGCGCTGTTATTTCATTATTGATTGGAACGTCCTGATCATCGACATATTTCTTTGTTACAGCGTCTCCATCTGTAGTTGGATATCCAAGATCTGTAATCTTGTTCTGGTTCATAACAATATTCCCATTAAATAAATCACCAGCTTTTTTAACAAAATCATTTACTGACCTACCAGAATCTTGTATCTTACCTTGATTGTTAAAAGTTATGATATTATCAGCAACCGCATTAGGAATTCGTACAAGTACATCTGGCAGTTTTACATCACTCGTTTTTAATCGTCGTTCTTTGTCCTGGAAAATGACGACTTCATTTGATTCTACACTGGTAAGATTTACTAAATTATTGATTTCATTTTTAAGCTGATCAAGAGTTGCATATTTGGATAAATCACCTTGATAACCTTCTGTGGATAAATCTCCTAATAGTGTTCCAAATTTTGTATAGTAGTTCATTATTTACTATCCTAGATAAAATTATCTACACAAGTTTAATATTATACAAAATGGCAAAATCGTCGATACTAAACTTTGATACAGAGAGACTAGTGAAGCACAAACATAACAATGAACTTCCTGATTGTCATTATCTTATTGTTGGGCGAACTGGATCGGGGAAAACAAATTTACTTATGAACTTGCTTCTTGGTGATAATTTTAACTACGACAGAGTTTATATTTACACAATCAATCCACAGCAAGATACGTATGAGTTATTAAGCGAATATAATAACAAGCTTCGTGATGATCTTAAAGCTGGTGAAGATTGTTTTATAATTAGGCAGCCAGAAGATCTTATTCCAGTTAATCAACTTGATGCAGATGAACATAAGATAGTAGTTTTTGACGATATTCCTCTAAATAACATGGAGATGAATAAAATAAGATCATATTTCTCACTGTCACGTAACAAACAGTGTAATTCTGTTTATCTCGCTCAAGGATTTTATAATGTTGACAGGTTTATTAGGCGAAATACGGGTTGTTTTATTTTATTTCCAGGACTGGATAATGTTGACGTTAGCAATATTGCAAGCGAGCAATGCGGTGGCGTGACAAAAGATAAGTTTATTGAACTTTAGCGTAATGCTACAAAAGATAAATTTAACTTTTTCTTGTTTGATAAACTTACAAATGATCCAACTAAAATGCTTCTCTGTTGTATTAACAGTTACTTACAGTAAAGCGTTTCAATTTTATAAAATTTATAATTATAATAATGGACAAACGAGCAAGATACAGACAACATATAGAAGATCTAAAAAAACTTGCTCAATCTCAAGCATCACTTAAGCAAAAAGTACAAGAAGCACGACGTGGGCAAGTAACCGCTACAGAAGCAACAGCTACAATTTTCAAGCCGGTTACTGAAGCACTATTAGGTAAACAACCTGAAACTAAATTACTGTCAGAAGAAGAAATTAAACAACTGCAGGAAAAAGGTTTGGTTGGAATTGTTAGAGAACAACAAGAAGCAGCTGCTGCAAAACTTGTTACTAGATCTGATGAAGAAAAAAGAAAACTAATTGAGGCACTTACAGCAAATATAGCTGATCCTGCGGCTAGACAAGCTGAAACAGATCGATTGATAAACAATCCGCTGGAACTTGAGCGAAAATTAGCAGAGTTAACAACGCAAGGAATAACAAATATTATAACAAATTTATCAGGAGACATAAAAGATATCAAAGAGGAGCAACAAAGAGTCGTCGGTGATCTTACTGTAAAGTTTATGGAAGTTGGAGATCAAAGATTTTATTTTACAAAAAGAGCAAATGATGAGATAAAAGGTAGTGAATATGATGATTTTTTAAACAAAGAAAATATAAGTGATATTGAAAATATAAGCAGGTGGACTGATGCAGAATATCAAGCATTAATCAATAAATTAGATGTAATATTAAGAGATGGAGCTGTTGGTAAAGATGAAATAAACACGGTTACAGAAATTGATGATATGCTTCCACTTTATGATAGTATGAGAAACGGTGTCATTGCTCTCACGTTTAAAAAAACAGCAGAAAATAGTAGAGCAAAACCTTTTGGTAGTGGGTGGAGTTTTAGAAGGAAATTTTTTCTTTTGATAAATCTCGTATACAAAAAAGTAGAGTAAGAACAGGAACTGGTGTAAAAGTATTTACTTCAAATACTGAAATGATAGGTAGATTAATGTTATTAATATCGTCAAAGGAAGCTGGAAATGTTAGTATTGAACTTGATAATGAAATCATTGACATACTTGATCATCTAAGATTGAGTGAATTATTAACATCTGACGAATATGAAACTTTACACCGCGACTTAATTTTGTAAAATGATATAATATTAAAGGAATGCAAACAACATTATTACTACACTGCGATAGATAGCGCAAATTTTTCAGTAAATTATATTCCACCTATCCAACTAGATCCAACTAGATCCTACAAAACTAGATCCTAGATCCTACAAAACAATATGAAATTGGATTAATTTCTTGTACTTGCTGGAATGCTATACCTAACGTGAAAAATGACGTTAACGATGAAATGTATTTTACTATGATTACACCTCCAATATCTACAACAAAAAAAAATAAAAATTCCGCAAGGAGCTTATAATATTACTGATCTAAACAAGGTAATCAAAGAGCTCATCACAAAAGCTGACGGTGTGGCTGATAATTTTGAATTGGCAGCAAATTATAACACATTGCGAACTAGGATAACTTTGAAAAATATAATAATCTGTCTTGAAGCAGGAGAAAGAAGTATTGCACAACTGTTAGGATTTACTGAAAAAACTTACGCTGCACTTGATCAGCCTATTACATATGAAAGTGAACTGCCAGCAAATATAACAGAAGTAAATACAATATTAGTAAATTGCTCTATTGCTTCTGGCTCTTATACATCAAAAGGTAACAAAGGTCAAACGATTTACAGTTTCTCACCAGAAGTCCCACCAGGTTCTCTCATGCAAATAACTCCACGACATATTATATATTATCCTTTAAACGTTGAAGATCAAATATCAAGTATAATAATGCAGTTGACAGATCAATCAGGAAAACAGTTACATGTTAATAATGAAGTTGTAACTTATTATTTACATCTACGCGAGCAAAAGTAAAAATTATGCAACATCAAATATAATGAAACAAAGAAAAAAAGTTTATCGAAGAAAAATAGTAGGAGGATTTTTTGGAAATATATTCACTAAAGTTATTGAAAATATACCGGGTATAGCACGTAAAGTTGCACCAATTGCTATTGACGCTGGTAAAGCTTTTGCAACTGGAGCTGCATCTGCCGCTGGGACTGCGGTGGGACAAAAATAGCTGATAAAATAAAAGGTGATCCACCGACTGCATCTGAAATAAAACAAGTTATCTCAGAAATCGCTCCAACAAAAGAAACCCAGCGAGCTATGATAAAAACAACAAAAAATTATTATCACCAAAGGGCGAGCAGATCATACAAAAATTAATATCTAAAGTAACAATGCCGCAATAAAATTTTATATAATCTAATAAAATAAAATGTCTGTTAAAAATTATCTCGAGTTAACAGAAACTTATGACATCGACAATGATGTGACAGAATTTGAGTTTGTTGAGTACCTTGATGAGAATTTTAACGAACCAAATAAAGCTGGTATCAGAACCTTTAACACCAGAGACGAAGATGTATTTCTACTGCCACATAAGGCTATGTTAGAAGTTCGTGGTCAGATTATGACAGTAGCCAATCCACCTGCTGCAATTGCAGTTGGAGCAGAAGTAAATCTTATAAATAACGGCTGGAGTTTATTCAAAAGTGCTAGATATCAACTAGCCAATCAAACTATAGAATATATTTCAGGTCATCTACAAGTTACAAGTACAATTTTAAATATGATTTCGTTTACAGATGATTAGTCAAGATCAACTGCAAATAACATGATGTGGTTTAAAGATACTGAACTGGGTATAGCTGAATCAACTGAATTTTTAAAGAGAGTTGTTATGGTGCATGGAGCTGATGCTGCTGCAGATCTTGTAATTGTGAGAAATTTTCTCATTGCAAATGCAGACGCGCTAGGTATAGCAGCACCAGGTGCAGCTGCTAATGCAGACGCTGTGAGACTCTCACTTATTGCAGCTTTTACTAATCTTAATATAACGCCACCAGGAGCAGCTGTAGACGCCGTTGCAATGTTAGATTTTATTCTTAACATACTTGACGTGAGAAATCCGCGTTATAATGAAGGTTTTGCTAGGCGAAGAAAACTTGCAGCAGGATCACGTCAAATTACAATGATGCTTCCGCTAAGCATGATTTTCGGCTTTTGTCGCGATTATGATAAAGTATTTCGCGGAGTAAAACATACGCTTATTTTAGATCGAGCTGAACAAAACGATTGTTTGTTCAGATCTGGAGGGGCTGATGTACAGTTTATCATAAACAAACTTGCTTTGTGGATGCCACGTATAACACCATCGATCACAAAAATGTCAGAACTAAATAGTACGCTTGATAAGCATACAAACAGAATTTACTTTAAGCAGCATAAAATATATCAGACAGCGGTTCCAAATACTACTGACTACACGTGGAGGGTCACAACAACATCAAGCGAACAACTGCCGAGAAATATCTTTGTCGTATTTCAACAGCAAGCCCGACGAGATAACCAACAACAAAATAATGCAATATTTGACCACGCTGATGTTAGACGAATATACGCTAGATTAAATTCAAAGCAATATCCAGAACGAGCTATCGAGTGTAATTTTGCTGATGATGTTAATAAAAATATTTCTCGACCGTACACGTACCTTCTTGACGCAATACAAAAATATCAAGATGTTGAAGATGGAACTCAAATATCAGCAGAGGAATTTCGTACCCTTTATCCTATATTTCATTTTGATGTTAGTAAACATAACGAGCGAATTGTAGACAGCACAGCGGATATTGAAATTGCCTGGAAACTTGGGGCGGTTCCAGTAGCGCCGTTGTACGTATACGCATTAGTGATTAGTGATAGATTTATCACGGTAGATTCTATTGGAGGTAAAATGACAGTTCAAGTTTAATCTACAGTTGTTATATAAAATGGCAAAATATATTGTAAAAGAAGTATATTTAACCGATGGCCAAGTTAAAAAATTAGTAGCTGCTATTGCAAAGCGAGAACAGGTATCATTAAAAATCAATCCTAATATTTCTGATGGTGTTTTAACAAAATTAATGCTAACAAAAAATCAAGTAAAAAAGTATGATCGTAAAAAAAAACTTTTGCTTTAAATTTGAGTGCTGCACAAATGACAGCGATGGCAAACGACATTGTCGTTAAAGGTGGTTTTCTTGGTCCAGCATTATCAGTATTATCTAGTAGAATAATACCTAAAATTTTACCAGTCTTAGGATCATTAGGAATAGCAGCAGCGTCTGGAGCAATATCTGGCGCAACGGAGAAAGCAGTCAAAGGTAATGGTATCATTCGTGGAAGTGGAATAAAAAAAATTGTAAATTTTATGTAAATGATATATTATAATGCCACAAAAGAAAAAGAAATCATCATCAAAAAAAAGAAAACAACAAAAACAAAATCGCCAACACCAAAATGAAAATGCATATGCAATCAAATAAAACAAGGAGGAATTATTTCGATCGCTCCAATTTTGGCGGGACTAGCGGGAAGTCTGCTGCCAAATCTTTTAGGAATCGGACGTGGTCTAACATTACCGGGAACTCGACCACCCCGTTGAGTAATTTTGATATCATTGATAAGTTAAAAGCAGTTTCTAAAGATGAACTCGCAGCAATAAAATCGCCGTCAGCTGTAAGTTCGTGTGTTATTAATATACAAGATTTTAATGATGGATCCGGCACGCATTGGGTAGCAGTTTATAATAATAATTATTTTGACTCTTTTGGACTTCCTCCAAGCGATGTAATAAAAAAGTATATGAAGAAAAAATTTAAAAAGATATATTATTCATCAAATCAACTCCAACCTGTTGGAACGTCTGCTTGTGGATATTATTGTATAATGTTTATCCAACAGATGAGCAGAAATCTTAATTTTTAAAAATTTATTTTACAGTTTGACAAGCATCCTTCTCACGCTAATGATGAGATTGCAATTAATTTATCTAAACTTAAAAATATAATAATGTCAAAATACTGTCTCAAGTGTAGAACTAAAACAGAAAATATTAATGAAACAACAGAAAAAACAAAAAAACCAGGATAATATTAAAAAGTTTTTGTGGAGTCTGCGGAAAAAGAAAAAATATGTTTTTAAAGAAAACGTCTCCAGCGACAGTATCGCCAGCGAAAAATTCGCTCGGTTCTGGCTACCCTAATATTATTTTAGTCGACGATTAAAAATATAGAATGATATGCAACTGTGATTCTGACAGAGATTTATGTCTGGAACAAAATCAAATTGTCGCATACTGTCAATGTTGTAACAACAGAGAAATAATAGGGTCTGGTATAGATATACATAAAATTATTGGAAAATTGCCAAAACCAAAAGGCGGTTGGACATTGCCAGGTCATCGGTATACAGGACCTTACAATCCGTTAGATCAAAAACTAGATGAAAACGACAATCCATTGCCAGGTCAAGAGCCTTATAATCAAGTGGATGCAATAGCGATGCGTCATGATATCTGTTATCGTGATCATGAAAACTCGAAATCAGATTGTGATAAAGTAATGTTAGACGAATTACGTGATATGGAGCCAACAAATCTACGAGAACGTTTTGATAGAAAATTTGTTCAGGGAATGATAGGAGCAAAATATAAACTCGGACTCGGAAAAAAAGTATACGATGATCTTGCAGTCGAGCTGCACAGACCTAAACAAAAAAGTTCCCACGACGTAAAGTTGTCGCTAATGGTGTAGATGATATCTGGGCAATAGATTTGGTGGATGTATCCAATTTAGCTCAGTTTAACGTTGGCGCTGATGGTGCTCCGAAAAGGTATTTGTTTAATGTTATAGATGTTTTTAGCAAATACGCTTTCAGTGTACCTGTTTCGGATAAGACAGGGACTTCAATGACTGATGCGTTAAAACAAATAAAAACAAGTGTAGAAAGAAACCAAATAAAATCTGGACTGATCACGGAACCGAGTTCTTTAACAAAAAGTTTGAGCAGTTTCTAGAACAAAATAATAAAAAAAGTATGTTACAGGAAACGAGGGTAAAAGCGTTGTTGTTGAGAGATTTAATCGCACGCTAAACGAGAAATTACACAAACATATGACAGCTAAAAACACCAACAGGTACATCGATGACCTTTCTCAAATCGTAGGTGAATATAATAACACAAGACATCGAACCATCAAAATGTCACCTAATAATGCTATTAAAAATCCAATATTAGCAAATGAAAACATGTATCGCAAACATAAATTTAAGGTTGGTGATAAAGTTAGAATTTCTTTGACAAAAAAGGTATTTGCAAAAGGATTTACTCCAAACTGGAGCGAAGAGGTATTTGTAATTGATAAGGTACTTTTCACAATACCTATAACGTACGCTTTAAAAGATCTGGCAGGGGAACCTATCATAGGTAGTTTTTATGAACAAGAACTACAGAAAACTGAGCAAGATGTTTTCGTTATTGAAAAAGTGATTAGGAAAAAAGGAAATAAAAGTTTAGTCAAATGGCGTGGGTATAGCGATAAATTTAACAGTTGGATCCCAACCAAGCAGATTATGATATAATGTTATTATAAATTTCCTCATACTTTTGTTTGACAGATTTACATTTTACTGGTTTACATAACGATATTAGATACTGCTTACGATCGTCAGAGATCGTCATTAGATTAAAAATCTTGACAAATATGAAATCGATTTGATATTTTTCTGTCGGCCTGGAATCCTGATGTTTAAGAAAGGTTTGATTAACTGCCAAAACAGTTGTTGTTCGGCAACGGTAAAATTAAATTTCATTATATTTTTTACAATGTGATACTTGACATTATATCGTTTAGTTGTTGATCTGCTGTAATTTGATCTGTCAGCAACAGTGACTATTTCGCCATCATCATCAGATTCGCTGTTATATAAAATATCATCTTCATTATAAGCAATAGATTTGTCTATGAAATCTTTGGAAAATGTGACCTCATCGCTGGCGACCTTATCGCTGGCGACCTTATCGCTGGCGACTTTGTCGCTAGTATCTTCTTCGTAGAGTTCAGCGAGTCGTTTCATCAAGTCCATTATTATAATATATTTTTATCTAATTTATTATTATAAGATGACTGATGAGATAAAATATCACCAAAAAGTTAATATAGTAAATTACAACGAACTAGCCGAAGCGGTAAGAAAATGTTTGTTGGGTTATAGTGTTGTTGATGTTATTGTAATGCAAGGTGATTCTCATAAAATATTGCTAACAGAAGCAGAAAAAAATAAAATTAATGAAAGTGCAGTAACGACGCTAAAATTTAATCACGATATCATAGCATTTGCTCATCATTGCTTGACTAAAACTGAATTACAAAATATTATTGATCATCATATCTAAAACCAATCCTAGCATCGTATTCTCTTGAAAAAGCTGATTTCATTACTCCATCAGCTACAAATTTTACTGCTCTGGAATTTATCTTATAATGCTTTGCCGCAGCTGTAATAGATTTGAATTTGTTCTCCTCATCCGTTTCAAGGTTTTTTGAAATAACAGGTTTTGCTGGACATCTAAAATTAATACCACCACCTCGTCCTTTTCTTACATTTTTCTGCTGGGTCACTAGCTCCAGATTTCTCAATCGATTATCAGAATTGACGTTATTAATATGATTAATAACCAGATCATTGGGTATAGATCCATTGAACACCTCGTAAACAAACCTATGACCAAGATAACGAACTTGATTTGTCGATGTTCCTCTAACAGTTACCCTGATATATCCCCTATTGCTAATAGTACCAAGAACTTTTTTAGTTTTTCTGTTTCTAATAATACCGCGATCGTGAGCCTCGTATAAATCAAAGACAGGATGTGGCTGAAACTCATCTTCTAAGGATAAGTTTTCAATGTTGTCATCAGTGACTTTATCGTTCACGTGATATACACGCTGTCCCTCTGAAATATCATCGCAAAACAACGTGTAAATAAAATCTTTTCTAAGCATTATAATCCTCTCAGTATTATCTCCTTTTACACTAATCGTTAATTCGCTGACGTTAATTTGCCAACAGGTATTCTAGTTTTGATGTTAATAACCGAACCTAATACATTTCCAGCGTATAAGTTATACTTTGGGTGAACATGATAAATCTCTTGCTCACGTGCGCTTGTCAGATTTACTGTCATTATATTATAGGCGATTTTTTTATCTTTAATTGATTTTTAGCGCATGCGCAGTGTGAGGTAAAGTTATACTTTGGGTGAATTTGATATGCTTCTTGCTCACATGTGTTTGTTAGATTTGCTGTCATTATATTATAGGAGATTTTTTATCTTTAATTGATTTTTATCGCATGCGCAGTGTGAGAAAATTATCAATTAGATATTACATTATAGTATAATAATGTTAAAATTGCGTGATATAGCTAAGAGAAGCCTTATGGGAGAACCTAATAAAATAGCGACTGCTTTTGCAGGTTTTGATAATAGTTATCAGGTTGATAATCAAATTGTTTTAGTAAATTTTACTGCAGTAAATCTTTACCACCTACTACAGACAACTGTAAAACGTGAGCTCGAAAAACACAAAAGTATCAGATTATTTGTGCAATATAATGTTATATTTTCAAAGTTAGTTATAACGGAAGAATTAACAAACAAGGAAATTGCAGATCCTTATATGAACGCAAAATCAAGACGTGTTTGGCTTAGGACTGATCTGTTATCACTATCTGATGAAATACACCAAGAAATCTGGAAAAAACAGAGAAATTCGCTCAAATAGATTCGGGTTGGAAGTTTGAAATGATCAAAGGAATATTGTTTCACACAATGAAATATAACGCATTACGAGGTAATTCATACATCGACCTGCCACCAAAAATAAAAAGTAAAAGATGTTGTATAAACATCAAAAACGTAGATAACAAGTGTTTCCAATGGGCTGTTCTTTCCGCACTATTTCCAGCAGAAAAAACACGCTGATCGCGTTGAAAAATATATCCGTCACGTGTCTAGATTAAATTTTAAAGATATTAACTTTCCTGTGGCAGAAAATCAAATACCAAAATTTGAAAAGCAAAATAATGTTTCAATTAACGTTTTCGGACTAGATGAAAAAGAGGATGTATACCCGAGATATATTTCAGAAAAAGCTTCACAATCGACTATAAATTTACTATTTTATAAAAATCATTACGTTTGGATTAAAAACTTTAACGGACTAGTTGGTAAACAGTACAATAAAAATAGGAACAATAAGTTCTTTTGTTACCGCTGCTTGCATGGTTGTACTAACAATGAAACATTACAAAATCATTTACAGTACTGTAGTGATGTGCAAAGAATAACAATGCCATCTAAAAAAGATAGTGTGTTACAGTTTGTCCATCATAATCACAAACTAAAAATTCCTTTCGATATACACTGATTTTGAGTGTTTACTTCAACCTGTACATGGCGTAGAAAATAAATCCTAATCAATCGAGTACAAGAAAAGTTCAAAATCATGTTCCGTGTGGAGTAGCGTACAAGGTAGTTTGTTGTACTGATTCTAGATTATCTAAACCAATCAAATTATATCGTGGTAAAAATCCAGCTATCTGGCTTCTCAAGCAGTTGATTAATAAAGTTGATAATATTACTTATCGTTTGAAAAAAGTAACGCCAATGTTAAAATTAACACCTCAACAAGAATCCGATCACGAGCAAGCAGAAATTTGTCATATTTGTGAAAAAGCTTTTGACGATGACAAAAAAGTACATGACCATTGCCATTTGACTGGACAGTACCGTGGAGCGGCTCATAATCAGTGTAATTTAAAATTTCATGCTCCAGATTTTATTCCGGTTATTCTTCACAATTGTCGAGGATATGAGAGCCATATTATAGTAGAAGCTTTTGGTGATCCTGATATAAAATCTCGTCTAAAACTCGATAACGTCATCAAATGCATCCCAAATAATTTTGAAAAGTACATGTCAGTTACGCTAGGTAAATTGCGTTTTATTGACAGCCTGCAGTTTATGGCAGCCTCCTTAGATGAGTTAGTGAAAGGTTGTAGTAAATTTGATAACCTAAGAGACTGTTTTGGAGATAAATTTAATCTACTAGCTAAAAAAGGAGTCTTTCCATACGAATACCTCGACGACTGGAGTAAATTTGATGAAACATCTTTACCTGGCAAAGACAAATTTTACTCACAACTTAAAAACGAAAATATAACCGATGACGAGTACAGGTGTGCACAAGATATCTGGAAAGAGTTTGATTGTGAGACTTTTGGTAATTATCATGATTTGTATTTGAAAACTGATGTGTTATTACTAGCAGATGTTTTTGAAAGTTTTCGTGAAGTGAGTTATAATAATTATGGACTAGATCCTTGCTGGTATTATTCTGCCCCTGGGTTGTCATGGGATGCTTTGCTAAAGTTTAGTAAGGTAAGGTTAGAATTACTGACAGACGTGGATATGTTCAATTTTATTGAAAAAGGTATCCGAGGTGGTATTAGCGTGATAACGAAGAAATATGCTGAAGCAAACAACAAATATTTGAAAGAGTATAATCCTGACCTTCCTTCGAAGTACATAATTTATCTAGATTGTAATAATCTTTACGGTGGTTCGATGGCAGAACCAATGCCTATTGGTGGATTTCATTGGATCACGGCTGATCGATTTCTATCGGAGACAGAAAAAAAGATACCCGAAGATGTTTCCTATTTCGTTGAAGTTGATCTTGATTATCCAAATTCGCTACACAAATTACATAAAGATTACCCTTTCTGTGCGGAATCGATGGTCATAGATTATAGTTTGTTATCAAAAGAACAACAAGCGTTAACATCACCAAGGCAACATTCCATGGTCAAGAAACTAGTACCAAATTTACTTGATAAGAAAAATTACGTTTTGCATTACAAAGTTTTAAAACAAGCAGTCGATGCTGGTCTTGTGTTGAGAAAAGTTCATCGTGTACTAAATTTAATCAGTCGCCGTGGATGAGAGGTTATATTAACTCAAACACTTCAAGAAGAGCTGCAGCGAAAACAGAGTTTGAGAAAAACTTTTTTAAACTGATGAACAATTCCGTTTTTGGTAAGACGATGGAGAATATTAAGAAAGGTGTAAATATTGAAATAGTTAATGATGTCAATCGCAGAAACAAACTTGTGTCAGACGATGATTTTGTGAGCATGAAAATATTTAATGAAAATCTTGTTGCGATACAAAGAAGAAAAGTAAATCTAAAACTAAACAAGCCAATCTATGTTGGAGCTGCCGTGTTAGATTTATCAAAGTGGCTGATGTATGATTTTCATTATAATTTTGTTAAAAATCAGTGGTCGGCTAGTAGGTTAAGGTTTACTGATACCGATTCGCTCGTATATGAAATTGAATGTGAGGACGTCTATCAGGACATGTACAATAATCGACATCTGTTTGATCTTTCTGATTACCCACGTGACAGTAAATTTCATGACGACACAAATTAAAAGGTTATTGGTAAGTTCAAAGATGAAATGAACTCGAGCGCTATCAAATATTTTATCGGATTACGCAGCAAAATGTATGCCGTATTGCTAGACAATAATAAAATAACGAAAAAAAGCAAAAGGTCTGCCTCGTAATTTTGTTAAAAAGTTTATGAAATTTGATGACTACAGGTATGCGCTTGATGGTGGTGTTAGTTTTATGAGAGCTATTGCAATTCGAACTAATCATCATAAACTCGAAACAGATGTTATTATCAAACGTGGATTGTATAATTTTGATGACAAACGCTATTGTGAAAATGGGGTAGATACATTGGCCCTTGGGTATTGTCATGATGATATATCTATACTCGTCATTATCTTTTCCAACTGAAATTTTATCTAAACTTATAAAATAATGTTTGAAAATTTGATAATGACAAATAGCTACAATAGTAACATCAAATATCTAATGATGGATGGTAAACAATTGACAGTTGAATTTAATAATGAAACATCAAGTATATGTTTTAATGGAACACATGACAAGTTAAAACTTTCGCTCATCAGATCTGATAACGTGTATTTCAATTATCTCGAACAATTGTATCAAAAGTTGCTAGCGGAATTTAAAAACTTTCACAACCCCATTAGCCAACAAAAATATACTAAACTCACAATTGATCTCGATCGGTCAAAGGTATATTTTATCGACAAAAAATATCCTCTGAACAAACCAGAAATAAAAGATTTGTTTGAGTCCCTTCGCTGCGTGAGCGGTAAAGTAAAATTTAGTATCTATAATCGTGATAATGAAATATTTTTAATATCAACAGTTGAAACATTAATCATTGGTAACGAGATATAAAATAATATCATTTTCATTCTAATGCTAGTTTAATTTCCGCCTTGTTAACTGAAACGTTCTAATGTACAGTTTAATTTTCATCCTGTTATCTGATAAAAAATTTGTGGCAAAACCCATTTGCCGTCTTTAGAATAATCGTATTCCACGCATGTGCTGTTCTAACAAATTCGTCACTTCTGTATGACAGAGCTTATCTGGATGAATCATAGCATTCCAACACCTGTTGTTTTGTCTGGTTACAAAATACCTGTCTACGTAGTAGTAGTAGTATAGGCAAATCTGTTGTTTTGTCTGGTTACAAAATATCTGTCTACGTAGTAGTAGAAGAGGAAAATGAGGGTTTGGCGGGGTGGGAGAGGAGGTGTGGGAGGGGGGTGGTGGGCCAAAACCCTCATTTCCCTATGGGATAATTTAGGACTATAATTTATACTTGTTTGGAGGGTAAAAAAAAAGTGACCTAAAACCCTCATTTAATTTATACTTGTTTGGAGGGTAAAAAAATAAAGTGGGCTAAAACCCTCATTTCCCTATACTACTGATGGGATATTATTATATCAGAAAACCAGCTTTCTATTGAATGTCCATATAAATTAAGTTAAAAATCATGCATGAAAATGTTTTGTTGAATAAAAGCAGTTTAAACAAAAGAAGAAGAAAGTTTGTTGCGTGGCGAAACTGTGGTCTCCTATTACTGTAGGACTTGCATAGGGCTGTTCTGCCACACTGAACATTAAACTTAAAAGTAAAATGTAGAAAGGGACATGAAAGTTTACATTTCATGGTGCTTTTTAAATTACAATTTCCATCGTTTATCAATCATACACGCGAATATGTCTCGTGAAAGCAGGAGTCCGATGATCAAAAATTATTTAAATATCTGACATCAAATTTTTGAAACAAAAGAAAATGTAAAAACGTTGATATAGACTTTATATCATGGTGGTGGCGATGTTTCTTTCCAAACATTCTTTTTGGAAATAAAATGGCGTGGGTAAGCTGGGTTCAGTCAGAACTGTTGCTGAATTCTGATCCGTAATTTTATATAATCAAAATTCTCCATAGCTTGTAATATCAGTCAGTGTGTTGATACATAATGTCAGTTCCGTTACGTGTCAGATTATTTCGATATTATTTTACGTTTTGTTTTGTTTGATAACTTTTATCTAACCTTTTATCTAATTATTTATTCCTTTCAAAATATGAGCACTAATACTATTTAAAAATAGATACTTCAAATAAGCACAACATGACAACAATAAATCGATAACAAGGCCGCAAATTTTGCAAACTCACTCTACAAAATTCTACAAATTAAAATGTCTTGTTCTTTGTCACGTGCACAACATTATTTGTTTTTCAAATTTGAGGAACAGGGATGAAGCTGGTGTGTTTATTTCTGTCATAAAAATGTACCATTCCCTGTATCATAACATGATTTGCATGTAAATTATATCATTGTTTAAGGTCAATCTTTGCAACTTCTTTTAAGATTTTCCTTTTTCCTATTTGCGATAAATAATTAAAGTAATGAAAATCGGAAAAATCACCAGGCATTTATAAAATCAAGAACATATTTTGGAAAGATTTTAATTTCTCAAAAAAAAAAATCCACAAAGTCTATGAAAACTTCACAGTTTGAGAAAAATATAGACAAATGTGGTAGCTATGCAATCAGCGCATGGCTCTTTAATTCAATTGCAGATGTAGTGATTTTTAGCAAATTTTGTGTACAAGGATCCATTGCTCGTTACTATTTGACCCTTAAAAACATAAAGTGCTCTTGAGCAATAATTTAGATAACAGACCAATGTTGCGAGCTACTTAACAAGGCGTATTGGTTTATTGTGCCTTGTCTTTGGTCGACAGGCGATTAGCTACTTCTAAGTCGCTAAACATTTTATGCAGTTTTTAAGTACACATTTAGAGTATGACATTTGATACTGAAATGCCCGTAGAGGCCGTACATTTCGATTGGCGTACCTACCTGTGAAAATAATATGCTTGGTGGAGGAAGACTTCTAATATTTCAAATAAAGACTAGTATGTCCCAATTCATAGTCCACCGTCTCAGGATGGTGTCACAGAACATGAGAACAAATCAGTGAAGATGGAAATCCGTGTCATATATAATAAAATAACTTAAAGAACCATCACTGAAATATGTTCCATTTGAATAGGGACGTCACAAGTAAACATTCATTGTCCTCTATCGCTCGGATTGCATTCCCTCGTGGATATCACGTGATACAGGTAGAAATAGCACACATATAGTTATAGACGTACTCAGCATATGAATCCGACTCTTCCTTCTAATGTACCCCTGACCCAAAACTACGGTCGACGATTTTCATGGATTACCGATTTACAAGTTACCCTATGCTATTATTGAATCAAGTTGAACATGACGAGCTGCTGTTGATGAATTGGTGGGTTCAATGATTTGTTTATAGTCCTGATATATTATTATACAATTATGTCATTCACAAAGGGAGATATTTATATTTTCAGAACATATATAAACTGGTTCCCACAATTCCCCCTGTCAATTCTGTAACTTTAGTCTTTGATATTTCCTCCATCAGTAAATACCACGACGTTATCGTCGGTCGCACCTATGACTCACCTACCAGTATCAAGCACTTGATATTGCTCGTCTTTAGCCGCTCATGCCCATCCTGCAAAACAACAACCTAATCCCAATCAACCACGGCGAGACACAAAAGAGCAGCAAGTTCACATCTTGCTGCCTGTTCCGAACGATCAATGCTACTATTGGCCTTGTCTTTAGCAGATATACTAATGAAAACCATTAACCTGTTTAAAACCATTGGCGGTACATTCGTGTACAACGTTATGCTGTGGCGCTTATGATCTTGACACGGCGGTAAGTACAACAAGTACTTCTGGACCACATATTGGTGGATCCGTTATTGACTGTGTTGGTAATGTTGAATACCAGATTGGTATGTCACCGGCTAAGCCAGAGTATTTTCAAAAAATTTTCTCGGTGGAGCCAGTCCGTACGAATCAAAATAAACAAAACCACGTGGATCAACTGAGTATGCAACCTAATGTGTACCTGGACCAGAACGACCATCGATATTAATGGTATCAGTTTCAACACGGTTCGGTTATTTTTCGGTAACTGATCACGAATGAAAACACCTCTGAATTATTTTATGTTTAATCGCCGAGCAGCATCAAGTAAATTAAAACTGGATATTTGGAGCTTTAACAAAGCGTCTCTGGCAGTCTCAAACCATGACAATACCACGTTCCTGGTAATCTTAGACTCTATGTTTTGATGTCTTTAATCCTGGTCCTGTTGCCTTTCTCAATGCCATGTTGGCAGCTGTTCCAACGGCGCCAAGGGCAGCTGATTTTTCACCAGCTGAAGCTTCAGCTGGAATCAACGCTGAATTTGCCGCTAGAAGCGGAAATATAACTGTCCAGTATGTGCAGTATACACGTGATAGTAATTTTCAATTGAGGTCAGAATGGACAGTAATCAGTGCCAGTACTTTTCATTGAGGTCAGAATGGACCAGATGTTGAGAAAAGTATGAAGTGTATACGTGACCTTAATTTTCGGTGAAGCATTAATTTTCGATCGAGATCAGCGTGGATAGTAACCAGTGCTCCAGCCAGGCTTACATACAAGGTTCGGACTGTCTTTAGGATAAGTAATGAGTCAACACCACTTGGCTTGAAATACCGTTTTATTTAGCCCCGTTTTGCAAAATTGGGTATTGACGAGAGAGATTCACAAGAACTAAAGTCGTCGCCACTTTTTTGTTGGTCGATACCTACCGTCCTGCTGTTTGGCGTCTATTTAACGATGTTTTCGCGGGTAGTAAAGAATACTTCATACTCATCCCTTCAATCATGTAAGCATATGTTTTCTGTGCGAATTTGCATAATCATTTATACCAGACGAATGTCTCGGCATTTTCTAGTACAGCCGGATTGCTCATATTTTTTCTTTTACCTGCAGTTAAATTTGTGTGCTGAGTTCATTGTTAACATGGAAATCTGGATAGCTACTAATTGTTTAAAGTAGATAAGTCAAAGGCTTCAATGGAAATAATTGCCAGTTATAATATTGACGTACAGACCGTAGGATATGATGCGTTTCCAACTAGCTCCATTAATCATTATCGTTCTGGACTACTATATCGTACAAGTTTGGAAACTTTTATAAATATTGCAGACTTATTATTTTCAGAATTTGCAAATATATGAAACGTCCTTCTCAGTCTTTTATATCAAATCTAATTTGATGTTTCATATATGGCTTTCAGTACGTGGGAGAAACTGAAAAGCTACACAAAAGGATAAACCTTCATAGATCTGATTGGATGACAAAAAAGCTGTACAGAAGCCCGGTCGCAGAACACTTCTCCTCCCCTGGCCACACTTTCAGTGATATAATACTTATCGCTATTGCTAACAACCACAGCTGGAGTTCCGAAACCAGGAAGGAAAAGGAATCATACTGGATACGCCGCCTTAGAACATTGAAACCAAGCGGTCTAAACCAAGAAGACTAGAAAATGAAAACTATGCACTAGTAGAATTTAACATTTTCTAAATCTTCTTATTATCCTTCAATTTTTACTATAAGAATAACCGGTATAGAATCAAATATCCGGGATATAATCTGCGTTACATATGTACACAAAGTAAAAATAGATGTCGCTTTGGCTTGTAGACTTTTAGGGCATTATACAACGTTTTCAGTTTCCGCAACTAGTCTATACAAGCTGGTTGTATTTATAGTTTTAGCACATGTGAAGACAGAAATGTAGAGGTTTACAAACACAACGTTTTTGTGTTTATTTGTTTGTCGTAACTATGTGTTGTATTTGCCTTTGAAAAAGACTCATTAAGAGTCGAAAGGGCTTAGGCTAGTTAGTTACTAGTTTCGTACTGTTCGTCGTCAGTTTATTGCATATATATATATATATATATATATATATATATATATATATATATATATATATATATATATATATATATTTATATATATATATATGTGTGTGTATGTGTGTATGTGAGCTGAATCATTGATATAACACGAGGTGTATAAATTTTTCATTAAAAGGAGATGAGGCTTGCGGAGTTTCCTTTATTTGAAAAATGTATACAACGAGTATAACATTGATACATTGGCCATATCACATACTAATACTTATATTTATCATTTGAACGATGTTGAGATTTAATACAGACAGCTGTGTATTGACTGAGTGAATGAACTCACATCCCCGAGTCTGTCCACTATAAAAGTTATATGCACCATGTAACTGAGGTAATGTCTAATCTCGACATGGTTTGCAAGTTTGTGTCATTTTGAAATACTATAGATAGATGCCAAGGTAACCGCACACAGATCGTTACGATGAACCATATTCTTGTAGTTTACTGGGTGTGACATCTATTTCAAGGTTTAAATCTAGCCTAAATTCCTTTTCTCTCTTACTCCACATTTCTGCGTAGGCTTTCAGTTATGCAATGGTGGGTGGGTGAGTGGAAACAGAAAGCAGAAAGGCTTGTTACGAAAGTGTGCACTATATTAAATTCATTTATAAAACGGGGAAGACTATTACTTTTTATTATTATTTTCATACATCACTAATGATTAATGTGTTACAATTGAACATTGATCTAGAATGAATTGCAGTCGATCGTGAGAATGTCTATATATGTTTATTATTGCGCGATGGGCTAATCTCAATTGCATGAATCAATAATATTGTTATATTGAATTGCTTTATAACAACACTTATATATATATATATATATATATATATATATATATATATATATATATATATATATATATATATATATATATATATATATATATATAAGTGTTGTTATAAAGCAATATATATATAATCCTTTGCCCGAGGCATTCTCTTTTCAGAACTTTATAAATCTTCTTAGTGTCCTTTAATTACTACTATAAGAATAAAATATCTGGAATAGAATCAAATATTCGTGATATAATTTGCGTCACGTAAATGTACACTAAGTAATAGATGTCGCTATGGCTCAAATATTTCTAGGTGAATACAAATATTTCTAAATATCGGCAACTTGTCAATATAGTCTAGTTGAGGCATAATACATCTAATGGTTTAATTCATGTAAAAACAGCCATGTAGAGTTTTGCATTCTCTAACTCAAATATGTGCAGATAATGTTGAAAATATAAGTGGCTGATTTTGCTACGCAGTGTATTTCGTGGTGACTTGGTCGTTGTCAACCCGCATGAGCTGAATAAATCGTCGATGCATACAATATTGTTGCTTTTGTATTTGTAAAGTGTTTTATATCAAACTCAGTACTAAGATGCTAGTATACATTGATATGAAAAAACCTTACAAAGCCAACAACATAGCTAATTTAACTGAAATAGATGTCCTTAACACCTGTATATACAGTGGATGGGAATAATTTTCGAATGCATACTTATAAGTTATCTTTTGTATATTTTGACAATAATAATCATAAAATTTGAGCTTTGCTATTTTAACTAACTTTCCAGATCACTTATGTATACTGCCGGCTATTTAAAATATTTTGTAAAGGCCTTCTGTATCGCTGAATGATAATATACAGGCAACGCGATGAAAGAGTTTTCAGATCTCCAGGTCGCAAATATGTGTATCTTGTTTATTTTCATGAGACTTCTTTCACAAAAAAAGAACTATGGGATGATGCAATTATCTGTAAATCAAAGTCATCAAACGATTAATAGAAGCGAGCATATACATGTAAAAGCACATTTAATTTATAAATCAGTTTGCGGTTTGCTTGTAATATTGTCGCAAATCCTGTGAATATGTGAATTCAATGATGAAATTCGCAGCCTGATCTTTGGCTGCCATCTCGTTACCTACATATTGAAGTTATATATAAATAATCATGTAAACATGAACCTTGTTCCAAATAGTGTTTTTAAATTGTTCTGGGCTAATTTATCCTTAGAAGCATGATTTGCACCTTTGTCGAACCGTGGATATCTTCGATTGGAAGTGTGTTTTCATTACGTTGGTTAAATTCAACATCAGTTTCAGAAATTAAGGATTATGATATCGGATATTCTAATAAAATATTCTGGAATATTTTACTCTCTTCTCAATTTCGTGCTAGTTTTGGAAGGTGATGTTACTTTACATCGTGTCCAGTTTAATAACATATTCCTGGTGATTTTCCAGTATCGACGAATTCCAATTTTTATTGTAAATATTATATTTCAAAGTCTTTCAACGTGCATGAACAAAGGAAGTTTAAATATATTGCTGTAAATTTGATTTCTAAAACTGATTAATTATGCATGCAAAAAATGTGCAGTTGTTTCTATTTTAGAAAAGAATATTTTAGTTCGTACCCCCAAACTTTTAACATTTGTTAGAAGAATTTCTGGTTAGTGCGATGGGTTATGAATATCGGAGCCACCATGTTAGATTTATGAAATAAGCGCTATGTTTCACATTATGACCGCCATGTTTTAAGTTGTGCATGGGCGAGTGATATCCCTATGTTGCGACTACGAGCAGCCTACTGGCATCAGTACACAATTAATAAAATCAGGTTCAGTACCCACGAATGTAGTCCCAGTTTATTTTAGATCACTTTTTCCTGTCTGAGTTTGGTGGTGATACTAGATTTAGATTTTGGTATTCTTAGTAAGGATTTAAAGGCAATTGTTTATTCTTTAAAATGTGTGCTTATGGTGTGGTTGTCTGTGTGTATTTCGGCGACAGTGCACATTGAGTAATAAGGTCATGGTGATGATCCGGAAGTGAAATCTGTGTTCCGTTGCCTGGTGTTTTGTTTACAATTTAGCCTTTCAAAACAAAAATGCAGGTCAACCCTTGACAAGAACTTTACCGTAAAGTCATCTTTGAAGATATTTTAGATTAACATATGATTTGTCTTGATTGTCACACAGTGGAAAGTTCAGTACAGAGAAACAAATGTGGAGACAATCTAATAAAATTAATTGTGTTATATGGCCTACAAGCTTCCTAAATCAGCACAACCTATAGCTCCTTGATTTTATCCATAAAGCCTTGACTGAGCCCCAAGTAAGTTTTGATTGAATCCACCTGTCAAATATCGTGGAGGGTCGGACGATTCGAAAGTCTAATTGAAGCTGGAATTTAGCGAATGAACAACACACCAAGCACTAAATACAAACGAGTATTTAATAACTCGATATTCAGATTGACAGCGCGTGCACAGGTGCACTGACAAAGATGATTGTATTATGATGACTAATATTTAGAACGTTGAAAGCCTCTCCTACATTGGACCCAACATACTCTACCTATTTTAATATTAACCAGAATTCCCTGAAGATTGAGATTTTTTATCCTGTCCCAAAGTTTTCCTTCTTTAACAACAGTTGTATCACCAACAAAGCGAAACCCATCTACTATGAAAGCCTAAACATACTTTCGGTACCAAACTTAAATTTTACACCAAACGCATCTACATAAAAACGAAATTCGCATCAAAATGTGGAAAGGTGCTTAAGACTCCAAATTCCATTAAGTGCTCAAATTTATAGTCGAGACATATCATGAGGTCATGCGTCCAGTAAAACTCAAACTTGACACTCGCTAGGTCATATATATATATATATATATATATATATATATATATATATATATATATATATATATATATATATATATATATATATATATATATATATATATATAATTGTTTTCTTTCTTTTCTTTGCATAAAATGATATACCGTGTCTTTTGAGTATTCGGAAGTATAACGCTGTTTTGCTAACTTTTAACTATAGTTTGAAAAAGTAAATAGCTTTCTTAATTTTGTTTACTCTCTCTCACCCACACAGACAGACAGATATACACACAGAGACAATGGTGTTCTCTCATATTTACATTCTCCTCTACTTTCTGTCTGGTTGTCTCTCTCTCTCTCTCACACACACACACACACACATACACACACAGACACACACAAACTAATAGATATAAACAGAAAGGTGTTCAAAAAAGGATTTGTAATACTGTTTCTACCGTTCGTCATAAACAGAAAAATTGAATGATTTACACATATAGATGTCACACAAAGAGTGTCGATATTTTTCTTTTAACAAGATATAGTTTATGAGATTTTTTTAAAGAATTCGGCACGTTTATGTGTCTGAAGAATAGAGAACAAAGCGATGATGCACGACTCCTATTGCTTTGGAAACCATTATCACTTCAAGACATACGTCGCGTGATTTAGCTAATTAAAATCCCTCTATTGGGACAAAGGCTCAGAATAATGAATGTATGCCTTTTTTACTCTGTGCTTTTGTGATAGTCAGTCCTTAGGTGGGTGTCGAATTTTTACCACCATTCATTATTCGTATTCTGAATTGTATGCCGTTTCCTGTTCCCGAAATCAAAAAACATATTACAAAAGAGTGGCGGTAATTAAGTTTAGAAACACACCTTTTGCTTATTTTATCGAAAAAATTTTTAATTAGTATACATTTTCAAAGGAATTTTAAAAGCCCATTTTCAAAATCGCTGACGACCGAATCATTTTTGAAGTTTATGTTCTCTCACCCGAATCACTATTTAATACTTTCGACGAATTAAATATGCCGCAATCTCAAATATTACATTATGCGCTTCACATTATTGCATGTTTTTGGAGATTTTTTTTTGAAGAGCGATCGCATGGATGACTATGTAGAAACAGATGATTTTCACCCAGTCATTGAAATGAGACACTGCATGACTTAATATCTGCTCTAGAAAACTTTGTCGAAAAAGGAAGCTCCCAAGACAAATATTGGATAAAGAGGGTAGTAAGTTACTAGAATTTCTGAAACTTACATTTATTAATCTTGGACTGAACGTGGGAAGAGGTTAAAGGGTAAACATTATTTATTGTTCATAATGTTTCAGCCATTGTACATTCCTTTGTATTATCAATGTTCTTTGGTACGTTGACAAACCTGACTCACTGTATTTCAGATCAACATTTCTTTGCAGCTTCATTGGATATGGTTAGTACAATATGTAATCAAAGAACTCGCATAATATTGTAATCAAGTGAAATTGCAAGGCAGAATGAAAAGCGGAAATGATATCCATTACTAATTTTTTTTTTATATCGAGAAAGTAAGCACTTTACATATATGCACACAGAGCGCACAAGAATAAAAAACCGAGATCGAAAAGGAAACTATCAAGGGCATCTTTTCTGCGATACAGAGAAACAATTTATTGGGTTAGGTGATATAAGTTTCCCAAGATCTAAAGGTGGTACTAAAATGAAAACAAAAATTGTAAAATTAAAATACAGCTTGGTATAGGAGACAGTATCACACGGATAAGAGATAAAAACCTAAACCAAAAATTCCCCCTCACGCCCCCGCATCAAGAAAACTTTAAAATATCCATCAGAAACGAATGAAGTTAATGTCCTAAGTGCAAATAAATATTGTAACGAACAATGATCGAACACTCATATAAACAAGATAATCTGGATATGAAGCTAGACGACGATAATAGCATATTGATTCTACTTATATATATATATATATATATATATATATATATATATATATATATATATATATATAAGTAGAATCGATACATACATACATACATACATACATACATACATACATACATACATACATACATACATACATACATACATACATACATACATACATACATACATACATACATACATACATACATACATACATACATACATACATACATACATACATACATACATACATACATGAGTCGAAAAAGTGCTCAGGATATTTAGTTACTAGATTTGCACTGTTAGTCGTCAGTGCATTGCATCAATGTTAATAAATCCCTGACATACGTGGTCCCTTGCTACTGGATCCAGTGCGCTTGAAAGTTTTGTTATTCGCCATATTTGTATTCTTTACGTTTTAGTTGATTAAATTTATTCTGAACGAACAAAAACAGATGTTTCATGGACTGTCACTTACCACCTGATTTGGCACGTTTGGCATTTTTATGATCCAATGTTTCCCATGTAGATTAGCAATAGACGCCAGATTGGGTCCTTACAAATAACAAGGAAGTGGCAAGGCATAAACTTCTTCAGCTGGTAATAAAATTGGCTAAAATGTACTTACAATTTTACATCCTTCACTTCCTCAAAATGTACTTTCTTAATTCTGCAAATCCGAATTACATGAATCATGTCATGGGCTCTCAGCTTGATTACACGTGGTTCGAAACTGTACTGCACTTTCGAGTATATTCCAAGTGCAACTACATTCTCCTTATTGTTCAGAAGATGAAATCAACATTATAGCGGGGACTCGAGTAGCCAAGTGGTCTAAAGCACTGATCGTTACGAATCACTGCCATTTTACCTCTGTATGTGTGGGTTCGAGTCTCGGATTCGGTCAATTGGTATGTGAGAAAGCTTGCCAGTAGCTTCTCGTGGGACAGTGGTTCTTTAGAGTTTTTTTTTCCCCGGGTTCTTCCTCCATCATTTATTCTGGCCGCCATTTATAGCCTATTATGTGCTGAAAAATGACGGTAAACTCTACAACAATAACCACAAAAACATGTTCCATAGCGTCTTTTTGATAATTGTGATTGAAAGATATCATACTATTCCCATATTATGATTTCAAACATACAATGACAGAGCATAAATACACTTGCAGATGTCATGCTGCTGAAATCTGATGTATTTCAAGTATAATTGGCATATATAATTATAGTTCAAAGCCATGAAATTTCGTTGAATCGAAAAAAAATTACCAAACTCTATTCATTCCAGATCAAATGGAAAAGTTAATGCATTATGCATTTATTCACAATATGACTCCAAATTTCATTTTTAAGTAGACCAAAACGCCATTTTCTTTCGAAAGTTATGTCTAGCGCGCCTAAGTTCAAATTTATCTGGACGGAGTTTTGTGCACATTAATAATATTGTGTAATAATGAATCTATGCTTGTGTATTTAGTTTGGAATACAGCATACATACAGTTACTTTGTTTCTTGTAGTGTATTTCTTTTTATATTATTAAGCCTTAGGTAGAAGAAGTAAATGAGCATATAGTAAAGGTTACAGCATTTGTATTGGTCGGATGGATACACTGCACCTCAAATATAGTGCAGTTTTTCCATCCGTAAAATTCGTTCATATTTTCCCCGTGCACCTAATATATTCATTTTCCCGCCACACTGATCGACAGGTGAAGCGTAGCACCTAAATGACCATCTTACAATATTAACCGTCAACAGGGAAAGGTTGACTAGCCAGTTATTCAGTACTCCTCGTGATCAACACAAAGGTCTCGTCTTAGAACAACTTCTGGGGCAAATCCAAGAGTATGCTTCGTATGAGCGGAGGGTGGGGTAGTGGGAGTGAACAACTAGTTAGGAGTCTGTAGGACGGAACAATAGGTGGGGAACTCGAGGGTAAGCACTCGGAAGCTCTTTATATTTGTAAATGTCAAGGGCATAATTTCACCCAACCTCACTCTACATCTACCATTTTATATGGGAAGATAACCAAATTCTTCCAACTCGACCAAACATAATTATTATAAATTATAGACTACAGGTATCTTACTACCCGGTAGCGACTGACCGATTTTGAACGTATGCCATTATGTTACGCATTAGGGCGTGAAGTACATAAAAGGTAATATAAATCCAGGTAGAAATAGGACAACACCAACATACGTTTCAGTGCCTATTGAAACCGACGTCCTGTATTAAGATACTTATTAAGAACAGTCCAGGGAACTGACCTGCTGCAACATTAGAAGGTATAGATATACTATGGCAAGCCGTTCAGGACAAAATATGTTTTCAAATATTCGAAGACAATGATTTTCTAACATAAAAGATGTGAAAAATTCCTAATGTTAGAAGTTCACGCTTTTAAAGATACACAATTGATATTTTAATATTAGAAAATTACTTTCTAATGTTTGAAGATTAATTTCTAATATTAGAAAGTGACTACTATTCTTACAAAATATGCTATTTAGAAACCCTTTTGCTGGTATTCGAAATTTAATTTATACTTACAATATTTAACTTATCTTTGATACCCATTTCTTATTAATGTATCAGAAAATATGCCACGTTTCCAATGTAAAAAATACGAATTTCCTAACTCGTGAATATTTAATGTTGAACAAATATTTATATTCTTTGAAAATGATTTTCTATAATCATAATTGCTTATTGTATACAAAAATATTTTGATATTATAACATGACCACTTTTATTCAAAATCTCAACATGGAATCAGGAAAATCAAATAATTTATATATTTTCTTCCTCCTCGAAATATATTGGTCGCCATGCGTAGCCTATCACATATTTAAAACGGCATTAAACCACACACACACACACACACACGTATTACGTTCGACCTGACTTGTCCCAAGTGGAGACGAGATGTAATTGTGGTAAGGATTTCTTATTTAGCGACACTAAACATATTATCAGCTGTCAGGATCCAGCCGTGCGTTTCCATTATCAAGCCATCTCTTTGTGAATCATGGGAAAGCAGTCAAACTGCAATAAATCCACATATTTTATTCTATTCTGTCAAATAGATAAAGTTCTATATCAGTTTATCTTTCTTTCGTAAAGCCTTTTTTAATTTTCGCCTATTAATTTAGGGTTGACTGACGAATTTGACACTCTATTGCAAAGAATAAATGCGTTGAAGATAGGCCGGTATACAGTTTTTGTGAGGCAAATGTGTACTTTTTATGTAAACTGTTTGACCGACTGTCCTCCTTGTGCTATCAAATATAAATTACACTGTGTATGACAGTTAAAATTATTGAATCATCTAGACTGTAAGATGTTGATAATTGTCAAATTTTTTGGTAAGTAATTATTCAATGTGTGATTAAATTAATATCACGTACAAAACGTAGTTATCATAACGCAAACATGACTAAGATAGTGTAATGTACAAAGTTATATTCAATAAAGAAACATGACTGAGACAGCGTCATGTACAAACTGATATGCAATAAAGAGAACTTGATAAACCAAACTTTGCTTTATTCTCATACACTCAGGTACACCTAAAATGTATACCCTTCCACATTTTTTAAAGAGTGCAAACTGTTCGCTTAATGTAGAGGAATATTGGACAGCTTAATATATATATATATATATATATATATATATATATATATATATATATATATATATATATATATATATATATATATATATATATATATATATAATTTTGAAATGTACTGCAATCAGGTTTCGAAAGAAAACACTGAACATGACACCAAATCGTGATTTTGAAATCATCAGGACGATGAACAGATTGGACCCTAATCGTCTGGTACAGAACTCTAAGGCAAATCTAAGTTGATGCTGTTGTGAGGGTCTTATAAACTTTAGATTTAGTACGTTAGTTCAATATTGTGTATCAAATCAAAGATTTTGTCTAAACTTTTCACAATTTAGTGAATGTATAGAGTGTTTAGCACGGCCATTTTACACAGGTAAAACTTAAGGCGATATTAAAGCAATAGAGGATCTCCGCATGAATTGTTACACCATTTCATCTCTTTTTGTTCTCTACTACTGAGAATATAGCGTCGTGTGTATTTAACTTGTATTGTTTGTTCCTTTTCTCAATGATTATGATTATCTTAATTTTGTACTTGCCCTTTGTCCAAAATCATGTTAGTGATGTATCTGACCAATGGCATTTACTTTTTAAACAAGATAATAAATAGCTAATATATTTCTCTATAACTATTAATTAAATATTTGGAACAATAATAGCAGTAAACATGCTTATTTCATTTTGAGAGAAAGAAACTGTCTTTGGCACTTCCCTAGAAACTCCCAGAATGGAAATTTCCCATTAAGTTGTAAGAGTATTTCCTGAAAATGGTATGATGTGTATAATATTGTTTGCATAGTAAGTATTTATTCCTGTCTTAAGATCAGAAAAAATGTAAACAGTTTTAATTTTGTGTCCTGCATTTAATGTGGTTGGAATTATTTATTCTGATTATTATTTACTGGAATTACTAAGTGCTGACAAATGATATTGATCTAAAATATTAATTTTGTATTGTGAATTCAGGCAAGGACATTTTTGATTATATTATTGTAATACATTAACACTCTGTGAACACATCGCCACATTCCAAGTCATTGGCACATCAGTTTATTTGAAACTACAGGCATATCAACACATTTTATATCGAAATTTATTTGGAACACCACTGTAAATCAGTCAGAGCTTCATGCATTTAGACTTGTGATGGAATTGCTAGGAATATTAGGGATTTAATTTACAATACTATGCGTTCTTTTAAAATTTTCACGTTATAGTAAACTAAATGATTTGTTGAATTTTACAAAACATGTTGGTTTTCGCTTTTTTTTGCTAAGTTTATGACGATAGTATCGTAACAAGTCTGACTTAAATATTTTCATAGTATTACATACTGAATCACAATAAATGTCGAGTTACCATTGGTTTTAATTTAATTGTTCTTTTAAGTATGTAAATATATCCCATCCAATTGAAAGGAAAAAGTCGGTGTTGCCTATACATTACGTTATATCTGGGAAAACAATTATATAACATCAGTTTCAATTTCGACTTCATTACAATAAATGCCTGGTTACTAAATACAATAAATGTAATTTGTAAGGTTATTAATTATTAGTTTCAATAGCATAGTACTTTTACTAGAATGAATCTGATCTTGTGACGTCAAGGACAGTCGCTAATGATGATTGATAGTGACAGTGATAATACGATAGTTTCAAGAGATCTTTTGTGAAAATATAAAAATGAAAAGTGAACAAAATTTTCCGTTGTTGTGTAGATATTATATGACACATATCTCATACATGCTCTTGGCAATATAAATGCAGGTTTTATTTCCATTCAATGAAAATATGAACTGATTTTTCTGTTTATACGTATACATAATTTAGGAATAAAATAACCGACATTGAGCAAGAAGCAAATATATCATGTCACGCTCTCCCTTTATTACTCATCATCCGTGACAATACCTCCCCCCCTTTAAAAAAGTGGCAACACGTCTAGAAAAATCACTGAATGTGAACCTGAAACAATTATTAAAACATTCAATTATGAATACTGAACGAAAATGAACTGTTGATTACATCCTACTTTAAAAAAAAATCAGCACCCATCATTTTCCGACCCTCGAATTGCCTAGAACCGGAAACAATACGGTTGCAAAGACAACGCACAAAGCATAAATCTCGCGTTTTCGACCTTTGCTTTGTTGAGATATAAGAGCGGCTGATGGAACGTCTGTAAGGTAAACTCCATTCCCAAAAGGTAAGTTTGCAATTTTCCTATCCTCAATATAGTATTATAGCCATAGTGGCTAGGCACTCCTTCCCAATCTCGGAGTAATTTTGCTCACTAGGAAGCAGTTTCCTACTTGCATAAGCAATGGGCAATTTCACCCCCTCCTGCTCTTGTAGCAAAACAGCCCGAGGTCCCATATCGGACGCATCAGTCTTCAGCACAAACGTTTTATTAAATTCTGGCAACTTTAAGATTGGTACACTTATCAGTCTCTATTTTAAAGCGTTAAACGCATTTTCCTGGCAAACACCCAGGGGAACTTTATTCAGTTGCCCTTTCCTAGTCATGTCTGTTAATAGGCTGGCAAAATCCGCAAAATTGGGAATAAATTGTTCTACAAAAGCCTGTTAAACCTAGGTAAGATCTAACTTGTTTCTTTGTTTCGGTTCTAAGTGCATCTTAGATTGCACCTACTTTGTATGGGTGTGGTTTCAACTGACCCAATCCACTTACATCGCTCACTATTCACTCGGGTAATGTTAACAGTTAGTAGAGAATATAATAGTCTGCTATGTTTGGTACGAGGATGAAAGATTCAAATTGGCTTAGTATAATTGCTATATATGTGATTTAAAAGTTAAAACATCATTGAATATTAAGAAATCTACACAGCTAAGTTTCATCAGTATTCTTCTTCTTCTTCTTCTTCTTCTTCTTCTTCTTCTTCTTCTTCTTCTTATTATTATTATTATTATTATTATTATTATTATTATTATTATTATTATTATTATTATTATTATTATTAAAAATTTCATTTTGGTTCTTTTGATTCCTTTTAATAATACCACCATTATCTTTATCAGTAGGTCAACTAAGCAAAACTATGGCGCATAAATCCTATATATTATGACGTTTCAATATATACAGTAGATGTTATAGATCAACCTATTTCTGTCAATAGTAATAAGTATTTCACTAAAATGCAAAGTGAACGAATTAACAATAGCTTACAGTATGGTGAACAACTTCATAAAATCCTAAGAGCCCTAAATAGTAACAATTCGTTGAAAAGGTATTGAGAATGATAACTATGATTCGCGGATGTACCATCAATACAGAAGGATCCCTAAGTCATAAATCAATATGTCCTATAAATGAATTCATGGTAATCCCAATACAGCTATAAATCTAAATGTCTTTAATGTTACAAAGAAAATCAGTACAGCTATTATATATCCAAATAGTCTTTGAATGTTAGAGCATAATAATCAGTCCTCTGATACAACTCATACAAGACTTGCAATACCATTAAGGATGCCCAATTCAGCAAAATAAACCACTCATATAGAAAGTTAACAAAGTTAGCAGCGAAAATAGAATACAAGGATTTTAATGAATCATCTATGTTTTAGAAATATGTTGCAGGAAACAAGTCAATTGTTTCAGTTCTAGTTAAACAGGAATTATGTCAGTATCATCGTATACTAGAACAAAGTGATGTTTATCTGATCATTTTAGTACATGTGAACGTTGGAACATTATGCATGAAACTGATGTACGCACTAAACATGATCCATCTTTACTGTTTAGACTACGATTATAGATCATTAGAATTAAAATATCATTAGCTTAATGACCCTTACATTTTTTCATCAAAATAATATACATACTTTAGATATACTTAATAAGGAAAATATTTATGTAATTAAACATTTTTGCATGTTTATTAAACATACATATCATTAATATTGCAATGGAATGTATACAACATGAATACTGAATAATGCAATATAATACTTCAGTGTACTCGAAAGTGCGTCTGCACTTGACTTTCAATCGACGTGCCTAACGCCAATATTGCATGACTGTAACATTAAACTACATCTTAACTATCATTATGTATGTAGTCAAATATAGTCACATTATAGTCACGTATAGTTACATTATAGTCACGTACAAAATTACTTAAAAGTGGAAAACTAGTAACATTTTTTTCCGTGTCTTCGAGGCAAAATATAAGTTGTTTCAGATGGAGTCTCAAATTTACTAAATTAGTATATTAGCTACAGTCTTCAGCATTCGTTATGCATAAACTTGAGTCAGGAAAAGAGTATACGCCTATGGATTGGAACGTATACTTTCTTAACCGGTAATTGACGAAATTACAATAATCAGATCTACAAAATCGGATTTTACTTGCATCTCGGAATCTGGGAAATGAATTACATAAATGGAGAAAACTGGTCTTGCAAATGTGTTGAATAAACAAATCTTTCACAATCGTGTCAATGTTTCATCTTTTCTGTTTGATTCTGATATTAATTGACATAGAATTTAACATCTGGAACAATATTTTTTATGCTTATATATTTTCTGTTTTTTAAGTCTGAGAAAAAAACATGAGCCCACTGATGATCGGTAAAGGTATAATCTGTAGGACCTCCCATTCCCTGTTTTTTAAATCTCTCACACGCCCATAAAGTGAGATTTGTTAAGTCCTGAGTAGCACATTTCTTTTCAATGAGAGTCTTGAGGCCAGGATCGGAAGATGGCATGAAATATTCCGGTGGCGCCAAATAAACGCCGTCTCCATCCGTTGTACCGATATGAGCATTATCTGCAACGTAGTTTCGGTATAATATAGTAACTAATCTTGGCCCTGTGGAGTCAACTTCATCACCGGCCACGGAGAACGAAGGAAGGTTTTCCAACATTATCTTCATGAATGGATGATGACGTCGACATGCCATTAACGCATTGCTTGCTAAACCATAAAAGTTATTATAGAAGATAGGATGAAAGTGAGGTTCTTGTGCGATTAGGCAGAAATATTTTCTCAAAATAGGATCGAGAGGACGTAAGCTAATAATGTCAAGATCGGCATAAATTCCCCCATATTCATACAAAATCATGTACCGTAAAGCATCAGCTCGTTGAAGATTTTGTACATAGTTCTGATAGAAATGAAACATATAGGGAAACTTAACCTCCACAAACGTCTTTGCTGCTTTCTCTGTCCAGAACATATACACATAACTTGGGTGGTTTGTTTTAAAAGCAGAAACACACTTTTGAAATTGCACGGGAAATGAGTCGTTTGTTTTATCGATCCATACCTGATGAATGATGTTTTCTACTTTCAATGGTCCGTTGTTTGGAAATATCTCCACGGAGATTGCATCTGCAGGTAGTGAGTCATGCCGGTTGATACTTATTCTCTGCTGTATGTATTTCTGGTCAGGGTTTTTATTATAGTCACTACGGATGAAGGAATCACAGCTGTTAAAATATCCACAAGCCAAACCGTTGTGTAGTACATCAGCCAACTTATGTGTTCCGTAATAGGAAATCAAAACTAAAATCAAAATAAGTACTGTAATGTTGACAAGTGTTCTGTTTCTTTGTACGTATTTTATGATCGCCATTCATTAAATCTGTAAATAAAGAGAATAAATAAATTTAAAAAAAAACAAAAAAAAAAAACAATTATATACAAGATTTTACTCGTTTAGTTAATACAGTGCCATCATATGAGATACTCGAAATTTGAACAAAATGTTTGAATGTTTACTCATTAGCGTTCAAAATGATTTGCATAGGGAAAGTGTTCCTTTAATATGCAGGTCCCATTCTATTTTCATAAAACCATCTCCACTGTTCAAAAAGTGGACATTACATAGATAGCAATAAACGGAATGTTGGTGTAGAGAAACCAAACTGTCAATGCTCAGATTTATTTATATTTTAAACATTTTGCTTTTCTAGCTAATAATCGGTATCTTTAAAATTAATTAATTGTTTGTAATTGTTTATTTATCTACAAATTTATCCCTTTTGAGTTCGCAAAATTTACAATACGTCCTTCACTTTAAGTAAAATTTCTAACCAGTAGATGTAGAATACTATAGACCTATATCATAAAATTGTCAAAGAAAATGTCAGAGTTTATTTAGAATATTATAACAATATTATTACATGTTACTAGTTCACGTTCTAGTTATCTGGTATGGAACTTATCTCGACTATATACATTGGGGAGATGCAGTATTCAGTTTATCTTGTGTGACCAATGGATTGAGAGATGGAGGTGCACTTTTCAAATTGTTTATTTAATATATGTATCTTCGATTTAAATCATAATTCAGCCAGTCTCAGATGGCAGTGGATTTGCCACTAGAAGATTTGTTTCTGAACAATGTTGCCTTTGCTGATGACATGTTTTTTTTTCAATTCCTTTAGAAGCCCATTTATGGAAGGCTAAAAGAAAATATCAAAAATATATGAAAATTTTGCATTTTGCAAGAATGACCTCATACATAATTCGATAAGCATAGGTTTTAAGTTGAGAACTTCAAAGCTACTATTGATTCCGGCTTTATTTCCTAACACGTAGGTTAGCTATTATGTTTATACGAGTTATATTTTAAAGCTCAATCTAACAAATAATAAAGATCTGATGCGTCAATACAGGTAAAGGACGGGGTGAGGTTTGGACAATTAACCGGGAGGTTAATCAGCGGGTTTAATTGTTCATGACACCGCTACATCATTCTGCAAGAACCGTGTAATGATCATACTTTGTCTTTCCAAAAACTGTGGAAATCAAATCTATCAGCCTATACATATAATGGATTTTATAATTAGACAGAAAGATCAGAGGTTGCTCCAATTGCTTAAAGCAGTATAATTCTAATATCATGTATATGGTTGATAGTTTCAATGATATTTAGCATCTCTAAAGTCTTAGCGTTGCGGACAAAGAGTCACTAACATTTGGCCATCTAATATCGTTACTTCATATATGACCCTCAATTATCTTACTTTTATTTGAGGGACCGCGATTAATTATACCACTTGAAACCAATAAATGACGTCCTCAGAAAACTCAGTCTATAAAGTTAAATAAGTTCGTGTCTTTGTATAGATCATGTTAGCTGATGCAGTCTTTATGTCACAATACCACGTTATGCAGACAATATTTTACTGATTCTTTAACTGTTAAAACAGTTAACTACTAGTTTAAACACATCATAATTTATATATATATATATATATATATATATATATATATATATATATATATATATATATAGAGCAAGCGACTTCATGTAAGAATAATACTTCTGGGCAAGTTAATTTCCTTATTGTTTGTTGCAGTCGATATTTATCTAGTCTTTAGTATTTTTTATTTTTATTTACTTTCATCCTTAATGCTACGAGTAACAACCACAGGTAACGAACTTCTATGTCTTTTAAAAATCAATTACATGTATTCCTTTTTGCACTTATTTATTAATGGTTTGATTCTATAAAATAAATATTATTACTAATGCTCCAAGTTCTAAAGATAATTATTGTCGTTATTGTTATTAATATTAATTTAAACCCTCATTCATGGCATTGAATGCATTGATGGCATAGCAGCCTTCTTTCAATATGAAAGACTATTTATAAACAAAACAAAACATAATATGTCTTTATTGATACACTGCAGGGTATGTTCCTGGCCATTATTAGCATGTGGTAAATACTGTGCAGAGGATTAGTGAAATTAAGTTTTGCATTCAGAATATCTCAGGTTTCTAGACTAAGAGCCATGATAACATTGCATTTTGTATAAGTATCATAGGAATTAATACTAAAAGATAACTTGGTACAAACTCAACCTAAAGCTTCTGGAGACTTTTAAAGTGTCGAATTGAAACAGATAATATTCCCCATAATAAACTGGACAGTAAAATAACTGAAGAAATGAAAGATAAAGTTTAATGTCGCTATCACATAAACAATATTGATTAGATTGATTTGGATGATTTGGATGATTATGGAGCAAATTTAAACGACGTTTATACTCAGTTTAATGTTTAGGTAGGGTATTAGATGTGGTCTCGTGCCCGTCCGTTCGTTATCACTTCCTTTTAATGCTGATCCTCCTAAAACAAATAGTAGTATATCCATGGAACATTTCGTAAAGATCAGTCACATATCTGATTGTACAAATTGATAAAGGCAAAGTATGAACATCTGAGTGCTACAGAAGCGATCTATACATTTTATTATCATTATCACAACACTGTTTCACTGTATTGATTTTGTTGGGGGAAGATACAAGGACATGCATGACAATAGATTTCAATTGATAGAAAACACCCCAGTTATAAATACCTTAATTGCTATAAATAAAATCTGGTAAGGTGAAGGAATATTAGTGTTGCATTGTGTGAAAACCAGTGTATCTACCGTTTGTATTCAAGTTACGAAATCGTCATTGATTAACGTGTTATACGTTTGTCCTTTTTTAAACCCATAATCAAAGTTCATGGCTGTACATTGTTACAGATTTATTGACTGGAGAGAAAACTTGGCTCAATTTATATTTTAAAACATGTTTATAAGAAATGGACAATCAAATGAAAAGTTAGTATCTGGCTGTCAATTCGTTATGTTAGTAAAGCTGAGAAAGGTTTGTGCATTCAATAACATTTTAATACCTTTTTCACCAGTACAATTGTTTTAGCATCAAACATCATAATCTGACGTTTTGTTTTGAATTGGAAAAATAATGGTGCAACGTGACCCCAATCTTCAACATAATATATTTGCGGGAACAATGTTATTGAAATCAAATTGTGTCACTTGTTAACTATTCATGCCGTATTTGAAGACTGTTAAGATATCCCGAATTAGTCTTTCACGTACCATGCTATTCTACTTGCTTCCATCAAAGACGAATAAGTATCACTTTCCTTAACAGAGGACATTATGTTGAATTTGTTCAAATCAAATTCAAATGATCATTGATCTCATGATTACAAACGCAGCGAAAGCAACTCTGCGGATGATCATTTTAGAATCGTCCTCTTCCTTAAAACCTACATCAAAGAGCTGCAAGTATAAGACAGAGCAGCTTTACTATTTTCGGGGATTTGGGGAAGATGGGTGAGTTAGAGAAGATTGTTTAAGTTTTGCTGGATCTATCAGTCTGCAAAACTAAGTTAAATAAATCTTAGTAGGTTTTGTTGTGTACTGGATACTTTTACAAAAAAAACCCACAAAAACAGTTATAGCCAAAGTCTCTATTTCAACGAGAGGTAATGCATAAAATTATATATTTAAATGAATTTGGGGAGACAAGTAGCATTATTGTGTTTGATTTAGAATTATTCATTCCTAATTAACGTTGGTCTAGTGGAATCAGTCTTTTATTAGTGTTCAATTTTAATTTGAGAGGACTTAGATATGTAAAATAATCATTGGAATTACAAGATCTTTCTTGCCTTGAGTACTAAACGAATTTTGGATAATCACGAAATCATTCAATACATTTTGGATTATATCTTTGAGATACATCAAACTTATTTGCACATAAGCACATTTAATCTTATTAGCACATCAGAATATTAATCATTTTAATTTATTCTCAACACGACATGAATTGACAAGGAAAGCTGTGTACTTTTCGATCATGTTGTGTAACTTGAAAACTCTTTAGATTTTTAATTCATAATACTGTAGGTCTATTTAAATTGTTGCTTTTTATTCAATTTAGTTTAATAAAATTTCTGGTTTTCGCTTTTGAATTTCCTTAGTTTAAGATCACAAATTCATATATATGTATGTTATTCATGAATAAAGAGACATAAAAAGGCAAAATCCAAGAATGTGTATAATGTAACAAAAAATTTAATTCTATGAGATAAATAATGAACATTTTACTAGAACAAAGAGTATTACAAATTGAATCCAAAATATTCATAACAATGTCAGCACAAGTCACACTGACTCGAGTGACCCAAATGACTTTTATGTCCTCAAATGTGTTGCTGTGTCAACAGTCTTCGTATCACAATTCCCAATAATTCTAAAATAATAATATAGTGCATAGACAATGTTCATTTTGCAATTCCAATAAATAAGACAAACATAAATTTCCTCTCAAATTATATTTATTTATGTATATATATATATATATATATATATATATATATATATATATATATATATATATATATATATATATATATATATATATATATATATATATATATATATATATATATATACAAACACATATAAGGCTAAAACACAACATATTCCTACTAGATACGTTACATCTATCACAATACTCAGTGTCGCAGTATTCTACCACATGGAGCATCCATTTTACCAGAATGTTCTAGAATTTCGCAAACCATTTCATTTTTAATATTAATATTACGGATCATAACACAGATTTAGATCATTTACAGTCTACAGGAACGCATCAATCGTTATACACAATATATGTAACTCCATCCACATAGAAGAAGAATTCTGCAATATAGATTTCTTTCACATATTAGTCAATCGAACCTATAAGAATACACAGGAAGATGTCTTATAAATGACACAAAATAGATACATTAAAAGGCCTTTTAGAACTCCATTATACGTGAAAATGGTTTTGAGATAAGTTTCTTCGTTCATTTGATGAGCGTAATATCAATGTAGCATTCCTGCGACATAAAATATCCTCTCTGCATTCCCTGCCTCAACTTTCTCATTTTGTTACTGAAAGTAAAGGGGTTGTGATCACTGAATACAATAATCGGAGAAAGAGTTGTATTAATGTACATTTCAAAGTGTTGTAAAGCCTAAAGAAAACACAAACACTCCTTCTCGAAAATGGAACTATTTCTTTGATATTTGTTGAATGTTTTAGAGAAATAGCAAACTGTATACTCTAGAGATATTTTGCATTCTTAAATGAATACAAAATTAAGCATCATATGCATTAATGATAGGTTGAAATATGCCGCTGAAAGTAACGGTGCGATTCTAAGTAAGGCCTTTACTTGATCTAAAGCCTAGTGTCATTTTCAGATGAATAGTAGTTTATTTTCATATTCAACAACTTGGTTATGGATCCAGCAATGTTGGCAAACGTTACGCAAGTTAGCTGATAATATCCAGCCATAGACAAAGAATGGCATCAGCTGCTTTTTACTGATTTGAAATGGAAATTCAGAGATAGCCTTAATTTTAACGTCTTCACGCATAATTTTGACCACGATCCCCAATATGTCCTAAACAGTTAATGCAACCTCAAGAAACTCACTTTTAATTAAAATAATTACCAAAGTTTCCTCACTCAGTCGAATATATAATTTCCGCATGGTTTCGAGATAATCTTTCCAAGCGTTGTTGTAGATAATGACATCGTAAATGTACGCATCACAAACATTAAAACAAATCTTACCATGTTCATTAAACGCTGGAATTAAGAGGGAGAATTATTCGTACCAAATGCCATCACCTTATATTGGTAAAGTCCATTCAGAGTTGCAAATAAGATTTATTTCGCTCTATGCGTTCGTGGAATTCGCCAAAATTCCTCGAATATGTCAAATTTCGTGAGATATGTTGACTTTCAAATTTTGTCATTGCAGTCATATACTCCATCTGATATATTTAAAAGGCAGAGTTGTTTCTGTTTTATCCTCCCAGGAGTGTTGATGATACAATGTTAGTTATATACTTTTTAACTGAATAACTACCGAAATACTTAGCCTGAAAAGGATTCTTAGTATTACAATAAACCAACTCCTAATTATGTTCTTTTATACTGTTGGACAATATGTGTGTGAATTACGAGTAAAATAAATTGTGCGATTTTGCTGCCTGTTTATATTTCTGGAACAAATTTGCGCTCACATTAAACACATATAGGTAATTTGCAACAACCATATCGAGCAAGAAATTTAACATGGCCACAGGACTGAGGGTCGGCATATTCCACGTGGATTTACAAGTCACAAAACAAAGTATTTGCTATGGAAATATAATGTACATGTCACAAAAGAACCCCTCAGTCGACGGTCGCTCCACAACGGAGAGAAATTCTGGTAAGTGTATAAAATGTACACCTATATGTGTATTTAAGAATGTCTGCAGACATATGCATGTTGTAATAAATAAGTGATATCAGCCCCTATATCAAAATCAATATCATCATGGAGGAGGAATTCGTTTATCGACCTAGATTCTTAACGATGCCAAAAGAGCTATAAATGTATGACCAAGTGGAAAACTTCTTATTTTTGTATTTCTGTTACATCTTAATTTTATTTTTTGATTGCGTAAAGTGAAGATAATATATTGCTACTTCACATTCCTTTGTGACATTATAATTAAATTCCGAAACGTAATCTAGAAGATTAAACTTTGAAAATTAAATGGCCCACGGAAGGTATATCTGAAACTAGTTTGAAAGGACATAGGCCCAAAGATGTCTGAACTGAACCTTAACAACAAGCTACGGCAAATGAATACCCTCATTCTAGAACTTTCCGGTATTAAAACAATATGATTGAATCATATTCGTTAAAGTCGGATGAAATCATTCCAACGCCCCTTGATGTGAAATGTAAGAGATATAAGATTTAAAGTGTTACATGAATAATTCGTGCATTACTTGATGCAAACGTCTGGATACAATTTGACCCTTAATAAGACTGGATAAATTTTTAAAGGAAACACAGTTTTTCTATGGTTTTAACCTTCACATTACTTAAAGGGATTACTTCTGAAAATCTTGTGGACGCACATATGGTGACGAAGTATAGGCTGCCTGACTCTGTCTAAGGTAGTGGCCAGTCTATCATTATTATGCTAAATGGTTTGTTAAATGCCGGTATATGTTGTAGGCGGACCATAAGTATTTTCTGATTGGGGTTTCTTACCATAGTACCATTTGACAAAATTGACACAATCACACTTACTCACAACCATAATTTTTAATTTTCTGCCAATAAAATAATTTAAAATTTTGCAATAAGACTTACTCACTCATAAATGAATATTGAAGGGAGTTTCACAGACTAGACTTAAAATTTCATGTCTGTTCGATGTAGGAATAATACTTTGATTGCTTACATGACCACTTGTCACCAGAGAAACTCTCAGGTGTCTCAGTTGTCTAAACATAAGCGCATTATTAATGACTTTGCAAGCTCGTAGTACCTGCGTGGCTTCAGTTTCTTAATTCACCCTCTGAAACAATCAGAATATATCCAGATCTTGTCCCTGTTCAACAATACTAAGATCACAAGTGATTTTATCGAAAGCCACACCAAGCATTTTATAAGGTAAAGGAGCAATGTCCTGATTAACTTTATTTTCTTGAGCTCTTTTTACCATAGCGCAATTACCTGTACAAGTAGTGTATTCATCATTAATTTCATTTGCAATATGATCCACATTTTAATCCAAGCAAGGTTTGATAGTTACAGGTGGATTGGCCACTACTTTATCTCCAGCTAGGTCATTGCTGTTCAGTAAATGGGCATATTCAATGAACAAAGGATCCACTGCTACTATTGTAAAGGCTCGTGAGACTAAGTTATATGATAAATGTACTCAGTGGAGTGGAATATTAACAAATCCACACTATGCTCTCTTAATAAGAGCATACCTTGAAGAAGACGTTTCAATCAATGGCAAAGTACTTGATAGACTGTGAAGTTCCTGTATCTCTTAATATTTTAATCGGACTGACAGAACCATCCAAATATAATATTCAACCTTTAGATATGAATGGCTCATACTTATTCATAATAAAACCAGACTTGGGCTTGTTTGACCCAGCAAATGAATTGTTTCCATTACATGACCCTGACTTTGTCATCTTAGTCATAATAACATTTGGAATAGCTCTGTTACGTTTGTTTTCTTCATAGTGTCATAACTGATGTCTATCATAAAGAATGTGCCCTATTTTCTTCCAGAAGAATGTGCACGTAGGAGGAGATAATGATTCATGAACAGTCTTATGAGAGAGTTGATTCCTGTAAGTTGTGGTAGATTGAGATTTTGATATAGCCGTATAAGACTGCGGTGGATTATTACGAAATACCTGCCAAAAGGAATACATTATAACAAAGAAAACTTATAATTTGTGGGAAAAGAAATAACTGTCTGCTGTTTAAACAACATTTTCTAATGTTCCAAATTTTTGCTCATCAAGATAGACATTGCAATCACAATGGATACAATTGGTGAATTTTTCGACTACCATGAATTGTCTAATGTTGTCAAAATCTGTATCAATCATTCGCTAACAACATCACCTATCAAGTCAATATGCTTTGTCCCATGAAAACGCGACTTAGGTTTGGTTAGTTTTTTTTTTAAATTTCCAAACCTCTGTCGATATCATACAGGCACTAACGTATAACTCTCGACGATATATTATTTAATTACATCATGATAAGCATTTTCATGTTCCGACAGTAAAGTGTAGAAATCACGTATGGCATTTTACTATCTCCGAATTTGTCTCAAAATAAAGAAAATATTGATAAACTATTGTTTCTTTAAAATGTGGTATTTACCTATAATATTTGGTAACATCAAAGCCCGAACGTTTTTGACGGGAGTGCTATCGGCTAGGCAGTTTTAAATTCTTTTAATTTGAGTTACATTTTCATTTCTTCCATGAGCATCTGCAGTTTCAGTTTTGCTTGCTCTTATGCTTTTTCTATTCGATTCCTTTCTCCTTCTTTTATCTTATTATGTATTTCTCTTTCTTTTTTGTAATTCGGAGTTTGGAATGCCATCATTTCTATTTGAGGTTAAGGCTCCCTTCGTTTTATTGTCATCTGTGTTTTTAAAATCCATTATGCTATATTGACTTCATAGTCAGATAGCACTTGTGTCACAATTAATTGCCGTTTCTACCAAATACCATTGATTTCTTGTTTTGCGAAAGATATCTCTACTTCAGATGGAGAATATTGATTGGCATTCTGAAACAACTCGTCATTCATTGAAAACAGTAAATCTTCCTAGGTAAGATTGGAAGGAATTCTCACCACTTTAGATGACATTGTGAAATCGAATTATTAGGGTTGGGGTTCCAAAAAGGATTTTAAGTCTTTCGAGATCATAATTTGACCCTCCCATATCTGATGCAAAATATGTCTTTGTTGATACCATGAGATAATCAAATTCGTACACCTCAAACCGACCTAGTTCATATATCTCATAGCCCACACATCTCCTACTGGCGATTCACACTAGTGACATATATGTCTATCATTGACTAATATAACATTTCATGCAGACAGAATCTTAGGATAGCCCTAATATAACTTTCAGTACCTGATGATATTACGATACTACTTATCAAGAATAGTCTCGGGAACTGAAAACGCCTTAACATTGAAACGGAGAGATACACAAGGCCAAAACATATACTTTGAAAAAATACTTTTAAAATGTAATATTAAAATGCGAGTTGTGTTTCCAAAATTACAAGAATGTTCATTTTTGTTGACAACCTTTCTGGTATGATGTAGAACATAAAGCATTTTCTGATATTTTAAGATGCTTTTTTCTAATATAGAAGATGTGAAACATTTATGATGTTAGAAATCAAATTTTATTTTATTTAATGTTATGATATTATTTTATAATATTTAAAGGGTAGTTTCTAATGTAGGAAAATTATATCGAATAATACAGAATGGGAAAAACTAGAAATATATTTTCTGGTATTGAAAATTAAATTTTGAGATTAAAAACATACGTTTAATAACTGAAAATCATGTTATGGTCAATTAATTACAAACTAAGAGACATTTTCCACGATCGAAACTACCGATCTTCTAATAACTGAGGATCATATTATAATACTGCACAAATAATTTATAGCATAAGTAAACGATCAGAATTGTTGCAGATATAAAAAACTCATTTTCTGCTATCAGGAAATGCGTGGTTTTGATCACAACGGCAAGCTATAAAGACTTGAAGTTTCACATCCTTCTTGTAAGTTTATAGACTATTCGTCGGCTGATTTACTAGTAACGGTCTTGCGACAAAAGAGTGAAGACAACTCGAAGGAATGAAATATTGTATATTGAAATTAATGTTACACAATACAGAGTATAAGCTTTCAATAATAACAAAAATAGCATATACGTTCACTCCATATTTAGTGCCTAGTTGATAATATTCTAAAGACAAACAGAAGAGCTAGAATATAATACTTGAATATCATAAAGGGTATTTCCGCTACCAGTGTGAAGATTATGTGCAGTACAAAATTGTCTGCTTTGGCTTGTTTCATTACTGAAAACGCACTTACCTTTGAGAAAGATATCATTTAGAGGAAGAAGTCTTGTTTCCGAATTATAAATCACTAACTTCTATTACACAATTTGTATTAATATCCAAGAATTGAAAATGAGAAGCAATTTGGTTTATTTGGTAATCCACCTAAAAACCATTAAACTAGATTGTATTCAAACTGACCTTTCACAAATGCCGGACAAACGCAATTGCCGTAAATCAGTCAAACTGAAAAGGCAAAGCTATTGGCAGCAACCAGTCAAGCGTACATCTGTCCTAAATAAATAGGCCTTTGTGATTCAAAGCGCAGGAGTCAACTTTCAAAAAAAAATACCATTCATGTGCTAGTCAACTGTAAGGCTTACAGTATCATACATCGGTCTGATTATATTCCCAAAATATCTCCCTTTCATAAAGCCTTTATAACTTTGAGGAATTTAGCTAGCTGTTCCAGACTCAAACTTGATAAAATTACACAGTGATTAGTATCTGAGTAGTAACATGTCAACGAGTGCTCTGGTAGATAATAATTTAGTGAATGACCAAGATAGGACAATCAAAAAGTAAATGACAAGGAGAAAGCAAGATGAACAAATCTTGGTCTTATTCTAGTTTAGGTTAAAGTAAACGCACAGTGTAATTCTGAACGTGAACTTGGTTGAGCATACAAGAATTTAAAATTTAAAATATATATCTCAAAATAAGGGGTACAACGTATTCACAGCATTAAACTAAATCTTAGCTTTTATAGACTAAAACTACATAAAAATAAATAGTAACACTCAACAAATATTATATAATCTAAAATATAATTCCATAAAATCTAAAGTCAAACTGAGTGACATAAGTAAAAATAACTTATAGTCTGACAAAAATTCTTATTATTTCTGAAAGTTAATATTAATTTCACAGTAATCTGGAAACGCTTTAAAAATATTCCGACCTAACATTATATTTTGCTTTTGAGCTAGCATTAAAAAGAGCAATTGTTTTAATATCTAAAAAGTTATACTTTAAGGTAAATCCATTGAAATTAGAACTTCGCAAATGCTCCTGACTGGAACATTAATTTGGAACCATAGTATATTCAGAAAATAAATTTATGGATTATATTATTTGGCTACATCAACAAACAGCATACTATCACAATAAAAGACAGTCATATTGACATCATTGAGACTACAGGTACATCAATACAATTAATATTGGAACTTATTTGGAATGCCACTGTTTGCTATTTTCTTCAAAATGGATTCCTCATTCTGATCTTGAGACACCTGTACTCACCACCTGTGACGGATAGCTTGTGATCTATCAAATTGTTGTTTGAAGACGCATAGACAAGAACGTCTTAGTATAGCACATGGAGCGCCTTTGACTGGTCATTTAGTGGTCAATAAAAGACCTCTCACAAGATCTTGAGTCATTTTTAATTTCCGAGAATTAAAAGTGATGTTTTGTAAATAAGGTAGATTTTGTCACATTTGTCAAAAGACATGGTAACCTAATCAGAGATACCTAAAGCTGATCTGCAACATATTCTTCCATTTGAACAATCATTAGGTGACTAATGGTAAACTGTGTCGGTCCCTTACCATAGACAGGGTCAAAACTAAAATTAAAGCATGACATAAATGTAAACGAAAGGAGCTTTCAGATGCTTTCAGATTGATGATAACGTTCTGGTTCTTTATACCATGCCTCAGAATCCTCATCAGGCTGCATAGTATGGTGTTATTAAGTTAGGAATAACACACTGGACGTACATTACATCAGCCGCATTCATGGAATAGTAGATATTGTGAAGGAGTATGTTGTTAGAGATAGCGTTCTTAATAATGCTGTCAATTTAGCTGTATTCTCCCACACTGTGAGGATATTAGCGATGGAATCAAATCTGACGTTAATGTCTTTGGTGTAACCAAACTTCAGAATTCAGAAATATTGAATAATCTGGACCAGAAACTTTCACATCTGCAGCTCAAGAAAAGGGTGAACTTACACATAAAGTATTTGTATATAAGCACTTGAGTCTTGATGTTCCAACACTAGCAAAATAGATCGAACGTGACGTTGAAATTGTAGATCCAAAATATCTGAAACACCATCCGTGCATGATGAAACCTTCCAAACACGAATTTTTAAAAGAAATTCAGTTTTTGTTGGATTATGATTTCATATATCCAATAAAAATGATTGGCATTTTAAAATGATTTTGATACCTTCCAGTGAAGGAAAGGGTAAAAGAAATTCCGGCATTCGTAACTACAGATATCAGGTTATGCCGTTTGGTATGAAAGCTTCGCCTTGTACTTTCCGACCTTTATTGAACATGTTTACATCTGGACTAGATAACTGCCACGCTTACATCGATGACATTATCACCTACAACGACATCTGGAAAGATCACATGAAAACAATTTAAATTCTTCGGCCGACTCAGTAATGCTGATGTAACAATTTTTCCAAACGTGAGTTTTATCGTGCTTTGTTTATGTTTCTAGGACGTATTGTGGGTTACAGACAATTTATACAAATAAAAGTTGAGGATAATTGTTTCTCTGAATTTCTGTAAAATTTATTAAATACCAGCTGATGCAACCTTTTGGTTTGGCGTGAAATGATCGGAAATTTTCCTTCAAGTTTTCTATAATTTACTTTTTTACTGACAAATTTGTTGAGTAAGTAAACAACGTTTCACTGGTTAAAATGTCTTGTCATGCAAGCGATGGTGGGTTGGTACGACAAATATGATGTAGATCATCTAAATGCTTTTTTCTAAGAAAACAAATAAGCTCCCGAGACAGAAATTATTCCACAAACGAGAATGTATGTTTGGATTTTGTATTGGTTTTGGATCACTTGAAGTATATGCTAGTTCAGCTCCTTCTCCGATGATTGCATTTAGTGATCAGATCTTCCTTACTTTCATTGGCAAGATGCAATCCCAAATAAGAGTTTATTAAGTTGGAGTTTGATGTTTCTGGAATGTAATATCAACATCAAACACATCAAGAGAATATATTATCTAATAGCAACTGCACTTTCACGTGCATCGAAGCATTATATTGCTTCATGTATGTTTTGGGTCATTCATAAGACTTCATTTATTTAATGTGTAATAACACGAATATTTGACAAATAAATAAATGAAAACTTTAGTGTATTATCTGTTTTATGTGATGAGGGGAGGGTGTTTATTCATATTTAATTAGTATTGCTTGGTAGTTTTTCTCTTTGATTATATGCTGTATACATCTGCATTAAGTACTTGAATAAGCACAAAATCAAGTTTAATGTGGATGTGATTAATAATATTTATTTCAAGCACCAGATTGAAAAGGTACGTTCTTATGCGTGTGCAGTAAATATTCAGATCATTATTAATGTCAATATGCATTTTGAGTCTGGGCCAAGGATGTTAGAATTCTCTTATAAAACCATTTTCTGTCTGACGTTTCCCACGGTCTTTATTTTAGTGTTATTAATAGATCTTATCTTGCTGACAACTTACAATTGTTGGATAATGGCGTTTTGAACCTCATTAGAGTTTTATTGTGTGTTTTACATTTTACATAGTATTGTATACTTGAACAATTACTTATTCTTGCTTTAACATCTTTCGTAGAATCATTCTTCTCTTCGTGTTCAATATTTCGTTTGGTGGGAATTATTTATTCAGATTGTTATTCACTGGAATTACAATAAGCTTATTAATACTATTCTTGACTGGATCACAAATTTGTAAGCAAGGTTAATTCAGAAAAAGACATTTCTGGATTATATTATTTTGATAAGTCAAACGGCTATTAGCGCCTCACAATCTAGACCACATGCGTATTGGAATATTCGAGAATACAGGTTAAAAAACACATCTAATATTAGAACTCATTCGAAATACCACTAAAATTCATTTGGAATGTTAAACATATGGAATGTGATAAAAATATTTGAATATTTGGGATTCAATTATCATTGCCGTAAGTATTCCATAATCATATTTGCATTATATGTAAATAAATTATTTGCTGAAATTTACAAAACTTGGAGGTGTCCATGAAAGAACTGTTTAATTATCGTGATTGGAACTGTAGACAAAAGATCCCGAATAGTGGTCTTTTAGTAGGGACGACAACATAACAGATATTTTTAATAAAAAACAATCCATCAAAATTAATGCCACATAAAAAAATAAATTAAGGAATATTTTAGCAAACAGAACGAAGCAAAATTAATCGCCTAATACAAACGTGGCACAAAGAAGGGAATATATTTTTAAGATGTCAGAAAATGTCGATTACTAAAAAAGACAAGGCTAGTTTAAGTCCCATCCAACACCAAGATTCATAAAACAAACGGATCTATGAGAACAAATGTCAGCGGACGATATACGACCGATCAGTTTGCAGAACTTTTTAAAATCAATAACTAATATGAACGTGTTATAATGTAAATACATGTTTTATAACACGATTTATATTATAATATATATAGTTTTTTATTATATAATGTCTCATATATCAATATCATCTAAACATCTGTTAGTAGCATGGAGGGTGTACCCTACAACATTGTGCTCGAGTCCATAAGCAAAAAAAGGGTTTCTTCAGAGGCTAAACAAACAAGGTCAAATAACATTAAACCAGCGCCTCTAACTTGTCTATTTCCATATGGTTAAAAACCGGTAACAAATCGTTTTAGTAACCAAGTCTTGTTACCGTTGGCGTATTTTTTTCAACTTTTTTATGCGATTTCGTGTACCTGTAGTGACACTCCATTTTTGTCGTACACCCTCCAGGCTGCTATGAATTAACCAAATATTTTATCCAGACCTACACGGTACCTTGATATTGGGTCATGTTGAATTAATATTGCAGTTTTCTCTGATCACCTTAGGTATATATATGTATAATTCTGTAACATAAATCACGTTCGTGTTTTTATATTTATTTTGAGAAAATATTCTAGCTGGATTGGATTGTTTGTCCAGCATCACATCATCGTATACTACGAGATTATTAATGAATCTAAGTCATCTATGGGCTACATTATTATTAGTAATAAAATCAACAATATCGCTGCCATCTTGATTCAATAATTTTGCATTTTCATTACAATATTTAAATACTTCGTAACATCTCGAATCATCTATAGATGGTGCCGCTAAATATAATTTGCTTTACCAGATCCAGATGAACCTATTATAATCATTCCAATGGAAATTGGAAGCGCTTGATGGTGCTGTACTGGTTCTTGTTTTCGTGTCGCTGAAAATTCAATTATATCCATATAATAAATAATATAAGTTTATACTATGTTGGATGCAGAGTACCCACCTCCACCGCTGGATTGATAACAAAAAATAAAAGACGTGCTATTACAGGTAAATGTGCAAAATGTGGAACAAAAAATATAAATTTATTTCCGCGTCGCAGATAACGGTGGTGATATATCCGCATCATTAAAGAAATGGCCAGGAGCTCCATGGGCCAAACACCCCGTTGAGAAACATCTTCCTGGATATAATTATTGATGTCCTGGAATTCGACGTGAGATCAGACTTGATGATCAAGATCAACCAAAATCAGGAGAGTGTCAGTAAATAAGATTGATAAAGAATGTCATGTTCATGACGTTGCTTATAACAATAAAGATTTTCAGCAGCGGAATCGCGCAAATGTGAAATTGAGTCATGCGTCAAATACTATACCTAATAAATCTCTCAGAGAAAACTAGCTAGTTTTCTAGTAAAATCTGCAATGAAAGGTAAAATGCTCGGGGCTGGTAATTAATTATATAACTATCATAATGGAATCCAGTTATTATTTCCGGAGAAGATATTGGAGAGGTAAAGCAGCAAGCAGTAAACTTGATGAAGCAGCATAAGTTTCATGTAATGTTGCTACATCATGGTTAGCACGACAGGTAACAGGACAAATCTATCTACCACCATCTAAAAACTTCAATACGCACATTTTGATATCAGCATCCCCAATGAAGTTTATCAAGCAGATATTTTGTTGTTTTTTTTCCCACACGATACTGTTAAAACAAGTAGACGAAAATCACGCACGTACAAATGCGCATTGATTGCTGTTGACGTTGCAGGTAGATATAAAGAAGCGGAACCATTATCAACAAAGACAGCATCTGAAGTTAAATCTGCGTTTGAGCGAATTTATCAATGTGGTGGTCTACGATGGCCACAGTTATTAGAATTTGATGAAAAAACATAACGATATAATCAGACGAGTACATACCAAAATTCTTTCTGACCAAGCAATTAGTGAACGATTTAATAGAACACTTGCTGAGCGGTTATTTGGATATCAATACACAAAGGAAATATCTACTGACTTTAAGTCGAGAGAGCGATCTCGAGAATGGGTTGCAAGGTTACCAAGTGTGATATCTTCATTAAATAATGAAACTGCTTAGCAACTTCCATGAAAACATCTAATGCAATAAGAAACAATATATACTACGTAGCCATAACGAACAACGCCGTGAACAACCAGTATTAAGTAATGTAACTGTGATATATTTATACGAGCCAGGAGAGCTTGATTGTTGGAAAAAAGAGCTACTGATCCTATCTGGAGCCTGACTACACATACAATTTCAAGCGTGGTTAGATTCACTGGAAGACCTACGATATGCAGATTAGATTCTTCAGCCCCTCAACGTGGATTTGTGCTTGAACAGTTACAAGTAATTCCTACGGACACACAATTATCGCCACATTCACTTATGTAAAGTAGCACCTCTGCGTCGATTGCATTCAAGACAAGACAGGTGAGCATCACATTTTCAGGTGTATGACCACGATCACTATTAATTCTGTATATGGTAAATTGTCTTGGATTATTATTCGAATATTGCCATAACATTATTGTGTTACAGCTTGCACAATGATTATTCTGTCGTTGCTTTAGCGCTATAATAAATTCAGTATCAATATCAAAGTGAAGCTTATTTTTGTCAAATTGTTTATAACCCGCTATTTTTTCTTTATTACAGCAGTGTCATTAGTAATTTCCTCAGATATCACGTAATCTTTAATAACCCTACGTAATTGAGTTATTCTTCTGACACGAGATACCAAAAATAATCTAAGTTTGACCATTCGATACGATTATTTACAATCCATATATCTGGATCAGAGATAGTTAATCCCTGTGACGAATGAATCGTATAGCGTAATCTAATATCAACGGTGATTTTTCAATGCGCTCTTAACAACATCAATATCGACCGTAACAATGTTATTCAGTACAAAATTTTGTACTAGGTCACTTTCAGTGTCTCCACAAGGAACTTCAACTTCAATATTCTGTCTTAGAGTATCTGCTGGGCGATAACACAAAGGTACGGGTAACGTTCGAAACTCTTCTTTATGTAACGTAAATCATTTCTTTTGAAGTTCATCACGAACCATCTTTCTATTTGCGACTATCAAATCGCAGGCTTCCATAAAGTTCAAAAATCATTTATAGTAATTAATTACTGTGCACATTATCTCACATTGTATTTTATCTGGTTGTAGTCTGATTATTCTTTTAAATTCTTTCAGCGGCTTATCAATAGCTATGTGGTCATTATGTATTCCATCATAATAATCTACAATATTCTTTAGCCATTCAGGTGTAAACTGTCCAACAAATAGTGGTAGTTGACCATGATCGCCACAAATAATTACAGCAGTATTCTTCAATAACAAACAATCAAGAAATGTTTTTAGTGTTTCTAACTACACCGTGCATATCTAGACCCACATAATATACTTAGGTATATATTTTTCACCTCTTCACTCTGGAGTCCACGTGTCGCCGCACCATCGAAAGAAACTATGATATGTACATGATGTTTTACTTCTCGTTCTTTTATTTTGTCCAGCAAGTTTATATGTTGTTGTCAAAACAGTTATATCTGAACTATTATTCATAAATAAGTTAATCGTACGAGTTGTTTGACCAGAACCACCACACCCATTAAGACAAAACAGTATTATCTCTAGCTACAGGATCGTATACAGATGGTGCATATGACTTTGATATTTGATTATTATTTCTGTAATATATTTCCTTAATTTTAACGTCAGCAGATTCAGAATAACTAAGTATATTTTCTTGTTTTATCCTCCATGGCCCACATTCACCAATACCGAGCAGCGGTTTTAATAAATTCTTATATTTTTATGTATATGAAATGAATCCGTAGCGACTCTGATATAGTGACGAGGAAATCTATTTGTCATCGATAGTAGATTTATTGAAAGATAAACTAACATTGAAGATCTTAAATGAGTAAATTGTGATGAGTCACCACCAAGATACCTCACGATGGTTCCTAGTTTTGTTTTATCTGATAAATAAGCATTACAAGGGTGCGTTTTTCTCCGTTGTATCAGTGATTATAAAATCTTGTTCAGCGTCGTCCATAATCAATCTTGAACAGTGCCGTTTATGATCGTATGAATCACTTGGAGCAAAATTACCGATTATCTTTCTACCAAGATCTTTTGCAAGCTTATCGTCGCGCTCGTTCCTGCATTTACTTATTTTAATGACACGATCCTCATCAAGATCAGGGAATTCTTTTCCGGCATGATCAACACTAAATCTATCTGGTTCTAGTAACCAAACTATGCCATATAATTTATTCAGTTTCTCGCAACGACATTAAAATCCATTATCAAGCATATACCGCACTATCGAACCCAAGATTTTCCTGAAAAATGTCTTTCAAACCAAACATAAGTAATCGCATGGAGTTCATCTCTACACTGGAATGATTCTACATAAGCAAATCCTGTTAAGTCAAAATCTGGTAAGGGTCCGTTTATTGCAACCCTGGTCATCTCATGTGTAGGATGTCCTGAGTATCTTAAAGTATTTAGAACATTATACATATTCAAGAAAACTACCAGGATAACATGCAACCATATCAACTGATATAACGTCACTATAATCGTATTTGGTATTCCATAATCCACCGTGTCCATATTCTATACAACATTTTTTGACATTTCAATAAATTCTGACCGTGTCGTTTTCCATGAGTTTTTCTCCTGAACGAAATGGACGGCAACCGATGGTACGGTAAAACAGTTATTCAGTAATTGTATAATTATGAGATCATAAGAGGCATACTTTAGTGCAAGATGTTTCATTTCGTCTTGAAGAGATTCTGTACGATAAATATCACCGTTGAACCGTAAAAACTGATCGTAATCATATTCTAAACTTTGAAATAACCATAGAGACACAGGGTCATTTTTTCTTATATTTCTGATATAATTAAATATATGACCATCATAAAACATAAACTCTCTGTCCCGTGAAAATACCGTTGCAGCATTATTCCATGCATGTGCATTATGATCAAATATTGTAATATATATATATATATATATATATATATATATATATATATATATATATATATATATATATATATATATATATATATATATATATATATATATATATATTATCGCTTTGCAGCTTTACCGCGGCAATGTATTTTTAAAGAATTTTTTACTCCGTATCTTAAAAAGATGGGGTGTTATGCGACGATTTCAAAATAGAAAATTTTATACAGGAAGTCGACCGACCCGTTTAACGACGACTCGGGCTTACGACTGGTTCTCGGCGAGAGTTGGTATATAATTTTATAATAAGGCTTTATTTCCTGTTCCCGGCGAGAGTTGTTATATAATTTTATAATAGGGCTTTAGTTCCTGTCCCAAGGAAATTGCAGATGTTAAACGCCTTCTTTTTGGTAGTGGGGGAAGGAGTTCTGTTTAAAGAACAGTACGATTCTTCAATTGTTATCAGTACAGTAGGCTACTTTAGTTGTGTCCAAAAATACTGTATTTAAGTTTTTGTGTTGGAAAGAGGATAATGGAGCGGAAATGGAAGCGCGTGGTTTTAACAATTAACCAAAAACTCGACATAATTAAGAAACTTGAGCAAGACGGGTCTACCAAAAACTTAGCTTTACAATATGGTATAGGTGAAACAACAGTTCGCGATCTCCGAAAAAATAAAAATAAATTGATTAACTACGCCAGTAATTCTGATTCATCAAGTGGCTTATCAAGCAGGAAAACAATGAAACTGTCAACTTATGATGAGCATGATAAAGCGATGTTGCAATGGTTTAACCAACAAAGGACACAAAACATTCTTGTTTTAGGAATTATCTGCGCAAAACAGGCAAGACTACTTTCATGCATTAGGAATGGAAGGTGATTTCAATGCATCCTCGGGATGGCTGACGCGATTCAAACAGCGGCATGGAATACGTGAGATTTCTATACATGGTGGAAAATTAAGCAACAATGAAACAGTTGCAAATGAGTTCCAAAATGATTTTCAAAAGTTCATAGAAGAGCAACAGGTGAGTCCTGAACAAATGTATAATGCTGATGAAACTGGCCTAAATTGGAAATGTCTTCCCACAAAATCATTAGCACATAAATCAGAAAGTCGAGCACCGAGGCATAAATCCTTCAACGAAAGAATCACTGCTTTATGTTGCGCAAATGATACTGGTTCTCATAAAGTGAAATCGGAAAAGCGAAAAAGCCGCGTTGTTTCTAGGGAACTGAAAAAACCAATATGCCTGTGACATATTTTAATCAGAAGAAAGCCTGGATGGATACCACAATTTTTAAAACATGGTTCTATGAAAACTTTGTACCACAAGTTTGCAAGCATCTGAGATCAAAAGTTTTGCCAGAGAAAGCCATTCTTTTATTAGACAATGCTCCAAGCCATCCAAATGACGCGGTTTTGCAGTCTGTTGACGGTAAAATAATAACACATTATTTGCCACCTAATGTAACCGCGTTAATCCAGCCAATGGATCAAGGGGTAATTTTTGCTATGAAGAGGCTATATAGAGGACGATTTCTGCAGAAGTTAGTGAAAGAAGGCAATGATTTAAAACCTTTCTCAAAAACAGTATCATTGCTGGATGCTATCTACGAAGTTGCACATGCCTGGGATTTCATAAAGCCAACCACAATTATTAAATCATGGAAAAAATATTTCTTGAAGTTGAAACTGTCGACTGCAATAGTTTCGATGAAGAAGAGATTTCAACTTCAGAATTAGCCCCCATTTTACAGAGTACAGAGGGTGGTAAGGAAGTTGATAGTGGGAATATTTTAGAATGGTTTAATGTTGATTGTGACGATATAGGGTGTGAGGTTTTGTCCGACAGTGAAATCATTAAAAGTGCACAAGGGCAGACAACAGATTCTGATGAGAGTGACGACGAAGACATGGAACTTATTCCTGAAACAAGGATAAACAATTCATCTGCTCTTCAATGGACTGAGGGTTTGCTAGAGTATCTGGAGCAACAAAGTGATTTTCTGCTCTCAGATAAATTGGTATTATGCAGATTGAGAGCAACCATAAAGAAGAAAGAAGCTATGTCAATAAAACAGAAATCAATAAAAGACTACTTTTCCTAAACATTCGTTGTTTTTGTTTGTTCATTTATTCATCTTCCTTTATTTTAATGTTTAACATAATTGTATTAAATTTAATTATTTATTTTTGTGTTACGACATTAGGATATTAGTGAAAAAGAACATTGGCCTGCATCACAAAAGGTAAACATAAGTAGGATATTACGGCGAAACAATTAACTAAGTTAATTTGATGCCACTATATCTGGATTGGATATATGCACTTTGGTTCATCCGCTGTTTTTGATTATCCGCGCTAGCTCTCCCCACCATTACCGCGGATAATCGAGAGTCAACCGTATATATATATATATATATATATATATATATATATATATATATATATATATATATATATATATATATATATATATATATATATTACGTCTTCAATGTTTTAAGCCATTACCATGTATCACATTTGTAAAATGTTCTGTAACACATTCAGTTACACAGTTTATTCTTGACAGTTTCATCGGTTTGAGATCCGCAAAGTTAGGTATATCATTTAGCTAATATATTGCATAGACATCTGCAGTCGCTGGATAACCTTGTTCATAATACGGCTTATCAATGCCAGTAAGTATTCCAGATTTGGATTAATTATTCAATAAAGCGATATTATTTCCCGACTTACATTTAATGGGGTGCGCTTATCACAAATTATCCAAATATCATCATCTGTCTCTACACATTTTATTAAAATGAAATATTTTTTATTATCAAGGTGATTAATGATTACTTTTCCTCGTTTGTCATTCATGATATTAAAGATATGTCTTATCTTAAAAATTGACCACACATGATCAGCGCCATCATTACGAAATTCCCTTTCGGCTTCACGGGTAGGTTTAGCTATATCCGCATTTGTTAAAGCTATATCTTGCATCAAAAAAATTTATATTCTGGTAGTCTTTCAAGATCAAATCTAGCAGGGTAGGGTTCAATTGAGGAAAATCCCTCCATTATTATAATTAGGACAAACATTTAAATTGAATTTTTGTATATATATATATATATATATATATATATATATATATATATATATATATATATATATATATATATATATATATATATATATATATAGTATATATATACTATATATATATCAGAGCATCAAACATGGAAGTACAGGACCAAAACCATGTGTTCAGTGTGGTATTGGAGTTAGATTAAAAACAGTTGTATATAAAATACGGCGGTAAAAATATAGAGAATAGAAACGATGCTATGACCAAAATATCTTGTCAGGTAAATCTCCAATAAAAACAGAAAACGATTACCTGGAAAGATTTCAAAATAATGATTTAGACAATATATAAATGGTGGAAAAAGAATTTGTAGCACATCCAATATATACAAATTACGAATCGTCACGAAATGGATTAATTAGAAACTGTCAGTAAAAAAAAACAGACGGTAGTTTTGATAAATTTGGTTCTTTTAGATTCAATGTTGGTACAGGTAAAAATTATTTGACACATAGGTTTATATTTGAACGTCATTTTGGAGTGATTGAAAACGGACTTGTAGTTGACCACGCTGATGGTGATTCACAGAACAAATATTTATCTAACTTGAAAATAAATGTACAGAGTCAGAATTCTAAGCGTGGAAATACAAGAGCGTATAAAAAATTCATAAAGAGAGCTATTAAAACCAGAGATACAGAAACTGGCCAAGAAATAATTTTCCCATCAATAAACTCCACAGCCAGATATTTTGGCATAAATCCGCGATCAGTACAATTTATAGCAAATAAAACATACAAATCCGCATATTCAATAACATACAACCAGCAGATAATATTTGAATATGTTAAGTAGTAGCTTTTCAACATATATGTTGTTTTATGTAAGCGCAAATTATATCTAGGATATTTCGTCGACTGTCATTGCCATGGTTTTTGTTTAGGCATTACCACGGTCACAGTTCCCCCTCCCTTCACCGTCACTATTCTCAGAATCAGATAATATAATCTTTCTCAATTGCATTACACGATTGTCAATCATTTTTTCTTTCGTACTCGTGAGACAATGGAGTTCTTATCTTTTCGAATGAGCGCGCAAGAGGTGCAAATAGCTTTACTTATGTGTCGTTTACCATTGCCAAGGATTCTAACATATACTAATAAATAGATTTTACAAAGCGGTAATTGAAAGGTAATGTGAATTTTTTCTCCAATTTGCGTTGATACAATGATTCAAAGTCACACATAATCATTTGAGGATCACTATAATTGGAAATCTTTATTCCGTCATGTTTTGATTTTTTTTAAAAGCAGAAATAGATCAGCAATGTTTTCACGATTCATATATATATTATATATATATATATATATATATATATATATATATATATATATATATATATATATATATATATATATATATATATATATATATGAATTTAAGATAAAAAAAGTTGATATTGCATATATAATGAGAGATAACTCCTTTCAAAAGACGTATCCACGGAATAAATTAAACGATTATTTCCCTTTACATAATGAGTAATTTACTTAGAAGCCTAATGTATTTTCATTAACCAAACGTGTCTGTCTGTCTGTAGTTGACTCAATCTCTGAAGGCTTGTTAAATTCTTATGTAAACTTAAGTCACATACACCAGTAAGGCAAAACTTCTTACACGGAAATGAAACCCAATTTACAAGCATCCACGCACGCACACAGACTTAACACACATACACACAGCACAAATAACTTAACTGCATTGTGCGAGTATTCGGTATATTATCTTTAATCTTTCCGATAATGTGGACAGCGCATATACATTTTATTTATAGGTTTCCAAGTAGAGCACCAACCTGAAGTATACAGAGACGGATGTGTTTATCGATTTTCCATGGACTTGTGACGTAGTAGTCATTTTCATTTTCAAGCCAGTCATTTTACATTATTTCGATTTATATATACAAACGGTGATACATTTGAATGGTTTCATACATATAAATGGTTATATATCTTAATAAAATTAAACATATTTAGATTCATTTATAAAATCAGAAATATATCGCTATTGTCTGAAAACTATATAATAATTTCTCGAACGTAGATATGTAGTCGAGTGTCATAGCTTAGTGCACGAGTGTTGGACTCTGGTACTGAACGTCTGCTGTTCGACTCCCATGACCACGGTGTGGCTATAAGGTCCAGGGGTTGCCAATTTTATTAAGATTGGGGCGAAAATTTACTCAGGCATCATTCTACGAGCGTACAAATTAGTATATAACGTAAAATCTCTTGTAAAATCTCTTAGCATATAAAGGCGACTAAAGTACTTTTTCACAGTTTGTATCTGTCAAGGAAGATAATAACTTCAGGGGCGTTTTAGTCTACAAGACACGCAATATACATATTCATACTAAATAAGAAAATATACCCAAACCTTGGGGAAAATGAATCTGCTTTATCAAATATGTGGTGAAATCCAATGATTTCTAACGAACGAACGGTAAAGAATACTAAGACAATACAGACTGTCAGAAAATAGGACTTATTAACTCTGGGGGTTTTTTTGTGCATGAAATGTGGAAAACGGTAAATGAAGCCAAAGAGGGGATTCTTTTTACCAAAGAAATTAGCATAGGATTTTTTACAGTTATGACTAGGATACATGATATCTCTGTTACATACCATTTGAATACAGATAGCCCCACGTTATTGGATTATTTAGTGGTAGGTATTGAACATCTATATGGCAAAAACTCCTGTCGGTTTGGTAAACGAATAATTTTGGATAAGAGAATATTCACTGTCTCCAAAACTCATAATTCACAATGTTTACTTTTATTACATTTCCCGCAATCATGATATGTTAAAATTTTGAAGTTATTTTGAGTACGATACCTAGTTAAAAAGTATTTTATCCAAAAAACCCTTAAGAATGAAGGTTATTTATTATGTATTGAAACTCCTTAAAATCGAAACCTCAGGATACCGGAATCCCCATAAGATCCAATATTTACTTTTTAGTCCCAAAATTGCTTTTCTTACATATTATCGTAATTTTCCCCAGTAAACTGAAGTCCCCACAAATCCAAACATCGGAACAAATTTCAATTTTACGTTTAAAAAAAGTAACCTTGTAAACCGAAACTCAGCTACCAACATTTCTGACACGTGGGGGAAGAAATTAATTACAGTTATCGGATTCTTTATTGGTCTGATCTGCGAAACATGGCTAAAACAACCTCTGACACGCACATCGAAACAGATTAGGGCTGAGAATAAGCTAATCTGAAATTGTTGCACCACATAAAGAACTAGCTTTTAAGGCTAATTACACACATTAATAACTAAGTGATTATATGTATGGCATTCAAGTATATGTTTATCTACTGATTGTCTAACTGTGATCCATGCTATAGACATGATCAATAGAACATTATATACTTGTTTTTAAAATTAAAAATCACAGTTTTATGAACCAGACATTTGATCTCGCTTTTGACGCTTTGCAGAAGGAAACCGACAAAGCAGTATTCTAAGATTCAGATTCATTCAAATGATTTTCAGTAGAGAAAAAATATTTCATGCATATATTTATGTAGTCATTATATTCTGAATGCAGTGCTAGAGGTGAAAACTTGAAACCACTTGCAAAGGGCCAGGCATAGAACCCCAGCTGTTTCAAAAACATTAATGTTACAAAGACATAAGTAGCTAACAGGAAATCATAAATTACACACACACACACACACACACACACACACACACACACACACACACACACATACATACATACATATATATATATATATATATATATATATATATATATATATATATATATATATATAAATGGTGTCAAAGCACCAATGAATCTATTTACTCAAAATGTACATAATACCTAATAAAAATGAGCAATAATAAATGATCAAAGTTAAAGTGATATGTAACTCTACGTTTGCATGGGTGGCGTTTTTCTATGTTGGTGGAGGGTGGGTAAGCAAATGGAGTCATTAACCCAAGCAACATTAGCTGAAGAACGATGTCAGAAACAAGTTGCATTGATATTCAACTGTTAACATTATTAATCATGCGGAATATTAAAACATTGTCGAGTATCATTCATAATTCCATTGGACGTAAAGTAACAAAAGTACCATACCTCATTTCTCAAATGTTTCTTGTTACGAGGACAATATTTCTTTGTGGAAGAACTAACTTTATTCAAGTGGTTATATAAGTAATTCAAAGAATCTATAAGCTTCTGTCTGAACTCCTAGTACATTTATATAGAAAACGTGTTCATTTATGAAAAGTGTTGGCAATTCATTTTACTAAAAGAGTGATATAAAATATAGATTTGATGCATTTTATTAAAAAAGTTTTATGTAAGGTAAGACAGTTAAATTATAAGCTACAAACGTTATGCCTAAAATTCGAGTCCTTTCTACACCTTGGTACATATTTCGCTTGTAATACACTCATAATATATTTGCTGTTAGAAACTTTCAGTTATGAAGATGATGGCTATAAAATGTGTCGTTCAAACGTATGTTTAAATTATGTTAAAGTATCATAGACTAGTGATATTTTACGTCAGAGTGTTGATTAATACGAAAATAAAACTGAGCGAGAGATTATTCATGTCAAACGCTGAACAAAATGCTTAGCACTCTTTTTGCATCTTGTATTTTTTAATTTTAAACCATATAGCATTTGGCAACATGTAACCGAAATACCATAGGCCTGCTATTGCATTCTGAATTAAATTAAATTGCTATTAAATGGGATGTGGATATTGTATACAAATTAAACAAATTAAACACAATCATTTAGATTCCTTACCTTGAGTACATAAAAGACTTCTCCTTGTCAAATATCCTATCTCGTGTCACTCAACTGGGTAATAATTCTTAAGGGCAGTAGTACTGCTACGCAGTTACTTTGCATATCCTTGGATTCTAATCACACCACGTTGTTACTGCTACTCAGATATTTTGAGATGACCCTAGTATATCGACATTTTCATTACCCATTATGTAATATGTGAGAAAGCTTGCCAGTAGCTTCTCGCGGGTCGGTGGTTCTTTCTGGGGATTTCCCGGTTTCTTCCTCCACCATTAATACTAGCCGCCATGATTAGCCTATCGTGTGCTGAAAAATGGAGTTAAGCACAACAACAACAATCATTACCCATTATGTCTTTTGTAATTCAATGCAAGATTGTCAAATAAAATTACCTGCACAAATGGTCAAAGATTACATCCATATATTCAGGTAAATTTGTCATTACATATAATATTCCATAGTTTTGTATGAATATATGTGGTTTGAATCACGTTGATGTGTATTCCCATGGCAAGTTTTATGTCGGATTAACCGATCAATTGGAATACCCACCATTGTAGGTTTTGTTTATTACAATTCTGGCACCTGCCAGACTTGAATGAAAAGAAAATTTTGGAGTTGTAAAGATTAAGCCCCTTCAGTAAGTAGAGAGAGAGAGAGAGAGAGAGAGAGAGAGAGAGAGAGAGAGAGAGAGAGAGAGAGAGAGAGAGAGAGAGAGAGAGAGAGAGAGAGAGAGAGAGAGAGAGAGAGAGAGAGAGAAGAGAGAGAGAGAGAGAGAGAAAGAGAGAGAGAGAGAAGAAGAAGAAGAACAATATACATTAAAAAATTTTCAATTTTTTTATCGGTGAATTTCTTGTTAGATATTTGGCTATAAAATAGAAGTCATTTCAAATATTAAATTTGCTCACATTGACAACTATATAAAAACGGAATGATTCATTTTATGAAATAATGTATCAAACAAACTTTTTATCCTATGTTGAAAAAGCAGATACTTTTTTACTTATATTTCTTTGCTTAAGACTGAATTTGTACATTTGAAAGAGAACATTTACTTTATTACTATGTTAGGACAGAATTGTTTTCCATAATTCTTTTAATATTATAATTTTTTACAGTTGATTTCAGAGTTATCTCATTTAACACAAAGTAATTGTCTTTCATAGCTCTTTGAAACTTGCAGGCAATTGGTTGACTAAATAAAATGATAAAATCGTCATCTTCCAACGAAAAAACTTTATACGGATAATTTTGATCAGAAGTGTTAGAGTAATTGATAAAATTATGAAATGAACAGGATATATGGTCTTGATACTGAATAGTTCAGAAGCGGCTTGTCTAATTTAATCCCCTATACTGCTCACATTCACGTGTAGAGTGCTGCAAAGTACAAAGTTTATCTTGATGACATGCTATCAAAAGGTTCACGTGAAGGCGTAACATACCTCAAGGCTTCAATGTAACTATGGCTTCCCCATACAAACACTTGAATAACAATATGGGTGAAAAACATGCATCCAGAAAAGAAGATTTAGGTGTTTTGTTAGATCAGAAAATAGCAGGTGTGCTCCCATTGAAAATGGAAACTAGTTGGAAGCAAGACCGACGACGATCTCTCTCTCTCTCTCTCTCTCTCTCTCTCTCTCTCTCTCTCTCTCTCTCTCTCTCTCTCTCTCTCTCTCTCTCTCTCTCTCTCTCTCTCTCTCTATATATATATATATATATATATATATATATATATATATATATATATATATATATATATATATATGTATATATAGAAAGGATATTTGTACCCTAATGGTGAAAAAAAAGGTTAATTCGCCTGATTGGATTCATTTGATGGTCGTCTGGGAGTTATGAATTAGTACGTTACTTTCTTTTGAATGGATATGTGTAATTTTCAGTCTTCTTGCGATTTTGGAGACGTGTGAGTAAAATCTAATCGAGCGGATGGTTGGGTCATGCTTGCACTTCTTGTCTCCGTTTATAGTACCGATAAGGTGATTTTGTGTGGTCAGAGATTTCATCGTAATTTATTGATCAAACGTCCGACTCCTACGTGTAATTTTGGTAGATAAATGAAATTTTACGTGCTTGTTAGATGTTAGATCTTAAAAATAACAGATAAGGCAGTACCGTCTTAACAACATTGTAGGCTTTGGGAAAGCAATGCACTGGGGCCCGCTACTGGCCCTACTATTCCTTAACAATATGGGTATAATACCCCTAGAATCTTGAGGCCCTGGGCAACTGTCCAGTGTGCCCATGCCTTAAGACGGTACTGAGATAAGGATATTAACATGTCTAATGATACAAGGACTTGTTGCACGTACGTGTTATTCACTCACTTTTTTAAAAAAAATAATAACATTTATAATCCATTGCATTAAATCCTTCAGCTGTTGTTTACTCTTGCAGTTTAAAAGTACAGTAGAACTTCGGTTATCCGCCAGGTTGCGGGATCCAGACCATGACGTTTTGGAGATTAGACGGATAGTATAATATATTCATTAAAAGTATTATACAATTGACCGGGTCATCAAACAATCATAATATCTACATATGTACCTGTACCTGTTTTTAATATTTTGAAGTACAATGCCTTGACAGTTAACCGAGACTGACGGTTAATCGGGTGATGGATAATCGAAGTTCTACTGATTACCATATCCGTTGGAAATTGAGTATTCGTAGCATAGAGATGGAATAAGAATTGAGTTTACTGTATTTGATTATTATTTTATGAAGTATATGAAATCTGAGCCATAATATTATTGTATAAACACGCAATTCCATAATTAAATTAAAAGTAATATTTCTGATTTCTTTTTTCCCCCATCCCATCTCAAAATAGGTTAGTAGATTTCTGACGGTTTCAAATGTTTAAAAAAAACTCCTTCTGGTGGAGGGGATTATGTCCTATACTTCATTTCTTTGCGGTGATTTTATCATACACGCATATAACATATGGAGTATTATATATAATTTGTAGGTAAATTGTAAGCAACGAATATGAGTGTCTGTGGTGCGAAGGATTATAAGGTTTCTCACATGTCAGAAAAAACGGCAGTACAATTTTAGTTGTAAGTAGTGGGAATTTTGTACACTTAATCCCAATAATGTAATGTAAGACGTTCACCCTAATATTGATATTGTTGGTATATTGTCCTATCGTAAGGGACACACCAGTCAGCTGCTAAACCCGCAGATAAACCAGACGTTTTTTTTTTTCAGAGCAATACAACTTTTATTAAGTCATCATGTACATACTACACATTCCATTCTGTTGATAGTAACATACATCAGTCATATGACTACACTGAGAAGCTGAATGAAACTTCTATGCTATCTTTCAAGATATGCTAAATTAATTTTTTTCAACATCACATTTTCTTTAGAGAACTAGCTATCGTTACTTCATTAAATGAATAATACTAATAGTTGGGATATACTAAACATATAGTGTATAGTGAAAGCTAAACTTCAACTCTTTGCTCTTTCTGAATCTATCAGAGTATCAGTTGATATTCACTAAGCAAAACAAGGCAAAGTTAACTGTCGAGGGTCAACTTGTTAAGAATTAATAGTTCACTATTAGCACACAAAGTATTTCAGATAAGCAGACTCTTTGATGTTTCTCTTAGGCCTGATTCTTGTTACAGCCGTTGTCGTTATATTTGAATTTGGCAATAGCTCATCTAACATTCTCTAAAGGAGACATTACGGAGCTGTTTGATTCACTTAGTATTGCAGTTGTGTGGTTTTTGTGGTTATTTCTAGGAACATTGGTGTTCTCTGGTTCACGTAAAGGTGAAGTCTCCCGGATGCGTACTTTTATCTTTGTGGGTCGTACATTTGCACGATTCGGTCTATACGTTTCTTCTTCCTGAATTTTCACTATGTATGAGTGTTCACTCAGTCGTTCTTTGATTTTACCAACATTCCATTTGTTTTCCGTCCTTGTGTTCAAAGTATACGGACTTTTCGATGCTCAGTGGTGGTAAGGTTCAAGCTCTCTTATCGTACCACTTCTTTATTGAGCGTTTTCGCGCTGATTAGTATTTAACTTTTGGTTTCTTATTCAGATAACTTGTTGATGGGATCATTAATCGGGTGTTTCTTCCGAAAAGCATTTGAGTCGGGCTATGTCCAGTATCCTGACGCGGAGTGTTTCTAAGCTCTAACAAGGCTTCGTATTAATCTCTACCGTCTATGAGTGTCTTCTTCAACATATTCTTAATGACTTTAACAGCAGATTCAGCCTTTCCGTTTGCTTGCAGACGATTTGGGGCTGACGTTATGTGGTTATTGTCCCATTTTCTAAAGAACTGTGCTAACTCCTTTCCATAAACTAAATTAAATTAACATTTATAATCATGATGGGAAGTCCAAATATGGAAAATTGTTTCTTAAGTTCGGTTACAACTTGACTACAACGTGCCGTACGTAAATAGTCCACTTCTATCAAATTTGAAAAATAGTTGATCACTACAAGATACTGTCTACCCTTGATTTCAAACAGATCAATGCCCACCTTATTCTAAAATCCTTATCCATCAATGTGCTGTAAAAGCGGCTCTCGTTCGTTTCAAGGTTTGCATTACTCAAACTTCACAACCATTTGTTTAATTTTCCCTGCCATTCCAGGCCAAAACATCTGTCCTCTGGCTCTCCTCCTCATGCTATCGAAGCCTAAATGAGCCCTGCGAAGACAATTATTCATCTCCTTTGTTAGTGAGTTAGGAATTATAATTGCCTCTCCTCTGACAAATATTCCATCTTGAACGCTAAGTACATTCTGTATATCAAAATATGGTAACGCTGAGTATGGCACTTTGTCCCTAGCTTCAGACCATACTAACTGCATAGCAGTGTCTTCCAAAGTTGCTTTCTTGACTTCTTGCAGTCTCGCATCTGGGAAGTTGTCGAACATAATAACGTTCAAGATCCTTGGTCGTTCAGTTTCTACGTCGAGAGGTTCGGCTTAAGGTATCAGCGATAATAAGATTTATTCCTTTCACAAATCTATATTCGATGTCATATCGAAACAGTTTTATCATGATATCTTCTAATCGTTTTGGTGCTTTGCTCAAAGGCTTCTTTAGTATCGCAGCTAACTGTTTGGGATCAATTTGTATTATGACCTTTCCTCTATATGTGTATAGGTTAAAATGTTCTAAACCATAAAGTATTGAAATAGCTTCCTTTTCAATTTGCACCCACCTTCTTTCGGACGGTTTCAGTACCCTCGATGCAAATTCAACTGTCTACCGTCCTGAAGTAAGACAGTACCCAGTCCATTCTTGCTACTGTTTATTTGTAGTTCGACTTCTTTGTTTACGTCAAAATATGCCAGAACTGGTGCTTCTGTCAATCTTTCATTAATTCTCTGGAAAGCAGTTTCGCATTCTTCAGACCAATTCCATACAGAATCTTTATGTGTGAGTTGAGGAATCGGATGCAGTTCATTTGCAAAGTCTGGAAAAAATTTCACCATATACTGCACTATGCCACATAGTCTCTTCACGTCAGAAATATTCGTTGTTGTGGGCAATTCGTGTATGGCTTTGACATTTGGATTGTCTGTTTTGACTCCTTCACTAGTTTTTTTGTGGCCATGACAAATGATTCCAGTCAAACCCACTTTGTTGTTATCATTTTAACATGATAGTCTGTTTGATGAATCGTTCGTACCAGTTTTGCATTTTTCTCTCATCTAGTTTCGCTTTTTGTTAAGAACTACCACATCCTGCAACAATTTATCATATGATATAGTGAAAATACCATCCAAATCTCCAAGTGCTTCATTGAGTTTGCTCTGAAATATTTCGCTTGAGAACTTTAGTCAAACGGTAAACTCGTCCATCTGTAACGACCGAATGGTTTAATCATTGTAGTAAGCTCACTTGATTTCTCATCAAGTCTTACATGCCAGTATGCCTCACGGACATCAAGTTTACTGAAGACCTTTTTGTTAGCAAGTTTCGGTAACACGTTCTTAAGTGTCGGAAGTTGTGCATGTTCTCTTATGAGTATAGTATTTAGTGGCTATGGATCTATTCAGATACACAAATTCTCATTCTGCTTTCGTGCAACATCCATCTGACTAACCACTTAGTCGGTTTGGTAACACGTATTAGAACTTCTATTTTGACTAATTTATTTACTTGTCTCTTCACGTCTTCTTAAAGTGAGAGTGGGACCTTTCTGTATGGCAATTTTTTCGTTGGAATATCGTTGTCGACTGTAAGAGTTGGTTCTCCTAGATCACTGAGTTTCGTAGTGTTGACCGAAGCAATAAATATGTTACAGTAGTATAAGGAAAGGCCGATTTGAGCTCAACGACCCCTCTCCCCACACCCTCCAAACCTCCAAACAAATACAAAATTACAAATTCTCTCTGTCCTAAACTCTCACCCCCAATGATATACACATACAATTGTAACGCAGATCCTAGCTCATAACATGTATACCTTACTTGGTAACATCAGTTATCTAATCAATATCATCTATAGAACCAGCCAAGCTAGAACATGTATACCTTACTTGATAACATCTGCTACCTAATCAATATCATCGTATAGAGCATAGTCAAGTTTTAAAACCCAACCCCTACACAAAATCCAAAGTCAAATATTCTTTAACTACACAAACAACTGGTTAATTGGCAGATATATTTTTTAAGGAAAAGGAGGATGTGAGCCCAAATATCTTTTTTTCACACCCTCCAATCCTTCAAACAAATATAAATTACCTCTATGAGAGACTTTAAAAACCCAACCCCTACACAAAATCTAAAGTCTATAACTATACAAAATACCTAGGTAATTTAATCAATAATCACGCTAAGATCCAAGCTATAGAACACCTGTTGCAAAATACCTAGGTAACGTAATCAATAATTGCGCGAAGAACTAAGTTATGTAACAGATGTTAATAATTCTATGGAGACCGAGCCAAGTAAAATGTTTTAGTAATGTTATATACGTCATACGGAGATCACGTGATTAGAAGGAATGTTCTCGACTAAGGAAATACTGTAATGCTCATACGTGATTGGAAGTTTCTGGAACATGAAATACTCTAATACGCATGCGTAAACGCCTGTATCAAAGGCAGGTACACGTCGAATCACGCAGTTTGAGGGATAGCTTCATCAGATAACAGATATACTGAAATCATGTTAACACCCAGGCAGAAATTAAACTACGCATTTGTGAAAAGGTAAGTACATTATTATTAAGTTTAGATAAAATTTTATATTATATCATACTTCTTTTGATAATATTTTTCATATTTGCTAACCCTCATTGGTAAAATATCTGTTAACATACTATCAATAATACGGAACTCGCGTATTAAATCGTCCATATCATATTTTATACCACGCAAGTAAGATCGTATCTGATCAAGTAATTTTTTTATAGGTGATACTAGCCGCTTGGCAATTATTTTTTTAGTTGCGAGTCTAGGTTCAACTTTTTTACACGCTGTTGAAAGAGAGACACCAATACCAGATATGATTAACAAAAACGGATTTAATGAGATCCCACTTGAAATTATACCAGAACTGGTCATTAACAAAGGTAGATATGATATTATTCGAAGTATTTTGTTGTAGTATTTGTAACATTTTTTCACGCACCACAGTTTTTTATGATAATATTTGTAATATTGTATGAGTGCGTCCACATCCTGTACTGTAATATCTTTTGAAATATGATTGAAATCAACTATACTTTTTTCATATTAATATTAGTTCACATAGTCCCATGTTTGGTTAATCCATAATAAGATCTGGTTGTTCAGCTATAAAATTCCAAACACCAGAGAAAAATGGCTAATTTTAAAGTTTTATCAACTAGTTCAAGTATAAATTCTTCTTAAGAATGTTTGTTTATTATTACAGATAATACTCCAGATGAGTCATCATTTAGATGACGAAATGGATATTTGGTAGATATTCTAAATTTTACACTGCTAAGCACTGACAATCTATACACACCGGTAACTTCTGCAATATATTTGATAGAATCAATTTTTGGTGTCCACCCAGTATAATTAGTATCAACAGTATACACAATATTTTAAATCTGCTTGTGAGGAATTTTAATCATACTCGTTTTCTCAATAATATCAGGAATTCCACTTATAATATCACTGAGTTTTGTGTCAATATTAGCGAGTTTTGTGTTAATATTAGCGAGTGTAATGTCAACATTTGACGGATTTCCAAAAAATTCGTTATTAGTTTTGTTTATGTATCTACGAAAACATAAAAACGTACTCACGTCACCAAGAAACTCAGTTTTGAGCGCTGTTATTTCATTATTGATTGGAACGTCCTGATCATCAACGTATTTTTTGTTTACAGCATCAAAATCAGACTCAAGTTTTCTGAGGTTAGTAATGGAATTATTGTTCATATTTAGAAATGCACGTATCATACTACCATTGACTGACACATACTTTGATTCTTGATCGTCAACATATTTTTTTGCTGAAGCATCATTATCAGTAGTTGGATTTCCAATATCTGTAATTTTGTTCTGGTTCATAACAATATTCCCACTAAATACATCACCTGCTTTTATAACAAAATCATTCACTGACCTACCAGAATCTTGTATCTTACCTCGATTGTTAAAAGTAACGATATTATCAGTAACCGCATCACTATTTCGTACAAGTACATCTGACAGTTTTACATTACTCGTCTTTAATCGTCCTTCTTTGTCCTGGAAAATGACGACTTCATTTGGATCTACACTGGCAACATTTAATAAATTATTAATTTCATTTTTGAGCTGATCAAGAGTTGCATACTTTAATAAGTCACCTTGATAACCTTCTATGGATACATCTCCTGCTAATGTCCCACATTTGTATAGTAACTCATTATTTACTGTCCTAGATAAAATTATCAACATTATATAAAATTATAACAACAATGGCAAAGTGAACAATTTTAAACTTTGATACAGAGAGACTGGTGAAGCATAAACATAACAATGAACTTCCTGATTGTCATTATCTTATTGTTGGGCGAACTGGATCAGGAAAAACAAATTTGCTTATGAACTTGCTTCTTGGTGATAATTTTAACTATGACAGAGTTTATATTTACACAATCAATCCACAGCAAGATAAGTATGAGTTATTAAGCGAGTATAATAATAAGCTTCTTGATGATCTTAAGGCTGGTGAAGATTTTTTTTTTATAATTAGGCAGCCAGAAGATCTTATTCCAGTTAATCAAGTTGATGCAGATGAACATAAGATAGTAGTTTTTGACGATATTCCTCTAAATAACATGGAGATGAATAAAATAAGATCGTATTTCTCACTGTTACGTAATAAACATTGTAATTATGTTTATCTCGCTCAAGGATTTTATAATGTTGACAGATTTATTCGGCAAAATACGGGTTGTTTTATATTATTTCCAGGACTGGACAATGTTGACATTAGAAATATTGCAAGCGAGCAATGCGGTGACGTGACTAAAGATAAATTTATTGAACTTTATCGTAATGCTGCAAAAGATAAAAACAACTTTTTCTTATTTGATAAACTTACAAATGATCCAACTAAAATGTTTCGCTGTTGTATTAACAGTTACTTACAGTAAATCGTTTTAGTTTTATAAAATTTATAATAATAATAAACGAGCAAGATACAGACAACACATAGAAGATCTAAAAAACTTGCTCAATCTCAGGCATCATTTAAGCAAAAAGTACAGCAAGCACAACGTGGACAAGTAACTGCTACAGAAGCAACAGCTACAATTTTCAAGCCAGTTACTGAAGCACTACTTGGAAAACAACCTGAAACTAAACCACTATCAGAAGAAGAACTTAAACAATTGCAAGAAAAAGGGTTGGTTGGAATTGTTAAAGAACAACAAGAAGCAGCTGCTGCAAAAAATGCTACTAGATCTGATGTACAAAAAAGAAAACAAGCTGAGGCACTTACAGCAAATATAGCTGATCGTACTGCTAGACAAGCTGAAACAGATCGATTGATAAACAATCCGCTAGAACTTGAGCGAAGATTACCAGAGTTAACAACGCAAAGAAAAAAAGCTATTGTGACAAATTTATTAGGAGAAATAAAAGATATCAAAGAGGAGCAAAAATGTAAAGTTTATGGAAGTTGGAGAGAAAATAATTTTTTTTATAAGAAGAGCAAATGATGAGATAAAAGAAAATGAGTATGATGATTTTTAAAGAAAGAAAATATAGAAGATATTGAAGATATAAATAAGTGGACTAATGTAGAATATCAAGTTTTAATCGATATATTAAATACAATATTAAGAGACGGAGCTGCTGTTAAGATGAATTAAACACGGTTACAGAAACTGAGAATATGTATCCACTTTATGATAGAATGAGGTATAGTGTTATTGCTTCAATATTTGGAAGAACAGCAGAAAGTGGTAGACCAAAAGATTTTGGTAAAGGATGTAGTTTTAGAAGGAAATTTACTACATTCGATAAAATTCGTATAGAAAAAATAGAGAAGGAAAAAAACAGGAACTGGTGTAAAAATATTTACATCAACTACAGAAATGATATGTAGATTAATGTTATTAATATCATCAAAAGAAGCTGGAAGTGTTAGTGTTGAAATTGATAATGAAATCATTGACATACTTGATCATCTAAGATCGAGCGGATTATTAACATCTGACGAATATTAAACTTTACACCGCGACTTAATTTTGTAAAATGATATAATATAGTAAATGTCAACAACATTATTGCTAGACTCTAGTGAGTCTGCGAAAGATAGTGCAAAATTTTCAGTAAATTTTATTCCTCCTATACAACTAGATCCTGCAAAACAATATGAGATTGGATTAGTTTCTTGTATTTGATGGAATGCTATGCCTAACGTGAAAAATGATATTAGCGATGAAATGTGGTTTACTACGATTACAACATCTTCAATATCTACAACAACAAAACAATTCCACAATAATATTATGATATAAACAGAACAATCAAAGAGCTCATCACAAAAGCTAGCGGTGTGGCTGATAATTTTGAGTTGGCAGCGAATTATAACACATTGCGAGCTAGGATAGCTTTGAAAAATATAGTAATCAGTCTTGAGCCAAGAGAAATAAGTATTGCACAACTGTTAGGATTTACTGAAAAAAACTTACACTGCACTTGATCAGGTTCTTACGTATGACATTGAACTGCCAGTAAATATAACAGAAGTAAATAGGATATTAGTAAATTGCTCTATTGCTTCTGGCTCTTATACATCAAAAGGCAGCAAAGGTCAAACGATTTACAGTTTCTCATCAGAAGTTCCGCCAGGTTCTCTCATGCAAATAACTCCACGACATATTATCTATCATCCTTTAAATATTGAAAACCAAATATCAAGTGTAATAATGCAGTTGACAGATCAATCAGGAAAACAGTTGCATTTTAATAATGAAGTTGTAACTTATTATTTACATCTACGAGAGCAATAATAAAAATTATACAATATCAGATATAATGAAACAAAGAAAAACAATTTATTGAAGAAAAATAGTAGGAGGATTTTTTGGAAATACATTCACTAAAGTTATTGAAAATGTTTCGGGTATAGCGCGTAAAGTTGCACCAATTGCTATTGACACTGGTAAAGCTTTTGCAACTGGGGCTGCATCTGCCGCTTGAACTGCGGTAGGACAAAAATAGCTGATAAAATAAAAGGAGATCCACCGACTGTATCTGAAATAAAACAAGCTATCTCAGAAATCGCTCCAACAAAAGAAACTCAACGAGCTATGATAACAACAACAAAAAAAATTATTATCACCAAAGGGCGAACAGATCATACAAAAATTAATATCTAACGTAACAGTGCCGCAATGAAATTTTATATAATCTAATAAATAAAATGTCTGTTAAAAATTATCTCGAGTTAACAGAAACTCATGACATCGACAACGATGTGACAGAATTTGAGTATGTTTAGTATCTCAATGAGAATCCTAACGAACCAAATAAAGCTGGTATTATAACCTTTAACACCAGAGACGAAGACGTATTTCTACTGCCACATAAGGCTATGTTAGAAGTTCGTGGTCACATTATGACAGTAGCCAATCCACCTGCTGCAATTGCAGTTGGAGCAGAAGTAGCTCTTATAAATAACGGCTGGTGTTTACTCAAAAGTGCTAGATATCAACTGGCCAATCAAACTATGGAAGATATTTCAGGTCATCTACAAGTTGCAAGTACAATTTTAAATATTACTTTGTTTTCAGATGATTACGCGAGATCAACTGCAACCAACATGATGTGGTTTAAAGGTACGTGACGGGGTATAGCTGAATCAACCGAATTGTTAAAGAGAGGTGTTATGGTGCAGGGAGCTGATGCTGCTGCAGATCTTGTAATTGTGAGAAATTTTCTCATTGCTAATGCAGACGCGCTAGGTATAGCAGCACCAGGTGCAGCTGCTAATGCAGACGCTGTGAGACTCTCACTTATTGCAGCTTTTACTAATCTTAATATAATGCCACGAGATGCAGCTGTAGACGCCGTTGTAATGTTAGATTTTATTCTTAACATACTTGACGTGAGAAATCCACGTTATAATGAAGGCTTTGCTAGGCGAAGAGAACTTGTAGCAGGATCACGTCAAATTACCATGATGCTTCCACTAAGTATGATTTTCGGCTTTTGTCGCGATCATGATAAAGTATTTCGCGGAGTAAAACATACTCTTATTTTAGATCGAGCAGACAAAAACGATTGCTTGTTTAGATCTGGATGGGCTGATGTACAGTTGATCATAAACAAACTTGCTCTGTGGATGCCACGTATAACACCGTCGATCACAAAAATGTCAGAACTAAATAACACGCTTGATAAGCATACAAACAGAATTTATTTTAAGCAGCATAAGGTATATCAGACAGCGGTTCCAAATACTACTGACTACACGTGGAGGGTCACAACAACATCAAGCGAACAACTGCCGAGACAAATATTTGTCATATTTCAACAGCACGCCCGACGAGGCAACCAACAACAAAATAAAGCAATATTTGACCACGCTGATGTCAGACGAATATACGCTAGACTAAATTCGAAGCAATATACAGAACGAGCTATAGAATGTAATTTTGCTGATGACGCTAATAAAAATATTACTCGACCGTACATGTACATGCTTGACGCAATACAAAAATATCAGGATGTTGAAGATGGATCTCAGATAGCAGAGGAATTTCGTACACTTTATCCTATATTTCATTTTGATGTTTGTAAACATAGCGAGCGAGCTGTAGACAGCACAGCGGATATTGAAATTACCTGGACACTCAGAGCGGTTCCAATAGCGCCGTTGTACGTATACGCATTAGTGATTAGTGATAGATTTATCACGATAGATTCTGTTGGAGGTAAAATGAGAGTTCAAGTTTAATCTACAGTTGTTATATAAAATGACAAAATATATTGTAAAAGAAGTATATTTGACTGATGGTCAAGTTAAAAAAATTAGTAGCTGCTATTGCAAAGCGAGAAGAGGTATCATTAAAAATCAATCCTAATATTTCTTATGATGTTTTAACAAAGTTAATGATGACAAAAAAATCAAGTAAAGAAGTATGATCGTAGAAAACTTGTGTGTTACATTTAAGTGCTGCACAGATAACAGCGTTGGCAAACGACATTGTCGTTAAAGGTGGTTTTCTTGGTCCAGCATTATCAGTATTAGCTAGTACAATCATACCTTAAGTTTTGCCGGTGTTGGGAACAGTAGGAGTAGCAGCAATGTCAGGAGCAGTCTCTGGCGCAACGAAGAAAGCTGTTGAGGGTTATGGTATCATTTGCGGAAGTGGAATGAAAAAAAATTAAATTTTATGTAATTGATATATTATAATGCCGCATCGAAAAACAAAATCGTCAGAAAAAAAGAAAACAACAAAACAAGAGAAAACAACAAAACGCAAACAAGCAAAACAAGGAGGAATTATTCCTTTCGCTCCACTTTTGGCGGGACTAGCGGGAAGTCTGCTGCCAATTCTTTTAGGAATCGGACGTGGTCTAACATTACCGGAAACACGACCACCCCGTTGAGTAATTTTGATATAATTAATAAGTTAAAAGCGGTTCCTGGATTTCTCGGAGTTTATTCTAAAGATGAACTGGCAGCAATAAAATCGCCGTCAGCTGTAAGTTCGTGTGTGATAAATTTGCAAGATTTCAATGACGGATCCGGTACGCATTGGGTAGCTTTTTATAATAATAATTATTCCGACTCGTTTGGACTTCCTCCAAGCGATGTAATAAAAAGGTATATGAACAAAAAATATAGAAAGGTATATTAATCGTCAAATCAACTCCAACCTGTTGGAACGTCTGCTTGCGGATATTATTGTATTCTGTTTATCCGACAGATGAGCAGAAATCTCAGTTTTTTAAAATTTATTTTACAGTTTGATAAGCAACCTTCTCACGCTAATGATGAAATCGCAATTAATTTTATCTAAATTTACAAGTATAATAATGTCAACATATTGTCTCAAGTGTAGAACTAAAACAGAAAATATTAATGAAACAACAGAATAAACAAAAATCAACAGGATGATGTTAAAAAGTATTTGTGCAATCTGTGGAGAAAGAAAAAAATATGTTTTTAAAGAAAAAGTCGCTAGGATCTGGTTATCCTGATATTATTTTAGTCGACGACTAAAAATATAGAATGATATGCAACTGTGATTCTGACAGATTTGTGTCTAGAGCAAAATAAAATTGTCGCATACTGTCAATGTTGTAACAACAGAGAAATAATTGGTACAGGTATAGATATACATAAAATTATTGGAAAATTACCAAAACCAAAAGGCGGTTAGACTTTGCCAGACCAACGGTATACAGGACCTTACAATCCGCTAGATCAACAACTAGATGAAAACGATAATCCATTGCCAGGACAAGAGCCTTACAATCAAATGGATGCAATAGCTATGCGTCATGATATCTGTTATCGTGATCATGAAAACTCGAAAGCAGATTGTGATAAAGTAATGTTAGACGAATTACGTGATATAGAGCCAACAAATCTACGAGAACGTTTTGATAGAAGATTTGTTCAGGGAACTATTGGAGCAAAATATATACTTGGACTCGGGAAAAAAGTATACGATGATCTTGCAGTCGAACTACATAGACCTAAAAAAAAACTGTTTCCGAGACGTAAAGTTGTCGCTAATGCCGTAGATGATATCTGGGCAATAGATTTGGTGGATGTATCCAATCTGGCTCAGTTTAACGTTGGCGCTGATGGCGCTCCAAAAAGGTATTTGTTTAATGTTATAGATGTTTTTAGCAAATACGCTTTCAGTGTACCTGTTTCAGATAAGACAGGAACTTCAATGACTGATGCGCTAAAACAAATAATAACGAGTACAGAAAGAAAACCAAATAAAATCTGGACTGATCACGGAGCAGAGTTTTTTAGCAAAAAGTTTGAACAGTTTCTAGAACAAAATAATATAAAAAAATACGTTACAGGGAACGAGGGTAAAAGCGTTGTTGTCGAGAGATTTAATCGCACGCTAAACGAAAAAATACACAAACATATGACAGCTGAAAACACCAACAGGTACATCGATGACATTTCTCAAATCGCGGACAAGTATAATAACACGAAACATCGAACCATCAAAATGTCACCCAATAATGCTATTAAAAATCCGATATTAGCAAATGAAACATGTACCGCAGACATAAATTTAAGGTTGGTGATAAAGTTAGAATTTCTTTGATAAAAAAGGTATTTGCAAAAGGATTTACTCCGAACTGGAGCGAAGAAGTATTTGTTGTTGATAAAGTACTTTTAACAATACCTGTAACGTACGCGTTAAAAGATCTGGCAGGGGAACCTATCATAGGTAGTTTTTACGAACAAGAACTACAGAAAACTGAACAAGATGTTTTCGTGATCGAAAAAGTGATTAGGCAGAAAGGAGATAAAAGTTTAGTCAAATGGCGTGGGTATAGCGATAAATTTAACAGTTGGATTCCAACCAAGCAGATTATAATATAATGCTATTATAAATTAATTCATACTTTCGTTTGACAGATTTACATTTTACTGGTTTACATAATGATATTAGATACCGCTTGCGATCGTCAGAGATCGTCATTAGATTAAAAGTTTTAACAAATATGAAATCGAATTTGATATTTTTCTGTCGGCCTGGAATGTAATGTTTAAGAAAGGTTTGATCAGCTGCCAAAACAGTTGTTGCTCGGCAACGGTAAAATTAAATTGCATTATTTGTTTAGCAATGTGATACTTGACATTATATTTTCCAGTGGTTGTTCTGCTGTAAGTGGATCTATCAATGATGGTGACTATTTTATCATTATCGTCAGACTCGTTGTTGTATAAAATATCATCTTCGCTATAACCCTCAGATTTGTCTATCATATCGTTAGTGATTGTAATATTGTCTGCAACTTTATCGTTAATGTTTACATCTCTTGCAGTGGTATCTTCTGCGTATAATTCAGCGAGTCCTTTCATCACGTCCATTATTATAATATATTTTTATCTAATTTGTTATTACAAGATGACTGCCGAGGTAAAATATCATCAAAAAGTTAATATATTAAATTACAAAGAGCTAGCTGAAACGGTAATAAAATGCTTGTCGGGTTATAGTGTATACACTGTTGACGTTATTGTGATGCAAGGTGATTCTCATAAAATATTATTAACAGCAGCAGAAAAAAAATAAAATTAATGAAAGTGCAGTAACGACTTTAAAATTTGATCGTAATGATGTTATAGCATTTGCTCATCATTGTTTGACTAAAACCGAGCTACAAAATATTTTTAATCATCATATCTAAAACAAATCCTAGCATTATATTCGCTTGAAAAAAGCTGACCTTGCTACACTATCAGCTACAAGTTTTACTGCCATAGGATGTATATTATAATATCTCGCCGCAACTGTGATCGATTTGAATTTCATATCCTCGTCCGTTTCGAGATTTAACGAAAGAACAGGTTTTGCTGGGTATCTATAATTAATACGACCACCTCGTCCTTTTTTTCACATTTTCCTGTTGCGTCACTAGTTCCAGAGTTTCCAATCGATTATCTGTTTTTACGTTATTGATATGATTAATGCCCAGACTATCGGGTATTGATCCATGAAATACATCGTAAACAAAACCATGAGATTTATAAGTAAATTTTTCGACTAGTGTTCCTCTAACAGTTACTACGTGATCCCCCATATTGCGTATAGTACCAAGAACTTTTTAGTTTTTCTGTTTCTAATAATACCGCGATCGTTAGCCTCGTATAAATCAAAGACCGGATGCGGCTGAAACTCGTTTTGTAAAGATAAGTTTTCGATATTATCATCAGTGACTGCACCGTTCACATGATATACACGCTGTCCCTCTGGAATATCATCGCAGAACAACGTGTAAATAAAATCTTTTCTAAGCATTGTAATCCTCTCGGTATTATCTCCCTTTACACTCATCTTATAACTCGCTGACGTTAATTTGCCAACAGATATTCCAGTTTTGATGTTAATGACCGAAACTAATGTATTTCCAGCGTATAGGTTGTACTTTGGGTGAACGTGATATACCTCTTGCTCACGTGCGCATGTCAGATTTTATGTCATTATACTATAGTAATTTTTATATCGCTAATTGTTTTTTCAACCTGGCGCATGCGCTGTGTGTGGTAAATTATCGATCGAACAATCAATTAGACATTAGATTATAGTATAGCAATGTCGAAATTGCGTGATATAGCCAAAAAGAGCCTTATGGGAGTACCTGAAAAAATAGCGACTGCCTTTACAGGATTTGACAACAGTTATCGGTTCGATAATCAAATCGTACTGATAAATTTTACTGCAACAAATCTCTTCCATCTACTACAGACAACTGTAAAACGTGAGCTCGAAAAACACAAAAGTATCAGATTATTAGTGCAATATCATACTATATTTTCGAAGCTACTTGTGACGGAAGAATCAACTAACAAGGAAATTGCAGACCCTTACATCAACGAGAAATCCAGACGTGTTTTACTTGGGACTGATCTTTATTCACTAGCTGATGAAATACACCAAGACATCTGGAAAAAAAATAGAAGAATTTACTGAATTAGGTTCAGGTTGGAAGTTTAAAATGATCAAAGAAATATTGTTTCACACGATGAAATATAACGCATTACGAGGTAGTTCATACATCGACCTGCCACCAAAAATAAAATGTAAAAGATGTGTATAAACTTAAAAAACGTAGATAACAAATGTTTTCAATGGGCTGTTTTTTCCGCGTTATTTCCAGCAGAAACAAATGCTGATCGTGTTGAGAAATATATCAGTCACGTGTCAAGATTAAATTGTGCTGGTATTGATTTTCCAGTGGCAGAAAATCAAATACCAAAATTTGAAAAGCAAAATAATATTTCGATTAACGTTTTCGGATTAGATGAAAAAGAAAACGTCAATCCGAGATATATTTCAGAAAAGCTTCATAATCGACTATCAATTTACTGTTTTATAAAAAGCATTACGTTTGGATCAAAAACTTTCATGGACTAGTTGGTGGACAGTTCAATAAACGAAAAGAGAAAACGCTCTTTTGTTGTCGCTGCTTGCACGGTTGTAATGACCATGAAACATTACAAAAACATTTGCAGTATTGTAGTGATGTACAAAGAATAACAATGCCGTCTAAAAAAGATAGTGTGTTACAGTTTGTCCATCATAATCATAAACTAAAAATTCCTTTCGTTACATACGCTGATTTTGTATGTTTACTTCAACCTGTAATAGTCGTAGAAAATAATCCTAATCAGTCGAGTACAAGAAAAGTTCAAAATCATGTTCCATGTGGAGTAGCGTACAAGGTAGTTTGTTGTACTGATTCTAGATTATCTAAACCAATCCAATACTATCGTGGTAAAAATCCAGCTGTCTGTCTTCTCAAGCAGTTGATTCACGAAGTTAATCATATACTTAATCGTTTGAAAAAAGTAACGCCAAAGTTAAAATTAACACCTCAACAGGAGTCCGATCACGAGCAAGCAGAAATTTGTCATATTTGTGAAAAAGCTTTTGACGATAACAAAAAAGTACATGACCATTACCATTTGACCGAACAGTACCGTGGAGCGGCTCATAATCAGTGTAATTTAAAATTTCATGCTCCAGATTTTATTCGTTATTCTTCAAAATTTTCGAGGATATGATAGCCATATTATCGTGGAAGCTTTTGTTGATCCTGAGATAAAAGCTCGTCTAAAACTCGATAACGTCATCAAATGCATTCCAAATAATTTTGAAAAGTATATGTCAGTTACGCTAGGTAAATTGCGTTTTATTGACAGCTTGCAGTTTATGGCAGCATCGTTAGATGAGCTAGTAAAAGGAAGTAGTAAATTTCATAACCTAAGATACTGTTTTGGAGATAAATTTAATCTACTAGCTATAAAAGGAGTTTTTCCATACGAATATCTCGACGACTGGAGTAAATTTGATGAAACATCTTTACCTGACAAAGATAAATTTTACTCAGAACTTAAAAATGAAAATATAACCGAAGACGAGTACAAGTATGCACAAGATATCTGGAAAGAGTTTGATTGTGAGACTTTTGGTGATTATCATGAATTATACCTGAAAACTGACGAGTTATTTTGAAAGTTTTCGAGAAGTAAGTTATAATAATTACGGACTAGATCCTTGCTGGTATTATTCTGCCGCTGGGTTGTCCTGGGATGCTCTGCTAAAGTTTAGTAAGGTAAGGTTGGAATTACTGACTGACGTCGATATGTTCAATTTTATTGAAAAAGGTATCAGAGGCGGTATTAGCGTGATAACAAAAAAATATGCTGAAGCAAACAAACAAATATTTGACAAAGTATAACCCTGAGCTTCCCTGAAGTATATAGTTTATCTGGATTGCAATAATCTTTACGGTGGTTCAATGATAGAACCAATGCCTCTTGGTGGATTTCACTGGGTCACGGCTGATCGATTTCTATCTGAAACAGAAAAAAGATACCCGAAGATGTTTCATATTTCGTGGAAGTTGATCTTGATTATCCAACTTGGCTACACAAATTGCATAACGATTACCCTTTTCCCGCGGAATCGATGGTTACAGATTATAGTTTGTTATCAAAAGAACAACAAGCGTTAGCATCACCAAGAAAACATTCCATGGTCAAAAGACTAGTACCAAATTTGCTTAATAAACATAATTATGTTTTGCATTACAAAGTTTTAAAACAAGCAGTGGATGCTGGTCTTGTGCTGAGAAAAGTTCATCGTGTACTAAAATTTAATTAATCGCCGTGGATGAGAGGTTATATTAACTCGAACACTTCAAGAAGAGCTATAGCAAAAACTGATTTTGAGAAAAACTTCTTTAAACTGATGAACAATTCCGTTTTTGGTAAGACGATGGATAATATTAGGAAACGCGTAAATATCGAACTAGTTAATGATATCAATCGTAGAAACAAACTTGTGTCAGACCATGATTTTGTGAGCATGAAAATTTTTAATGAGAATCTTGTTGCGATACAAAGAAGAAAAATAAATCTAAACCTAAACAAGCCGATCTACGTTGGAGCTTCAGTGTTAGATTTATCAAAGTGGCTGATGTACGATTTTCATTATAATTGTGTTAAAATTCAATGGCCGGCCAGTAGATTATTGTTTACTGATACTGATTCACTCGTGTATGAAATCGAATACAAGGACATCTATCAGGACATGTATAATAATCGACATCTGTTTGATCTTTCTGATTACCCACGTGACAGTAAATTTCATGACGACACAAATAAAAAGGTTATTGGCAAGTTCAAAGATGAAATGAACTCGAGCGCTATCAAATATTTTATCGGATTACGTAGCAAAATGTATGCCGTATTATTAGACAATAATACAATAACGAAAAAGCAAAAGGTCTGCCTCGTGATTTTGTTAAAAAGTTTATGAAATTTGATGACTACAAGTACGTGCTTGATGACGGTATTATTTTTATGAGGGCTATGGTAATTCAGACTAATCATCATAAGCTAGAAACAGATGTCATTATCAAACGCGGATTAAGTAGTTTTGATGATAAGCGTTATTGCGACAATGGAGTAGATACACTTGCACTAGGGTATTATTATGATGATAGATCTATACTTGACATTATCTTTTCCAACTGAAATTTTATCTAATTTTAAGAAATAATGTTTGAAAATTTGACAGTGACAAATAGCTGCAGTAGCAAGATCAATTATCTAATGATGGGCGGCAAACAATTGACAGTTGAAATCAATAATGAAACATCAGGTATAGTGGAACACGTGAAAAGCTAAAACTTTCGCTCATTAGATCTGATGACAGCGAGTATTTTAATTATCTCGAACAATTATATCAAATGTTACTAGCGGAATTTAAAAACTTTCATAGTCCGATTAGCCAAGAAAAATATACTAAACATACAATTGATCTCGATCGGTGAAAGGTATATTTTATCGACAACAAATATCTTCTAAAGAAGCCACAAATAAAAGATTTGTTGGAATCTCGTCGTTGTGTGAGTGTTAAAGTAAAGTTTAGTCTCTATCATCGTGATAATGAAGTATTTTTAATGTTAACAGTTGAAACATTAATCACTGGTGATGAAATATAAATAATGTACTTACCCTTTCACCTTGCAAAATGTCCGCTTCGTGTCGCTGTTATTTGATGAAGCGCTCCCTCAAACTGCGTGATTAGACGTGTACCTGCCTTTGATACAGGCGTTTACGCATGCGTATTAGAGTATTTCATATTCCAGAAACTTCCAATCACGTATGAGCATTACAGTATTTCCTTAGTCGAGAACATTCCTTCTAATCACGTGATCTCCGTATGACGTATACAACATTACTAAAGCATTTTACTTGGCTCGGTCTCCATAGAATTATTAACATCTGTTACATGACTTAGTTCTTCGCGCAATTATTGATTACGTTACCTAGGTATTTTGCAACAGGTGTTCTATAGCTTGGATCTTTGCGTGATTATTGATTAAATTACCTAGGAATTTTGTATAGTTAGAGACTTTAGATTTTGTGTAGGGGTTGGGTTTTTAAGGTCTCTCATAGAGGTAATTTATATTTGTTTGAAGGAGTGGAGGGTGTGAAAAAAAGATATTTGGGCTCACATCCTCCGTTTCCTTAAAAATACATCTGACACTTAAGCAGTTTATTTGTATAGTTAAATAATATTTGACTTTGGATTTTGTGAAGGGGTTGTGTTTTAAAAACTTGACTATGCTCTATACGATGATATTGATTAGGTAGCAGATGTTATCAAGTAAGGTATACATGTTCTAGCTTGGCTGGTACTATCGATGATATTGATTAGATAACTGATGTTACCAAGTAAGGTATACATGTTATGAGCTAGGATCAGCTTTACAATTGTATGCGTATATCATTGGGGGTGAGAGTTTATGACAGAGAGAAGTGGTCATTTTGTATTTGTTTGGAGGTCTAGAGGGTGTGGGGATAGGGGACGTTGGGCTGAAATCGTCCTTTCCTTATACTACTGTTACTGTTAACCGTAAACATTCCCATTTGCTGAATAGCTTTTGATCCAAGGAGATTCGTGTAACCATTTGGTAAACTACTATGGTAGCAGTGGTTTCTTTAACATTGCTTGGATTAATAATTTTAAGATCAACTTCTCAAAGTGGTTTCATATGTGACTTATTCCACATGTTTAAGATTAGTGTTGTCAGCCTGACCTGTTCTTTGCGAATATACTTCTTGCAGAGAGTGTTGATGTTGCTGCCACTATCAAACTTCACAATTGTTGACATTCATTGATGCAGAAATTCTGCTTTTCTGACAGGTTTCTATGGTATAAAGCCAATTTTCTTCATCGCCCGTTGTTCATGCATTGTACTAGCACTAACAAAATGGATGTTGTTGCATTTCACTTTGAAAGGATTTCTTCCTTTGCACAATTCGCATGTTTTGCCCCATGCCGGACACTTTTCCTTTCTAAACCCGTGTTTGCACTCGCAGACGTTGCATTCCTGAAGTGCAACGCTATCATTACTCTGAACCGGCGAGGACAGTTTATTTCTTTTTTTAACAATCTCACGTTAACTGTAAGTGTCTATTTTCCTTTGGTTTCGCGTTTGTGCTTAATTTCCTTGAATTATTTTATTTATAGTCTGACCGCTAGAGCCATCATCACTCAGTTCTTTTATGTTTGTTTGACTGCTCAAATGCACGATACATTTGTCTGGTTTTGTTCAGGTTTAACGTGACTTCTCTGAGAAAGAGTTCCTGACTTTTTCCCGTAACTATAAAAACTGTTTTACCTCTGATTATTTTGTCCTTCTCGCCCAAATTACATGCCGATGCTCTCATCCTAAGTTCTGTTAGGAAGCTGTTGAAACGGTTTTTGGTACGGTACATTCCAGAACCTATTTGATTCCAGGACCTAATTTGTTTTCTGGGATTACAATATGCCTCAAGGTTTTGAAGCACCTTACCGGGTTTGTTTTTGTCACCATCTACGTCCCACACAAATTGATCCAAAATATGCGGTCCTGTACAATGCAAAACTATGTCCGTTTGTATCTCATCCTCTTTATCCATTGCTCCACTTGCTGTTAGGTATATGTGCATTTGCATTTTCCACTGCTTAAAGATTTCCGAAACGTTCCAATCAGTTATATTTAATATTGGCGGTAAGCGGAACGTGCTTAGGACACTGTAGACCATGTTATCGTTAGTTTTCCCGCCACTAGTACGTGACGCTGTGATAAAGGATGCAAAATGCGTATTTCTAAAATCAGTTTACTTCTAAAACTGCAGAATTATCAATGCGTCCTTAACTGATCACCGCTGTTACCATATTGATATATACTGTCCACTAGCAGGAGACATACCAGACAGCTGATTAGCACACATATAAAACCAGACATTGTTCTCAGAGCAATGCAACTTTTATTAGATCATCATGTACATACTAACATTCCATTATAGGATAGTATCAGACATCAGTCACGTGACTACACTGAGAATCTGAATGAATCTAATATGCTCTGTTTCAAATATGCTACGTTAATTTTATTCAACAGATGTATGGGTCTTTCTAACAAAGTAAACAGTGTTGAGTAGCATGTTATCTAGTTTACTGACAGGGTAACAAGGTGCCAAAATTTTCAGGAATATCTCTCACACTTGGCAGCCCATATTGCCACTTCTCCATAGATTAAAGTAAACTTGCTAGTCTAACTATACCTACTCTGATGTTTGTTTTCTGATAGAGACCGCTTCAGTGGCGCAAGTGGTTAGAGCATCTGCCTCCAATGCTGGAAGTAGTGGTTTTGAACTCAAGCTGAGACATATTAAAGACTTATATAATTGGTAATAGCAGCTGCCTCGCTTGGAGCTTAGCATTGAGTGGTTAGTTTTAGGACTGGTCGTCCTGGTGTCAGGATAATGGGACTGGGTGAAAAGTGATGCTATATGTCTGTGGCGTCATGCCCCATTTCTAAACATCAGTATAAACTGCCAAACTACAGTCATCACAGCGATATGACAAAATGTTAAAGCTACATTAAAATGTGAATCATACACACACAATTTTCTGGTGAAATGCATTTGAAAGTTTTGTTTACATACGATTTAGTTGGTTGGGTGTGATGGATGTCTAGAGATGCCAAAGTCAGTTGTTGTTGGGGTATCAGTACCCGTAGAAACATTTTTCAAACATTGGACTTGGGCTGGTGACTTTTTATTTAAAAATTCACAAGCTCTGACTCCAGTTTCCATGATCAAAATTACCCTAGTTTTTAAAATTATTATTTGTCACATAATGTTAAAACTGCTGTACTTAAAATATGAACAGAACTCAAGGAAATCATGTTAAATTACCTTTTGTATTATTTCCTTTCTCAAAATATTTCAAGTAAAGCAATGCTTTCCTACATGTCCTGATATCATATTATAATTAAGGTGAAGATAGAATTTAGCATGAATATGTTTGCATTGCCCCTATTCTTAATGTTTGGTAAGTTATACCGTCTTTAAACCGCATTGGTTGAGGGAATAGTATAAGCATTTACATGAAGGTATTGATCAGTATGAATGGCCACATTTATTATCAAAATTGGGTTAATTGCCTGTCTTGAAAGTTTTATAAAAGTATATTAAAAAGTTAACAAGTTTGACGCTTAAAATGAAGTTTGAATATAAAAATACAAAACGTAATATAAAATTTGGGATGAAACTCGTAACTTCTTGCTTGGCAGCTGGGACACAACAAACAACTCTTGTTGTACAGTAATCAAACTGACAAAGTTAGTCTCAAATGCCTGGTCTCATGCTCCCTTGACTGCATATATCTCTATGCCTCTAGTTAATATTTCCTCACAGTTTTGGTTATACAGTTATGAAGTTTGATGAGATTTTTATTTCAAGAGTTTGTTTACCCATCTACAAAAAAGTAGGACAGTGATCTACATTTCAGGTTCGCTCAATTAATTTATGTTCTTTGTTTACATTACGCTCACATTCTGATATCTTGGATACTGTCGTATTTTGAAATATGAAACTTAAGAAACCATCATGCATGTTAAATGTAGAAAACATATCCATCGTTAAGTACACCAACGCGTCGAATCAGGTAAACAAAAACAACAAAAGGAACTAACAAAGAAACAAAGTACTTTAACGCGAGTTAATGCCTAGAGTTACTTTCTTAACTGACTCTTGCATTGTTTATGAGAGAAATGTTTGTTACGTCAAAACAGCAAACCACTCAGACGTGATCTCCGATTTAAAATTTTTGAAGAAACATAGCAGCAGAATTTTCACATCAGTTGAAGTAACCTAATTATCTGTAATTCCTAATTATCAACCATTCTGCAGTTACACATATTGCTGATTAACACACATGTCCATCATGTTTCTTATGTTATACACTACACCAACGTTAAAGCTCTGACCAAGATATAATCGGGCGAGGGAGGTTGGGGTGGAAAGGGGAGTTTCGATTATATGTGCTATGTAAACTGTACTATATAACAATCCAGTGGGTAAATTTAAAGGACTTCCATCTAAAGATATTCATACTCGGATAGAAGGTGATGGGGTTTTAAGGTTTGGAGGGGGAGCAGAAGAATAAACGTGTTTATAAAAATCAATTATACGTAGACTCAATCCCTACTAGTACCCAATCACATTTCATTACACTTCAAACCATCCGGTGCAGGCAAAAATGGTCAATTAAACGAGGATCAAATACATGTGTATGTATGTATGTATATATATATATATATATATATATATATATATATATATATATATATATATATATATATATATATATATATATATATATATATATATATATATATATATATATATATATGGGTAAAACGTAATGAAACTACATGCAATGTTTGTCTTGATGTCTAGATTCTTCTGGATAGAAATAATATCCATCGGATATGGTCACTAGGGTATCTATTTTGGAAGCTGTATTGACTCTACAATTTGAAAATAAGAGTCTTATCGACATATTTCTTTTTAACACAGCTGACATTAACCATATTTATATAAAGACTATTTCGTATCTCATTAATCTTTATTTATCCCTTACGTGATTTTGCATAAGGCTTCTAGTTAGGTATATGACAAAAACATGACATAGTTAAATTTAAAAAATAATATCATGTATTAAAATATACATTGTATATCCACGCACAAACAAAAACAAAGACACAAGGCGTTTCCCTTTAGACTTATAACTGTGAGAGTGTACCTTTCAAACATACCCCAATGATTTTATTCATTTTGGCAATGGCTATTATGCAATATGACTATTGGCGAATGACCCTGGATATATTTTCTTAAGGATCCGAATACTGAATCAATTCATTTCTAATACATGAATATTAAACTGAAATTATTATTATCATTTAAGATTGAATATATTATATATGTATATGGGCAAATTGTTGTTCTTGCATTTGTTAAAAATTATGTCATATTTTCATATTTGTTTGGCTTGTTAGGACTCATTGGTCTTAAACTGTGTTACAGAAAGAAGTAAAACCAACTCGTTATAAAAACGTAACAAATAATGTAAAGCTCCAAGTTATAAAATAAAATTTTAGGAGGAATTTACAGTATCGTGAACTAAATAAAATATCCTAAAAATTCTATTGCAAGTTTAAAGCGAAAATGTACCAAGAAACTTGAATGTGCTGAAATGCCTACAGTTTCAGTATGTTACAGTGAAATTGTTTCAAAATAATCCCAGGTTGTTTCTTTAGTTCATACAGCCATATGCCAAAAAGTAATTAAAATAAATGATTCCTGTCAAATAAATATAAACACAACATTAAATACATCTGCATATTGAGATTAAAACAATAACAGTAATAGGAATATAAATATTCGATCACATCTGTCTTTATTTACATCACGAATTTATCACGACTCTTTATTGCAATGTATCCCTACGTGACATATGTCACAATTCCTCCCACGTAACCTATATTGCAATACTCAATCATCCAATCAGAAAATTACCCCCAAACTGTAAACAGTTTCATTATCAAAGGTAGGTTTAAAGCTAGTAAGCATGCTCTTTATAACTATCTAAAATTAGAATCTACAGTCGGGGATCAAATGTTAAACACATAATATATACACACATATCAGGCTAATATAGCTTTTAAATAATACAGTCACTGAAATTGTAAGATCTGATCTCGAGTCAGCTGTATAATCTTTTTATCTTCAGTCCTTCTAATGGAAAGTCGAATCGGTTCCGACTAAATTGAAACCATTATTATCATTGTTACCCACAAACACCAGAGTTCTAAGAAATTCAGTATAGTCCTAACAACAAAAATACACAAAACTATGTATTTTGTGTATATGAGCAATATTACCAACGGAAGAAAACGTCTTTCTTGATAAATATTATGTTTGAACGAGCTTATAAAACGGTTTGTTAAATACAACTAACTTTTTTCCTTACATATCAAAACAAATACAGTTCATGTGAATGTTGAAAATAGCAATTCCACTAACAGTAAACCTGATCTTGCAGCAACATTGTTAGTTTCTAATGCGAAATTTATATTACAACTTTCCTAAACATTCTTTAAATATTAGTAAAGTTATTGCTCGCAATCGTTTTCAAAGGCAAACTCTAATTTGAGAACATAGTTCTTGCCTCGTACGTACTTACAGTAACAATGATAGGGGAAAATATGCCTCAAGTTGCATTGAAATCAAGTTAATTGAACGTTTTTCTCTGGCACATTATGTATTTTTTCTCTTTACATCTTTGTTTTTATTTGTGTACACCTTTTGACTCTTAATAATGTAACTGATAAGTCTTTGAGGTGACCCCCGTCTTTGCCCGATAGTTGTAAAGCTATTTTACACATTCATGTTCCACTAGTATCTTTTGTTGTCTTGTTTATTGTGAAACATTAAAAGGAATTTTGAAGGGAATCTTTGTATATTGATCTATTTTGAATTCAGGATCATCTTTACTTTTCGAGGGATGGGAACCTGGTTGATTTTCTGTTTCCAGTTTTCCTTCTGTTCCTTGTCCATGCCTGAAATATATTTTTTTACACCATGTTCGTACTTCTCAGTCAATAGACTCTTGGGGTGGTTTTGTTTCCCTGAAAAAGTCAGTGATCCTTGCCTGGGATCATGTTTCTGTCCATTTATGTGTGCCTATTGAATGATACTTACCGATATGTGCTTATGTTGGGATTGACTTTCGTAGCTTACATTTTTCAGCCGACTTATTTCTCTTATTTTTATATTGCGGGAAATAAATTGTCACTTAAAAGGATAACACAAATGCAGAAAGTAGAAGGTAGAATATTTCGAACATGTGGGATGGTAGAAGGGCATGCAAATACGACACCTAGACCCTAGTGGGCTGGTCCTCCTAACATGCTCCCTTCACAGTGACCCTACTTTATTCCACCCTTAACCTCTTCCTTGGGAATAATATTTTTTAATGAACGTTTACGTGTAAATCGTTTTAATCTCGATAACTAGCAGGTGTTAGTTTTGCATTTGTGCTCCCCTTAATGTATTTTCTTTTGCCATGATTGACATTGCAGGGCTGGATAGGGTGGGGTTTGGACGTACCCCTCACGCTACAGAAAGAAAACGTACACACATACAATTACAGTCACTTATCATTTGAAATTCTCCTATCGGTATTTTATTTTCTTTAGGACGTTTTTTTGATATTATTCAGACGGAGTAAAATATACACATATACTTTTGCTTTGGTGCCTTTTCGAGGAAATTCAGAGCCCATTTTAAATTTTGACACCCACTTCCCTCCCAAACACTTGACCTGTTCCTGCCCGTGTATTGTTATGCCCCTCTTAGACCCGTACTACGGCGTGGTGAGAATATTCAGAGATTTTAAAGGCGAGCATCTTAGACCACTCGGGTACTGGAGTCCATGATTTTTCTTTTCTATTAGATAAACCGTTATTCAAAGTGTTTCTTTCCTCCCCTTCATGGCGGGGAAACCGTGCAGCTCCTATCTTAAGGCCGCCATCTCCTATTGGAAGATATGTATCTGACTGCCCTTTTCAGGAATGCACCAACCACCAATCATCATTCCACGGCCTCCCCCGCCCCTTCCGTTCTTTTTCAGGCGGATAGAACCACTTAATTAAAAAAGTAAAGTAATTGGGATCAGCGACTTTAAAAGAAAGTTTGAACATACAATTATAAAAAAACGTTTTAAAAGAATTGAGATGCCGCCGCATGTATTTATCTCGCGACCTCTTGTTTGGCAGCCTAGACTCACAAATGTGGGTGTTTATATATGAATAGGTTATTTGCCCGTCCTAGGGCGAGAATACAAAAGTAAAGTAAAGTAAAGTAAAGTAAAGTAAAGTAAAGTAAAGTAAAGTAAAGTAAAGTAAAGTAAAGTATTAAAAAATAAGTATTGCGACCTCTTGTTTGCCAGCCTGGACTCACAAATATGGGTGTTTATATATGACTAGGTTATTTGCCCGTCCTAGGGCGGGAATACAAAAGTGAAGTGAAGTGAAGTGAAGTGAAGTGAAGTGAAGTGAAGTGAAGTGAAGTGAAGTGAAGTGAAGTGAAGTGAAGTGAAGTGAAGTGAAGCAAAGCAAAGCAAAGCGAAATAAATAAATAAAAAATAAATAAATAAATAGATAAATAAATAAACTGGTTGCGATAGTTTAAAATAAGTTTGAAGATAAATACCAAAAAAAAGTATTGCGACCTCTTGTTTGGCAGCAGGAACATAGAAAAATTAATATGGTTGTTTATGTATAAAATTTACCAGGGTTTTTACCACGTGGTGTTCTTTTTTCTTTTTTTTGTTTCTTTGTTTTTCTTTCAAGTGGGATAAGATGCTCTATGATATCTGATCATGGTATCTTTACTGCAGGTTATTATTTATTTGTACAGCTCTTTGCTGTTTTTTATCCGTTGTGTATAGTAGGCTTTCTGTCTGAAAGATACCATACTGAGTTTTATTTTTTTACAATTAATTTCTTTCTCTCGTTATTTGTTTTGCAGTTCAATATCAAATGAGGTTTTCTTGCATATAAACTTTGTCTTTTATAAAGTGGCATACTGGTAATTTTTAAAATTTCGAAATTCTACATGACCATTTAGCCAAACATCATGTAGGTGCATATACATCTTGATTTGCATGGATGTTGACCTAATATTTGCCCAGATTTCATAGGATTACTAAATTTCACTTTATTACCCGTTTTCCTGCTAAAATCGTGGATTAAAAGTTTACATATGTTAAAATATTCTTCTTCAGTCCATATTTTCTTGTTATCTATATAATTAAGAATTACATTATTATATATCTTACTTTTCTTGGTGGTTGTATTAATTTGGTCATATTATTGATTATGTATAATCCAGGCATTTGTTTAAGCATATACACAAAAAATATATATTTTCCACACAGACACTCTTTTATCCAGTTTAATTTTAATCTTTTTAAAATATTTTCTAATTTATAATGTCTTCTATGTGGGATATTTAGTCATCCCTCAATCAGTATTTTATGAGTATTCGCTGCGGAGGTGATATAATTTCTTTCCCCATATGAACAGGATTATTTATTTGTTAAAGCTATCTATCATTCTCTCCGTTAAATCTACTTAGTTAAACCTATACCGTATTTTAATATACATATATTTGAGCAAATTGCATTCAGATCGAACATAATAGACCATTATATTTAAATATGCATGTGCCTACACTTGTAGGTTAGTTCGTAGCTTTTTCTAAAATGTGTTTAATTTTCATATTCTATAGTTACGCCCCACCCAACCCCACCCCCAGTCACTCTTAGGCCTTTTACACTTGTCGTTACAAGTTCTGGTTAGAGTCCAGGGTGTTTCCGCTGCCTAGTTAAGTATGTTACCTATTTCAAGAATGTCAGTTTTTTGCATGATTGATTTTAGATCCTGGTGCTTTCCTAAAGTCAATAAATTCCTTTTCTAAACTTTTGAAGGGGTAGGCATCGCAAGTAAAACTGGTACAGTCATGAACATGCTATACCATTTTTAGCTCTTTTCTGATGTTTGGGAGTTAAATTCCCTTTATATTTTTACTGGTATGTATTTTTATTTTTATACAGAGGGCTTATGTTGCTATTACATATAATATCATCGATAAGGAACAATACCGTCTCGCTGAACGTTCTGTATTAAATTTCTTCATGCATATAAAAAAGCTATATCTATGTAACTATACTCTATTCTTTCAAAGGCCTTTTCTTCATCTGTAAGATTAAGACCCCCTCCTCTTCTTTAGTTTCCAAAAATTAAATCGCTGTTTTTGAGGTTAAAATTTTGTTCTGAATATGATTTTAATTATGTTCCCGATACATGTTTTAATTATGTTAGCAAGGATATTACTACGTATTTTATAGTCTGTATTGAAAAGTCATATCGATATCCAACTCTTTAGAACTTTTACATCATCTCTCCCCTTTTACATAAGTGTCTTTACCCCTTCTTTCATCTTGGACATCATTTCATTATTTAATAGAATAATAAGATATAATATCTTTAATATTGGAATTAAGATATATTTGAAGGTAATATATAAATCTGTCGTTAAGCCAACAGTACCAAGTGATTTGCCTTGATGCAGTTGTTCGAAAAATGATACAATTATTTCTTTTGAGATTCATAATTGTTTCAGATTCAGACCTAGAGTCCTGGGGAATTGGCGAAATTGTATATCACCGTCGTTATCTTCTATCACCCCCTTGTGATGTTTTGTGTAACGTTCAGTTCTTTGTGAAAGCTATATATTTCTTCCATTATGTGTGTTGGTTTAGTTATGTTAACGTTATGTTTTTTTTAGTTTTTCAATATGCCTGCTATTTTTCTTTTCTTATTTCTTCCATGTTGTGCATCCCTCTTGCTTCAACATAGAAATTGGAGAATTCTCCTGCCCTTATTTTATGCCAGTTAATTTGTAATCTTATAAAGCTACGTACACTTTCCTCGCTTAAATTTTTATCCTCTTCTTTATATATATATATATATATATATATATATATATATATATATATATATATATATATATATATATATATATATATATATATATATATGCAGAGAGAGAGAGAGAGTAATTTTAAATCGATGGAAGAAAATGCTAAGTTCACATTCGTATAAAACTTGTTGAAAAATTTATTTCCAAATGCCCTACTCACCGGGCTCCCTCGCGTAAATCAAGGGTCCCGCCAAAATTATCCAAATCGGGCTATGCGTTTGCTAAGACTCCTGCTGAGTAGTAACCTAGTTTTCTTTCCCAACTAAAAGTTGAAGACATATATTCAAAAAGAAAAATGAAAAATAGGTTGCTTGTTTCGAACCTGGAACACCTGCGTGATATGTGGAGATACTCTTGGTCATAATTTTGTCAATGTGTATCGACCACTTTGGGACAAGAACTATTTTAATTTGATTGGTTTGTTGGATTTTGGTGTGTATGTGTATATGAATAACACCATTCAGTTCGGCTCTATATGGCGGCCAGTATTTGTGGTGGACGAAGAACCCGCGAAGAACTACAGACCCACAGGAAGCTACTGGCAAGCTTTATCTTATGCCGAAGTCGAATCGAAACAGGAACCCATGCGGACGGAGGTTAGTGTCAGTGATCTAACAATAAGGGTTAGCGCCTTAGACCACTCTGCAACCCCTGAGCCAATTAATAATTGACCCCAGTGAATCATTAAACAAATATTTTAAATGGAGAATACACTGATTCGCAGACTAGCATATAATACAAATATGTATAATCATCTAAAATTCATGTACATAATGAAGGATATGTACAGTTTTAAAAATTATAAAAAAACATCTCCGACAAAATGTATACTTTATCGATATATATCTAAATAATGACGTTTTATCTTCAAGATTAAAACTTTATTCAATTTGAATTAAAACCACTACGTTATTCTGGATTACAGCCAGTTATTTCAGTCCCGTTTAATAAGCATACAAATACAGTCATGTGATTACTTTTACTTAAGCCATACATTTATGGATGCCGACATCAGAACCCCGATATTTAGACCGCCCAGCTTATGTGATCACTTAATTTCTATCTTGCTGGTAATCGTAATAGCATAATTACGTTGTATATAATACAAGTAGGGGACACATAAATTATATCTGAGCGAGATATATACTAAACCTTTGGGCGACACATGATCCATTTGGCGACAGGTCGCCCAAATGTTGGTTATATGCATGAGCTTACTTCGTTTTACCTATTGGCGACAGTAAATGGGCGACAAAAATATATGTTTATCATTAATTTATTTTACCACTTTTCGTGTCTTTTCATCTTTCAGAATTTCATATATTATTAACTATATAGGCACAAAATGACTCGAGCGAATTCACACATATTCAGTATACAACGATGTCGCAGAAAGGTTGCAATTTAGACGCTGTCGCATAAAGGTTTAAAGGTTCGATTTGTGCATATATATATATATATATATATATATATATATATATATATACATATATATATATATATATATATATATATATATATATGTATGTATGTATGTATGTATGTATGTATGTATGTATGTATGTATGTATGTATGTATGTATGTATGTATGTATGTATGTATGTATGCATGCATGCATGATGTATGTATGTATGCATGCATGCATGCATGCATGCATGCATGCATGCATGTATGTATGTATGTATGTATGTATGTATGTATGTATGTATGTATGTATGTATGTATGTATGTATGTATGTATGTATGTATGTATGTATGTATGTATGTATGTTTGCAAAACGGGTATCAAACAAACATGACGTTGAACTTGCCATCATAATGAGATTTTCAGGGAATGACTGTTTCCGATATCTTAATGAATGTAAGACGGATCTATCTTGTGGACTGCAATAATTTACAGAAATGGAGCAAATTTCTTGACATACCTCCCTCCCCCACCCTATCTCCACAGATGCGGAAATGAAAACGGCATCTTAAGATTTTCCTGCCATTATTGGAATCCAGTGGTCTTCTTGAGGGGCATGACTATAACATGCATCAAACTTAAAAAAGAACGAAGAAAACAATGAATACACAGATATTCCAAATGAGTCAACAATTATAATAATCAATTATCGGTGTTTTCGTGGGAAAGCAAATTTGATTCCACTAGGTTTTGATTTATCTTTATTTACGGAGATAAATGCAAGCAGGTTATTGTCTGCCGAAACGATTGGCGTTACATGTTTGAGTGTGCATGTGTGTGTATACATTGATGAAGACTTATATGGATGGGGGCGGGCATAATGCCAAATTTAATTTCCTTCTAGTATTGTTAATTTACAACTTTCTGATCAAAGTAATATAACTATTTTGACAAAATGTTTGCTTTTGTCTATTAAAATATGACTGCTAAATTAAATATGATAGGCTAAAATATGAAAAAGCAGATGAAAATTAGTAACTGTATTTATGGAATGTATAAACACTTTTATTGTGTATTATTTTCATATAGTTAATTCAGTGTCACTGGTTTTGCTGCTGTGAACTGGGCATTATGAATAAAGTTAACAATGAACGTTATTCTTTCAAATTGTAAACGTCTATACATTCGCTAATGTACATTCAATAGAGATTTTTGTTTAGCAGTGTTTTTAGATCATGATTTTCCATTGCTCAATTATTTCAGAAAGGAGACAAGTGTTACGTCGCCAACTATACACCCGTGTCATTGACGTCAGTTTCTTACAAGGTCATGGAACATATTGATCACAGCACTTGATGAAACATTTGGAGCAAAATTACATCCTTTGGGACCAAACACATGCTTCAAAAGCAAAACATTCTGTAAGAACCAGCTAATTGCTACTGCACACGACCTTGCACATGGATTCAACAATAAACATCAGTTAGGTGTAATCTTGCCAGACTTCAGCAAACCGTTCGGTAAAGTGTAGTATCAACTCCAAGTAATCAAGCTCCAACACTATGGCGTCAGCTACCGAACGACTCCATAGCTACAAAGCTTCATAACAGATACAACCTAACAGATCGTGCTTGATTGGGTTGTAACATCAACCTTCTCCTCTGTATTCTAAGGTGTCCCACAGGGAACAGTGGTGGAGTCTCTCCTATTCCTAGCATATGTCAACGTCCTGTCATCAAGCGTTGCCTCCACAGTTAACCTCTTAGCTGACGATTGTCTACTATACAGAGTTATTAATTCCCAACAAGGTATAGTGTTACTACATAAAACATTAACAAGTTACAGAAGTGGGGAGCAAAATGGTTAATTAATTGTACTTGCAAGTGCGAACACATGCGAATACTCAACAAGCGAAAGGTCATTAAAACCTCATATTCCATCCACCATTAAATCGTGAACTAGACCAACAAAGCCAAGTACTTTCGTGTTTTCTTAGACCGCAAACTCTCTTGGAGTTCCTATATTGATTCCGTGACCAAAACAAAGCCATTCAAACAATATATTGTCGGCAAAAAATTATCTTCCTACCCATAACATACAAAACCATGCTGCTACAAGACTCTTGTACGCCCACATCTCGAATAAGCTTCTATCGTAAGGGACCAACTCCCCTAAACCAATGCAGCCAAACTAAAAAGAGTTTAAAAAAGGGCAGCAAGATTTTGTCACATAAAAAAATCAACAAGTCAGTAGCATCACAATTATGCTAAATGACCTTCAGTGTGAAGATTTGAGAAGCTGACGTCAATAGAATAAGGTCATCATGATGTATCATTAACCATCTAGATGAAATACCAACAACCGGGTACTTTATCCCCGTAAAAGCATCTACCAGAATTCAAGACAACATATATCGGTTTCCATACTGTTTCGTGGACGCATATAAGAACTCCTTCTTCACCACAGGCAACCGTCATTGGAACTACTTGGCAGCGACAATCATTACTGCGTCTTCCATTCATACCTTTAAGGTCCATATCGGAGCTGTATGTCCAATGTCTACGCATGTACAAAGTGCGGTATTTTATCCTGATTTAAGTTGTACTTACTTCATCACAGTGCGACTATGCTTGCATATAGGCCACACACTTAATTGGAAGATGAATATGAGTATAAGTCGGCTTGGAGAGTTACCGTAGACTTAATCCAGGGCTCAATTATTTACATATTTTGCTGTTTAATTATTTTTCCTACAATCTGCTTCAGAAGATATTATCGTTTTTAACTCAAGAAAACGAGATGTTAATGAGTGAAAGTAATAGGTTGTGAGTATCAAACAAACAAACAAACCGTGATAACCTACTCAAATATGGAAAGAAAGGAAAGGCTGACAGGATACCATTCATCCTGAACAACCACCCAGACAACACCAAAGTAGGTAAAATCATCGCAAAACACTGGCTCATCGTGCAATCGTCGAACATACTAAACCTAATCCTTCCGAACAAACCTGTAGTAGCCTACCGGAGACCAAAAAAACCTAAAGGACATCCTAGTCAGGGCAAAGCTAACACCAATCGCTAGTCAAGACTAACTTTATCAATCTGGACCCTGTGGCGATAAAAGATGAAAAACCTGTCAAAATATGATGAGAGACTAGGACATTCACTAGCACAGTGACTAAAAAAAACCTAAACATACATGGTCCAAACAAAACGTGCAAAACAGAGAATGTTATTTATCTCATCACATGTAAGATCTATATCCTTCAGCACATAGGAGAAACTGAAAAGCTACACAAAAGGATAAACCTTCATAGATCTGATTGGATGACAAAAAAGCTTTACAGAAGCCGGTCGCAAAACACTTCTCCTCCCCTTGCAACAATTTCAGTGATATAACACTTATCGCAATGGCTAACCATCACATCTAGAGTTCCGAAACCAGGAAGGAAAAGGAATCATACTGGATAAACTGCCTTAGAAAATTGAAACCAAGCGGTCTAAACCAAGAAGACTAGAAAAAAGAAAAAAGAAAACTATGCACTATTAGAATTAGTCTTTGTAGCCGACTTAGTTTCTTTTCAAACTTTTTCTAAATCTTCTTAGTATTCTTTAATTATTACTATAAGAATAAAATATGCGGTATGGAATCAAATATCCAGGATATAATCTGCGTTACATAAATGTACAAAAAAGTAATATATGTCGCTTTAGCTCGTTGACTTTTATGGAATTATAAACATTTTTCACTATTCGCAACAAGTCTATACAGGCTGGTTGAGAAAATAGGTTTAACTCATGTGGAGACAGCCATGTAGAGTTTTACAAACACAACGTATTTGATTTATTTGTTTGTTTTGTATATGTTTTGTATTTGCCTTTGATAAAGACTCATTAAGAGTCGAAAGCGCACTGTTCGTCGTCAGTTTATTGCATCTATCTTAATCAATCCCTGACACACATGATCCCTTGCTGAATCCAGTGCGCTTGAAAGGGATGTTATTCTTCCTATGATTTGTATTTTTTATCTATCTATCTATCTATCTATCTATCTATCTATCTATCTATCTGTCATTCTGTCTGTGTGATATATATATATATATATATATATATATATATATATATATATATATATATATATATATATATATTTATATATTTATATATATATACTATCCCCATAGAAGGAAAGAGAACAAAACACACCATATCTTCTATCGACACAAACACATGTGAATGCATAGAAACACACACTCCACTATCCACACAGACAGGAAGAGAAGACTAAAAAACACACACACACACACGCACACACAGACACTACTATCCACACAGACAGGAAAAGGATAAAAAAGAAAACAAATCTACTGTCAACACAAACATTTTCAAACGCATACAAACACACACTGTACTATCCACACAGACGGGAGGAGAAAGAAGACACATTAGCTACTATCCACACAAACGTATCCGAACGCATTCACACACTATACTATCCACAAAGAAGGAAAGAACGAAAACCCCACACCATATATAATATCAGCACAAATGTACGCGAACGAATAAAACGCACTCTCTCCGTTCCACTAAAACAACACTACCTTCCACACAAACATATGCGTACGCATACAAGCCCACAATATATACTATCCACACAGAAGGGAAGGGAAGAATAAAACACACCATATGTACTACCCACACAAACTTACTCGAACGCACATCATTAAAGGAGTGAATGTTTAAAGTCACACTAATTCACACTAATCGGCAACATGAATAATCTCTCTTTTCTAGAGATATGCTTTGCCATGAGAAGGCACGCTTTTGTAACTCTTAATGCAACTGGTTAATGCTCGCACCTCTCAGATCGTGCGTTTCTTACTTCAGTCTAGCTCCCAAATTAGTTGTGTTCTTGATAGTGCAGAGGGGTCTTGAGTTGCTTCCAATTCTTCAGTTTGAAGGATACTGAACAATTGTTGTTCCCTCTGTCTTCTGTGTCAGACCCTGGGATGATGATGATCGCGCCTCATTACCTCCTGTGTACGCTGTACTAGCTATTGATGTGGCTGTGGTTTTTGTGCCTACTGTGCCATGGCTTGTGGAAGCGTTCGTCTTCTTACCTCACGCTTAACCTGGTATAGAGGCTTTAAAATGAGATCAGGCGGGATCCTTTTCTCATTCTTTCTTTCTTTCTTTTTCCTCTCCTCCTCTTCTATTCTTGCGCTCTCCTCTATGGCTCCCATAGCCAGCTCGTTTAAAAGACGCCTGGGATATTCCAGGTGCATTTGGAGTTTCAGAAGCCTAATGAGTCTACTCATTCTTCAATATTAATAAGTCAACATTGGGTAGTCAGACTAAAGTTCGTTTCGCTTTATATCTTTTGAGAACGAACGTGAAGCAAAACATCACCCTAACATCAAAATTACCATACAATCATTATCATCACATGAAACGCGTGTACCTAAATAAAAGACTCACGTTAACATTTTTGCTTACAAACACAGACATACACTATCGGAAAAGACAAAGACGTACTTCTATTTTTAGCATACAAACCTCAAAATTTGCTTTGGTAATTAAATTAGTATGGCGTTTTTAGAGTGTTGGATTTGATTTGATTTCAAACTCGATGGGAGCTGAATCCATCAAGGAGGAGACGAGATGAAATTATCCCCTTTGGGATTCTCGCATTATCATGATGGTGGGTTTCATGGCAAACAGATCCAGTTCCGACTTAGAATAGGCGTAAGACTATCTGCATCATTTTCTTTCTTTCTTTCTCTCTGTGATTTAATAATAAAATATGTCTACTCTCAGACGGTTCTTCTTTTCTTTGTCCTTCTAGCTCTGAGGGTGTGAAGTCCTCTGAAGGGGTGCCTACATCGTCTTTTTCTGCCTTGTACTTGCTGTGTCGTCAGGGAAGCAGGAATGTCTCACTCAGCAGCAGCATTTATAGAAGTTTCTCGTCGGCCCAAAATGCCTTTGCACGTTTGAAGCAATACATTTTTGCCTGCTCTCAATAAGTCTTCCTTGGGAGTTTGTTTTTAAATGATAACATTTTGGAGAAACTCTTTGCCTTAAGTAAAAATGGCATGTTTCAAGACGTGTAGTTCCCTTGTCACCATCGATTTCAAAACGGTAGACAAAGATCCAAAGGCCTTTTTTATCATATCTCCTAAAACATGTCCTTGTTAAGAGTGACTCCTTGGTACAAAGGGTACGTGACTTACAAGTGGTTAGATTAATCGTTTTGGAAAATGGAATTTTACTGTAACTTTGCCTTTGATGAAGATAATATGTTGTCCCATATCTTCTTTCATAGCAATGTTGACAGTGTCGCACTAGTGAGGATGTACAAATTCGTGGTGAACGTGATCGGTGTATCCACATTCCACATCAGTGTTCGTGGCATAATCCACTTTTAAAGGAATGCCACGCGGTAACATTACGAAGGCGTACCACCACATGGTATTCCACCACATCAGAGTACACGAAAATCAAATCCAGTCCATTGTTCATTTCTACAGGGAATCGAAAATATTTTGCACAATCCAGGTTACCGGTCATGGCTAGTATTTCGTTTTTAATCTTGAAAAACTTGGAATCTTCATCCAAAATGTCATACTTTTCAGGACCAAATGTAATGACCAATGCTTTGGCCTCTGTAAATATTTTCATTAGGCGACAAGATATTTTGTGGCACTCGAATTGACACTTTTTCTAGCTTTCTCCAAGGTTTTCACAAACACGGAGTTGAACCTGTCATCAACTGCGTTCAAAACATATTGACCACTAAAATGATAGCCTGGGGAAATTTTCAACGGTTATGTGATCCGTTTCATTTTCGGGTCTTGTGTTTTCGTAGAGTCACATAAAGATACGCGTTCATCCAAGTTTTCTTGAACTTGCTCATCGTGAACTTCCACCGTAGAAGTGTTTCAATTTTCGACGATGTTTTTAATTTTTGTATGGAGAATTATGTCCACCAAAGTCACTTCCCAATGGGCTTTCTTTATCCAATTGAATGGCTGAGATAATTCGGCCTTCAAACAGAACAAGGTATTGTGGAGAACACTTCATGGAAATGTCACAAGGTAACATTAAGTAAAAGTAGTTATTATTAGTTAAAGAGTTCAAGTGACTGTGGGGTTGTTGAAGGTCAGAGGAGTGTGAATAAAAGAGGATTGTTGTGATGGCTATGGTTGCTGATGGATGGGGACTAACGTTGGAGGCAATGCTCTCGTTGTTCCCCTTAAAGGAATATCTCATGGACGGATTGGGAAGAAGACACACGATGAAACTGATAGGTAAAATGGTCCACAATCGTTTGTCTCCTTGTTACAAACTCAAATTTGCAATGGCAGCACAGATAACACAATACATCACAAAGATTTGGCAGAAAAAAAACGATTTGTGGCTTAGGCACACGTTCTCCACACCACACATTTACAAGGGTTGATTTAGTAGCTCTTGCAGAGAAGAACTGTGGAAAGAGTGGTCACAGTTTTTGAGGCAGCGGTTGAGACATTGAAGGGCATGATGAATTTATGAATTTTGCGATCGATAATGCCTGCTATCTCGTACACTGCATCTACTTATTGGTTACTCGTTGTAACTCGGGCAAGTAAAACGTTCCATTTAACACTTCCTGGTTCATGTCATCCAATTTATAGACGATTAGTTTTGCCAATGCCTAGCCACTGCCAACACTCCGCCTTTTTTCGGCACATTCACCGTCGGAAACTTACCAAACGGGCACTCGAAGACGGTCACTTCGTTGTTGGGATTCACTTCTTGAGTGGCTAGTCCGATGCTCCGATGTAAGAGTGTTTGTACTCTTAGAATAATTGTGATAAGACGTTGATATACTTGGGAGAGTGTTCTTACGTAAAATATTTCCACATGCGTTTTTTCAAGGTGTATTGAAAACGTTCCACGATGCTGGCCCTTGTTTCGGGATTCTTGGTGTTATTCTTCTCTACTCGTCTGTGTGGATAGTAGAGTGCGTATTTGTATGCGTTCTTTTGTGCGAATAATAAATATAGCGCTTTTCTCCTTTTCTTCCCGTCTGTGTGGATTGTAGCGTGTGTGTATGCGTGTTTGTGTTACTCATCTCTTCCAGTCTGTGTGGATATTAGAGTGTATGTTTGTATCCGTTCGCATAACGTTTGTAAGGATAATATAGTGTGTTTGTGTGTATAGTAGAGTGAGTGTTTTATGCGTTCGCGTACGTTTGTGTAAATATTATATGTGGTGTGTTGTTTTTTCCCTTCTCTATGGATAGTAGAGTGTGTGTTATTCTTTTCTACCCGTCTGTGTAGATAGTAGAGTATATGTTTTCTGTGTTTGCGTACGTTTGTGCGGATAATAGATATGGTTGGGTTTTTTCCGTCTGCGTGGATGGTAGTGTGTGCGTCTGTGTGTGTGTTATTCTTCTCTATCCCGTCTGTCTGGATAATATAGTGTTTGTTTCCGTTAGCAAATATTTGTGGATAGTATATATGGTGTTTTTTTCTTTTCTTTCCGTCTGTGTGGATGGTGGTGATGTTGGTGTGTGTGTGCTATTCGTATCTTGCCGTCAGTGTAGATAATAGAGTGTGTGTTTTATGCGTTTGTGTACGTTTGTTTGGATAGTAGATCTGGTGTGATTTGTTCTTCTCTTCTCTCTGTGTGGATAGTATATAATATGTGAAGTAAGTATAATGAATGATTTTTCTTCACGTCCGTGCTTCACATATATTATGCGAAGCGGCTGTTAGTCTAGCTACCCAGCGTTGACCAGTCAATACAATATGGATTTGTTTAATCAATTTAAATATAACTGGGTTGCATGGTAAATGTAGCCTATGTGGTAGACAGGCTTGAAAAAGAATGGATGTATACAGTTATCAAAGACTTTGTGATCAGTTTAAGTCACCAGCCTCAGAGTAGCCAGGGACCTAGTGCAAGGTATGATAGAGGAGGAAGTAGAGAAATTAAGAGGATTTATCCATCTAAAAGATGTCAGAGTGGGGGCATTGAAGGAGAACCTTGATAATGCTATCCAAGGTGGGTGATTTTTGCAAGACATGGCAAAATTAAAAGAGTAGTCTTTTGTCCAGTTGGTTAAAAAATTAAAGAAAACTAAAGACCACATGAGAAAGGTGATGCAACTCACAGGTAAAGAAGATCACGGAGACTTGGATAAAAGAGACGAAGGTAAAGGAAATCAGAAAGAAAAAAAAATAGTTTGACACTCAATCTAAACTAAATGAACGTACAGGAATAATCTAGATGTATGCGACATCATGACTTAATTCCAGACAATGAAAAGAAGAAGACGAATTAACAAATACTAGACAAAGTGAGGAGCTGGATGAAGAATTGGAGAAAACAGAAGAAAAAGAACCCAAAGGCCATTTTCAGGGCCACTTCATTGCTTGGAAATGATATTCATTACAAATTTGAAATAGATGCATACTAACCCGATCTATCTGGTCCCTTTATTTTTCCTAGGGGCGATATTTTCATGCTCATTCCCCTTTACCCTTATTCTTCTTTACTTTATATCACACCAGGTTGCTTTTCATTCTGTACTTTCCCCTGTACAGTCTTATATCTCCCCCTTACATTACTATCACTTAACTGAGTTTGAAAGTTTATGAAATTAATTGTTTTATTTTTTAAAAAAAACAACACAATACATGTCTGGCAAACCACTCATCAGAAACAAAGGAAATTAAATGGATATAGTTGCATGCATATAAAGATGACTTTTTCTTTCAAGGCAATATGACATTTGTTCTTCACATTTTAGTCTTTGTCAAAGTTAATAGGATTCGATCTGTTTGGATGTACATCTTACTTCTTTGTATGCTTGGATGTCTATATATCTCTCTGGTTATCAATTATGCCATGTTAGATTGTGTGCATGCTCTGTATCAAATAAGACCCTGTTTGTGTGTTGTAAAAGGTGTGTCCCCCTTTATGTCTTAAAAAGGAACTGAGTGAAAGAAGTACTATTTGCATAGCAAGCGTCTCGTGTCATTAGTACAGTGGACTGTATCAGCTGATTAGTGGAGAAGCTAATGGTAATCTCTACAAAGCTTCAGATCGTTTTACCTCAGCTTTAGCTAGACGCGTGGTAAGAGGGTAAAGTCTAATCAGTCAGATAGTCAAGCCAACCTTCATTGTCTAAGTTAAAGATATTCATTTTAACTGATTTCCGTATGAATTAATCATCAAACTGGTAAGTGAACAAACTTAATGTTGTTGTTTAAGCCTTACAGATGACACAATCCCTGAGTCCACTGTAAACCTCAATTCCAGATGCTTCATCTTTCATACAATCAGGAACACAAAATTTGTCCGAGTGCATTTACAAAGAACCCCTGTACTGAATACAACTAACCATCTACTTATCGCAGAAAACCGAAAGTGTTTCTATTGTATACAACCAAACAATTACTCTAATCCCTCATATAATATAGTATTTTAGGCCCAAATGCGCTCGGAAACCAATTTTCATTCCAGTATTAGCTTACGAATTAAACCCTCATTTAGAAAGAAAGCAAACTGTTATAAATTCCTTAGACTTATATGCTACGAAATCACCACTTCGACTATCAACACTCCTACCATCACTCTTAAAAATGTAACGTCTTGCCAAGTCATAAAGTGTTATGCTTATCCTCCTTTAGTTCACTCTAAACACAACGAAATCATAGCCTTATATCCTAGTCTTACGATTCTGTATAAAGACAGTTCGAACAACGGAAACAAGGTTGGAGCTGACATTGGAATAACTTGTGGTACAATCTCTAGTCGATCAGTGAATAAACTCTCTATTTTAGTCACATAAATTACAGCCATACTAAACATGCATTGCATGCATGCTCTGTAACAAATAGGACAGTAGACCTTATCTGTGTGTTGGAAAAGATGCGTTCCCCCTTTATGTCGTTAAAAGGAACTGAGTGAAAAAGTTCTATTGCATAGCTGGGACTAGCATATAAGTTTAATGAATATATGATGGAATTTGGCTTGTATGACCACTTTTAGCCAGCAATTAAGGATTTTATATGCGCTACTGTATCATTTATTTTGTATACCTTCAACCGAATTTTGAAATTGTTATCCTTCATTTTTTATTTTTCTTTTTGCATTAATAGACGTTTAGAATTTTTATTTTTCTTGGCATCATGTAGCCAATATTGTGCTGAGGTGTCGTCAATGTCTGCTACCTGTATGCATACATATTAAAGAGAGAGAGAGAGAGAGAGAGAGATGAATTAATTAGTTAATTACTTGATCTAACTATTGCTCAGGTGAGAATTCGGCAAAAAAGACATCCTAGTATGTGACCCTTCTTTGCTTTAGATTATGATATACCAAACAATGTTTCAATTTTCATTTTCTTTTATTTTATAGTGTCTGTGAATAAAGTCAGAGATCATAATTGTTGACTGAGAAATATTCCAAATCGATTTGGCCAATATGTATGTATATATGTTTGTATAACTGGATAGATGGATGGATTAATCATATTTGTCTAACCCTATACAATTCATAGTTTTATTGAACGATTTTATAGGAATAATGGGCAGTTCCATTTAAACAGCAAAAATGTGCATTCTACATTGACAGATAAATTGTACATTTAAAAAAAATATATTAAATTCATTTTTATTAAAATTATGAATACTGAATACATTTCTACAGCAACCAGTATCAGAGTCAGGTCTGATACTGGTAGAGAATGGGGTCTTTATGTAAAAATAATAATGTTAACTGCAGGCACTGTTGTCTGAACCTACAAGTTATAACAGTAAGTAATCGGATTTGGATAAGTAAATATTCCCACATTCTGTTTACCATCAAAATCTCTAAAAGCGATCTTTGTCGTGATGTGAGACACCTTGACAGTGAAATTTGTACTCACGTTTATGACCTGAGGTCAGCGTTTTGCGTATTGATGATTTACTAACTGCAGAGTTTGTATCTAAATTCACCTTTTATATATCATTGCGTGCGTAAAATCATTTACGTCTGTTGTTCGACCTCGTACCATCTTCGATAAGATAAATGGAAAGCTAAACAATGCAAATGAGAAGCTTAATGATTCGCTGCCTAAGAGCGTCACTCATGTTTCTTTTCCAAAACGGCACGTGTTCATCAGCGTAATGCAGATACCTATCATGGTATAAAATATGTTTGTACACTCCATTGCTTTACTGTTCAAAACGATCTGTGCGCCGAAGATTTATATGGGCTGCAATTACACTGTGTTTGGCGCTTAAACGTTTAGCTATGTATTTTTACAGAAAGATTTTCATACTGCTCCTCATGGTGAGTATTGTTAACTTAAAGCCGTTTGAATTTTAGCGTTAACGTTCTCAAATATTAATGTGTACGCTATCGAAGATTTCATGATTGTAATGAGTTTAATTTTACCACTGTCGATATTAATGCTGTGTGTTTCTCCGGTTGAACGTTTCAGTTGCTTTCAGATTCCTCAGATAGAACGTATTCACTTTATAATCTATCATTAGAATAAAGACCAATACCAACAACATAACTACCCAATCATTTATTATTGTATTTGGTGTGATGCAGCATGAGTTTACTTTTAATAATGTGATGATTGATTATCGGTTGCATACTATAAAATCAAAAATTGTATTCGGTGTTTGTAATAGCCCATTTCACACCGGATTTAACTAAGTTGCTCCGTAATTATCCGAAAAACCTCCAGAGTCACTTTATACTCCAGCCAATCAAACGCTGGTAGGCATATGTACATAACAAAATGGCATACATTGTTGTTTAGACGTATCAGATTAAAACAAATTAAGAAATGCCCGCTACCTGCCCGGAAAAATGCCTGGGACTTCTGCAGCTTTACCGTCGAAAAATATTCCAGGTTTGGTATACTGTGGATTAATACGAAAAAAGTCCTTTTATTGATAAACGAAACTCAATTTATGAAATACGGTGTTATGGTAAAAAAAGGGGATTAGATTTTTAACATCGACACCATTTTAACTCGCTTGTACATGTCCAGATGTAAACAGCTCATAGCTACTCTCTCGTATGGCTATAAAATCCAGAAAACATGACAGGATGGTTCCAATATTAAATTTCGTCAATATCTGTGGCATCATCGCTGTTGAATAGGCATTTTTCAACTCGATAAACGAACCTGAAGTAGTTGGAATAGTTGGAGGTCAGTTGACCACCCGCCACGTTATCAAAATTCCGAGCAAATTACGAAGTTCGCCGAAGTCTCTATGAAATGGTCTATAAGAAAGTGACTTTGTTTTGAAAGGTTCCAATAATTATTGCAAAATTACGCAGTCGGGTAAGCATTTCCACTCGTTCTGAAAATGAAGACTAGTTGAATTGTATTGCTTCAGAAACAAGAGGCGCATGTTACTTCTGGTATACACGTATAACTTTTTTCGGTTTTTCGCATGATTGTATCTTTACACTGTACTGGTTGATATTTAGTTTTTGCCTGAATGGAATCACGATAACCAACCATTATTCTTGCTTCGAATTGTATGGTATTAGCAACATATTTTAATATTTTATGACCAAATAATTCAAAATATAGGTTTTTGTTCAAAAACATTGGTATTTATCACATATTAATTTTATATATGACAAATATAATTATAGTCATGATCCTATAATGACATGTTTGAGACGTCTCACGTAGAAATGTTGTGGCCAAATGGAATGTTGTGAATGATATCCAGGCCTAGTGCAGCATTTGGAAATATTTTATAGTTTTATGGACGCATGTTGATGTGTGATGGAAGAGCAGTTATTTACTGTCTGAATAGTACGCAATTTCTGAAATCCAGTAAATATTTTATCATTTGTTGAGTAAGTGTTCTTTATGTTTACTGGTTGTGTATACCCTCTCAGTGTTGGCATCCTACTCAATAGTTCCCATGTACAATATATCAATACTGAAACTAGACTTTCGTAGACTTTCGTGTCAACACATCCCACTGATACCGACACCCTCTCTAATGTTAGCACAAAGCTTTTCAAAGGTTGTCCGCGATTGTGTAATCTTAACCATCACGCTTTAGTTACAGTTGTGAGAATACTTTTGCAAAATACACATAGCAAATGCATCTATATAGGAACAATTTCGGCCAGGGTGCGATTTTCTTTCGACCTGGGATGTTTTATTTTCTTATGTCTCAAGATAGTTTTGTTTTCTTCAATTAATGTGAAGGATATAGTATTATCTTGATAGGATATAGTATTATCTTGATAGGATATAGTATTATCTTGATAGGATATAGTATTATCTTGATATGCTATAAATCATATCAAACGTTTGTTTGCAATTATTGAAAGACGGAATTTATGCTATTAGAAACGACTGGCCCCTTTCGCTGAAAATTAAATTGATGCTACCTTATTTAAACTAATGCAGATAAGCGCAATTGTGTGTGCAAATAATAAACCCGCAGTTAAACTTCGGTTCAGCTTTTGAATAATTCAAACACGAAATTGATGTTGATTGGTTCCTCAAGTAAGAAAGTGTCGTTTTCGTATATGATTGTATTAATTTTAATAAATTACGATTAAATATGTTTATCAGTTATAAACTCGTCGCAAAGGTGCATAAAACAAAACTGCATCGTGTCAGTAAGGTGTTAAATGTAACCAAACCTATTATGTTGCATTACAGCGCAGGGGTTGTGGTGGTGGAGGCATTTGACCTAGTATTTAAAGCATTTACATAGCAGATGCACCATATTTGATCATATGCTGAATTTACAAACAGATTTCTGAGGCAGCTGTCTTATATCTTGTTTGCATGGTTCTGACAACTTATAGAGTTATTAAATAGAGGCAAACTACAACTAAAATCCTGCTAAATTTTCGTTAATGTCTGCTGCTGTCCCGTCAGTGAATGGTTATTGAACGTATGAAAATAAAGAGGTGAAGAATCTGAAAAATATCTTACGACTTAAAACTATACGAAATATTTTGAAGGTGTGCATATAACATTCATGTAGCGTATTTTTTCCAACATTCCACATCTTCTGATATGGCCCAAATTTCTCTTTTTGAGTCACAAATTTGGTGATTTTCTTATTTTACGATCTTCACAGTATACAGTATTATGTATCAATACCTTTTAGTGATCTCGAATAATCTAAAATAAGCGTACACGGCTCTCATACCTATCTTATAATACATATTATGGCAAAATACGTTAAGTTGTTTACTTGACAATTGTAGTTTTTAAATGTGTTGTTTGATTGGTTGGTTTAAATTGTACGGCGCACCAGAACAAAGAGACCATTTAGCGCCATATAAAAGGTTATATATTTTATTATGTACAAATGGTAAAAAGGTTATGTATCGGCCAGCGATACGAAAACAAATAGCTGAAGGTAAAACGATAGCAATGGTAACAGCAATAAAAATTAATGTTTCCCGATCAACGGGGATTGCAAATAATGTATGACAACGAAAACATATGAAAGGTAATTAAAATCTAGCGACCGCATACACACACACACATATATATATATATATATATATATATATATATATATATATATATATATATATATATATATATATATATATATATATATATCACATAAAAATGTTTAAGATGCTAACATAAAAGTTATAATTTATGATATATGTTTACTTCCTTAAGGAAGTCTATAACATAAGAAATAGTAACTGTATCAAAGAGCTCCCTCATGTCTTGCACATTGTAATATTGATCACGTGTAGATTGGAGGTCGAAACACTCCAGCATAAAGTGCTTAACTGTGAATGGTTCATTGCAAGATATGCATTCTGGTGGGTCTTCTCCTTTTAGTATGTAGGAATGGGTTAGATAAGTATGGCCGATTCGAATTCTAGCAATGACTACCTCCTCCCTACGGTCGGCACTGTAGGAAGGAGTCCATTCTCCTAGAATTGGCTTGATGTATGAAGTTTATTATTCACGGCATCGTTCCATGATGCCTGCCATTTCTGACGTCAACAGTCTTTGATACAACGTTTAAAATCAGTATATGGTGTTTTAACATCAGATGATTCTAATGATAGGGCCATTTTAGTAGCGCTTTATCATTACCTTTAATTCTAACATGGCTGGGTAACCAACAGTATACTATATTATGCGATATACTCAACTCAGTATGCTTAACGAGAACATTAGCCAATAGTGGATTCTCCAATTTTCTATTATGTAGTAACTGAATGTGTGTGCGTGCGTGTTTGTATCTGTATGATTAATTACTGTTCATTAAGATATGCTATCATTTGTGCTTCGAGACACTCACCGACAGGAGTGCAGCAACTGTATAATTACATCGCTCTGAAACTAGCAAGAAAGATAGTTGAGACATCGATACAGTCAAACGAAATACATATGAATACCAGTTTTCAACAATCTAGTAGTCACAAATCTAATATCGTACTGATCTGAAGATATATTACAGTCCATATCGAAGTTTTACACTGAAAGAAAACGTACCCATTTGCATTAATACATAACAGTATTCATCAGTGTTTGAAACTAGCGACTCTTGCTAAGCTAACGAGTATGTATGTACCAGCTGGAAAGTTTACTCCGAGCAATAGCTACATTTACAGTCTTCGTCTTCTGTTAGTAGAACTGATGGAATCAAATTATTAATCTGTACTAATATCAGGCTACTGTGTTTAGTTCTCAAGTCCGATCTTAACTGTTTGCCAGGTCCAAGGAGTAACGATAGTAGTGGGGTTCGGCCAGTGAATTTGTTACTGTAGTATGACTAATGTTTTTTCAGCTGGAGCACTGGCCTCGAGGGCGCTGAGCCCTAGGCAAGCGCCTTGACCTGAGGCCGGTCATCGATGCTCTATATAATATTATCCAAGAATAACAGCTGAAATTGGTTAATACTGTGGTATAAATAAACGTGTCCAACGCTGGTCAAGTGAGTTGGCCAGTTGGCTGAAACAATGATTGAAATAATGGTGGTGATTGCAGCTCAAACCGTCATTTCAGCGAGTTATAAAATTTTTGGTCGTACTGTCTTATTTATAGTTAGTAGAATATTGACATGAACAGCTGCTTTCCAGCCCCAAGAAATCCGTTACCATCTAATTACAGTCATTGTTACAGAGCGCTTTATAGTTACGGTCGTCATATAGTGTTTCATAATTCTCCAGGACTTATTTTAATCTGGTTTCTATATATTTCTATCTGAACTAAAATATATAAATATAAGTCCTTCATGTACTTTCTAATGCATCATGGATAACGATAAGCAAAGTAAAAGATCTTACAAAACAATTGTATTTAATATAACATTAATCTATTCTAATAAATACTTATTGTGACTTCGACTGATAAATTTATGTAAAGTTGGTGTATGATGGAAACCTGAATATATATTTGATCCCCTATACTTCTTTAATATGTCATTGATCTAAATATGAAATTTCCTTTTATAACCACCTACATTACCATGATGTAGAAGATCATTTAAAGTGAATCATTTTTGGACTGTCTCAAGCGTCATCGTTAATATTCTATAGATGCAACCTATATTTATAACTAATATGCAAAACACAATTGGCCAGTCTAAACCACCTGTGGTCCGGTAAGTTATGAATACAAAGATCACCGATAATATGTTCTGTGTAGTATCGGGTTGAGAGGGAGTAAAACTGTTAAAACTACTTTAAAAATAAAACCCCACAAACACAGATAAGCATTAAACGACGTGGGAAACATAGATCAGAATGTAATGTTCGTGTGTCTGCTCGAGCGTGGCACTACATTATGATATTAAAAATACGAAACAAAAACAACCACATCTACACTTAATGCAGCGCTGTATATTGACATGGCTAATATTTGTGAAAAATGCATTAAAAAAAAATAACCAATGTCTAACAGTTTCATAGCCAGATACAAACAACAGTTTCTACAGTGCAGAATATTTTCGAAAAAAGATAAATCAGCTTACGTCCACCTATTTGCAATGCCAGCTGCTGTGGTCCCACATGCCGCGTATGTCATCCTGAGTGATAACATTTCACAGATTGCACCAGATTTCTATCCCACCAAAGTCGTATCAATGTGATTACGCCCATTATATCAACCATGTCAATGTAGATTACATAAACTTCAGAAAAACATGCGAAATTGAGACAGAAATTTCAGTTAGAATTAAGTTCGCAGCAAAACATTCCCTTAAAATATATAAAATATCGAATATAACTAAACCTTTGCATAATTATATTTACTTATGCTACTGTGTCTATTGTATATATCACAAAATATCTATCTTTAACTTCGCAGTACATCGTCTACTTTATTCAGTTGTGAATTTTATAATATTGCTTGTTCTGAACATTCCTTGCCATCAATGGTGAAATAGAATACTACTTGAATACTTAATGCTTTTATAACCTTTAAACAACTGACAGGTCCAAGAATGTTTGTCAGCTTTTACTGCTTTAACTTTTCCTAAAAATTAGGACTAATCTTTCGCATAATTTTGTTCACTGGAAACTGGGTCTGAATCAGCTAGTAGTTTAGATATACCAGGGTTTCAACTGTCTAGAGTTAGAACGTTCATGGTAGTCTGTGTTACTTTCTTTATGCCATTATTTCAACAATACAAAATGTTCAATCCAGCTGTCAGTAATACAAAAACTGGATTTTAGCTGTGCGATGACTATCAGTCTATTTTAAATAAACAAAAATAGCCCGGTGTTTTGAGGAAAACAAATTGGGCTGGATAAAAAAAAATTAAACTGAATTTGTACCAAATACCCTAAGATATCGTTCTTCATAACGGTATATTTACGCTTTCCTTAGGACCAATCTAAAGAGTTTATTTAATCAATGATACAAAGGTGCAATTGCCGGTCAACACAGTAAGGTAAATGTCTCTTGGTTACGGAGTACATTAATGAAATATATTTAAGTTCTTGTTGATGTTATTGATTTTTAAACCTATGATAAGGTTAACAAAATAGATTATTAATACTTAAATATGAAGATATCCTAAGGCCGACTTCTCTCTCTCTCTCTCTCTCTCTCTCTCTCTCTCTCTCTCTCTCTCTCTCTCTCTCTCTCTCTCTCTCTCTCTCTCTCTCTCTCTCTCTCTCTCTCTCTCTCTCTCTCTCTCTCTCTCTCTCTCTCGCTCTCTCTAATCCTATCAAGATAAGGGCGAAAATTCATTTATAGGATTTTAGATATGTAATAACACAAAGTCTCTGGACCAGTGAAGAATATTGGTACATGTTAAATGAAACTGACCAAAGATGAGATACATAGAGAGAGAGAGAGAGAGAGAGAGAGAGAGAGAGAGAGAGAGAGAGAGAGAGAGAGAGAGAGAGAGAGAGAGAGAGAGAGAGATTTATTGTCGGTAGTAATTTTAATTAAAGCAGAAAAATGACTTAGATCAATGTTAATATATATATATATATATGTATATATATGTGTGTGTATGTGTGTGTATATATTAATATATATATATATATATTATATATATATATATATATATATATATATATATATATATATATATATATATATATATATATATATATATATATATATATAATGTTGCCGTGCGTTGTAGTCGCTATCTCAATTATCATAAAAAAAGATTTTCACACTTTTTTCAGGATGCAGTAGGAGTTTGTGTTGTAGTGTCCAACCTGATACAGAGATCAACGCGTAAGTCCTAAAACACATTTCTTACTTGTCTAAATGGCACAGTTTATATTAGAAGAACATATAAAATAAATTGCAAAATAGTCGCCAAGGCCTCTATCAACCCTCATTAATATTATGAAAGAAAAATAGATGGAGTTCTAAAAAATGGAAATTTCCAGGGCTATGTATGAGCATAACCTCGTCGTTCATGATTTAAGGTAAATCTTAAAATGATTTTGGTACAAAAGAATACAGGTGACCCTACCATCCACATTAGCTACATTGTTGAGTTTTATCAGTGCCAAAATTAGCAAATTTTGTATAGATCTTGACTTTAAGTAGATAATTCTGTTAACGAATGTCACCACTACATAATCAAGATTTTGTCCAGTTGTAATGAATTAAATGTTTGTCACCCATCAATTAAAAGTTCTAACAACGGTTCTAACAAAGTGGTGTGTGTGTGTGTGTGTGTGTGTGTGTGTGTGTGTGTGGTTATGACGGTGCACTAGATTTAATATTGCCATGGTATTCAGCGGGTAATGCAACTTCAACGAAGTGGCTGAACTAGTTATACACACAGCTAGATTTAATGATTAAAACTGTTTGGAAAATCAACGTATACGCAATTTATTAAATATTTTTATGTGATATGAACAGCCTTATAAAACTATATGTTGATTATGATTAAATTTTATATTTGTGGAATAATGCTGGTAAACGCTTCTGCTGAAATGAAATGAAAATAAATTGTGTATAATTTATAGATATTACAATTAATGATCATTGATAATAAAATTTGCATCATACGCTTTTGAGGTTTCGTCCTCCGTTTCACATTGAAATTGGTAGAAGTAATGTAAAACTATAAAACACAGTAAAAATGATGCTGCGCAATTATTTTTGAAGATATCACTTTCTTTACTTCCATAAACAGACATCTTGAACATCCGGCTTACCGGAACAGGAAGTCAAATTAACCAAGGAATGGTGGAAATTCAGGGGCCGAACGGCACATGGGGAACAGTTTGTGATGATAATTTTGATGTGAATGACGCAAAAGTTGTTTGCAGGTTACTTGGTTTCAACAGCAGGTATTACATTTCATGTAAAATAACAAACTAATTTCTCCATTTTTCGTGCAATCAGAATTCAATGTATATTTTTCTTAGTGAAATAAATGACTAAACTTTAAATCTGTAAGTTTTAGAACACAGAAATAGTAAACAAATGCATAATTTAATTGAAAGTAGTATCCACGGTGATGCATTTTGAAGACATCCCTTTCGTCAGGTATTTGTCCTATAATTCGTCTGCCCGCTCATTTTATTATGCACGTTACTCAAGTATTATTTTCCTTGGTGTTATGCTGAAATAATACAAGAATCAAACGTTCCACAATAGTCACTTGTATGTACATTTCCACGCTGAAATGAGCTTTTAACTTGTCTCAAGAATGAGAGTGTTTGAAGTTGGTAGCCTTGCAATTATTTATCCTATATTATCAGAAAATGATTGTAAGCTCCATGTAAGTTATTTTAATCATTCATCTATACTGCATGTTGAAGTTGTAGATCATATGGCACAACATATGTACATCATATTACTCTCGCAACTCAGAAGAATGTATCAGCAAAATGTGTGTGTGTGTGTGTGTGTGTGTGAGAGAGAGAGAGAGAGAGAGAGAGAGAGAGAGAGAGAGAGAGAGAGAGAGAGAGAGAGAGAGAGAGAGAGAGAATTTATGTGAATACTGCAGGTACATAGAGTTTCTAAGTGTTCCGTGCTAATCACTATGTGCGATACGGAAATTCTGTTTATTTGTTTATTCTCTTGGCATATTTGCACGGTTAGAGGAAATACAAAAAAAGAGTGGCATGAGACCCGAAATTATGTTGTAAATTTGCATACATTTTCATCTACGATATAAAGACAGCATGTAAATACATTACAATATTTCTTCAGTAATGTAACTGCATACCAAGGCGCTTACTTTGGCCAAGGATCGGGACCAATTTGGCTGGATGATCTAGCATGCAATGGTAGTGAAACAGACCTTGAACAATGCGTGTCTTCAGGATGGGCAATACACAACTGTCAACATAGTGAGGATGCGGGAGTATATTGTTCCATCGGTAAGAAGGACAACATAGTTACTGTTAACGAGGAAAAGATACTGCAATTAAGCACTTTAAAAAGTTTTAACTGTAAAATGTCAAGATTAACATTTAAAAAACTTAAAATAAGTTTTTGATTTATGCTTGGTGTCTTTCAAGTATTCAAATACATCTCAACATCGCCATTTTTCTATGTATATCACTGTCTTCGAGCAAATAAGGAACGCAAGTAATATAGCGAATGCAGGGAAAATATTAAGACGTCTATCGTCTAGGATTTACGCACCAACGCCTTTGAAGTGTAGTTCAAGCGAAATTTAGCACAAACACATTCAATTGCTATATACAGCTTAAAGTTATTAACATGAAAGTATATATATATATATATATATATATATATATATATATATATATATATATATATATATATATATATATATATATATATATATATATATATATATATCAAGAAATTGCTTGATAACATTACTCCCACCAATCCCTACACCATATAGACCATGTTAACGAGGAAAAGATACAGCAATTAAGCACTTTAAACAGTTTTTACTGCAAGGTGTCAGTATTAACATTAAAAAACTAAAAAAGGTTTTTGCTTTATCCTTGGTGTATTTCAAGTATTCAATTACATCTCAACATCGCCATTTTTCTATGTATATCACTGTTCTGGAGCAAATAAGAAATGCAATAATATTGAGAAATGCATGGAAAACATCAAGATGTCTATCGTCTAGGTGTTACACACCAACGTCTTAAACCACTCGATAGGCTAATCACAGAGAAGTGATGCGACGAAGCGTAATTCAAGTGAAATTTAGTACAATCACATTCATACGCTATGTACAGCTGCACGTTATTAACATCACAGTATATATATATATATATATATATATATATATATATATATATATATATATATATATATATATAGATGGAATTCAAAAATATAGAGACAGTAGAAAGTGTTATCCCTGGATTCTGTAGAAAATGCTTGATAACATTACTCCCACCAACCTCTATGCCATATAGACCATGTACATATTAATAAAAATGTTTCTCCCAAGTTGGTGATATGAATCTCTGTAGAGTAGGCGTCAGAAATTATTTAACCCGTATGAGATTATTTACTCGGTATTATTAATTTTTTTAATGTTATCACACAATTTCCTGTTGTACCCAGGGACACGCCTTTCTGCAGTCTGGTGTATCATTGTAGTTGTCTATTATCAACTTTATTGTAGGGATACTAGTGGCAGTATACTTCGATGCGCATCTATTATTCTGTTGACTTTCGGATGTGTCTACTTTACACAAATGCTTGTACCACCAACTTTGTAGATTCATGTTTTGATAATCAGTGCAAGGTATTACGGGGGCTGGTTCGTACAGGCAATGCGATTCGTGCAGTAAGCCGCGCACAGAGGTTCAATTTATATATATTCCCCTTCATGTGTTAAAATAAAGTTCGTATAACTTCTAAGCTGTACGTTGTATTTTTATTTTCAAATTATGAAGGCAAAATAGTGAATGAATCTTTTTTGTACTTTGTGTCTGTGAGTTTAATGACTGTTGTACTACATCAAAAGAAGAGGCCCCGAGTGGCTGAGTGGTCTAAAGCGCTGTCCGTTACGGATCACTGCCATCTCACCTCTGTCTGCGTGGGTTCGAGTCTATGATTCGGCGAATGTGGATATGCGAGAAAGCTTGCCAGTAGCTTCTCGTGGGTCGGTGGTTCTTTTCGGTGATTTCCCGGTTTCTTCCTCCACCATTAATACTGGCCGCCATGAATAGCCTATCATGTGCTGAAAAATGGCGTTAAGCACAACAACAACAACAACAACAACATCAAAAGAAAGAAGTTTCGAAACTCTTCAGCACTTTATGACTGAAATTTTACACATTTATCTCCTACATATAATTGATTTAGTTTGTATACTTTGGGAATAAATGACGTAAGTGAAAATCATGGATGCAGTGAAAATTGTAGGTGTGGGGTACTCTGGAATCCCTACAGATCCGTCGTATCCGATAGACCTCAAATCTTAACTTTTTAAACAAACTATTTTAATGATTGCGTACTTACCTATTTAAATTGTAGATACCTTTAGTTTGCTAAGTTTTCTATTCAAAGATGAACTCTAAAAGCCTAGACAAACTGGGAGTCTCGTTAAGTAATATATACGGTGCACTAAACGTTCTATTGTCGTTTCCTTTCTGTTTTCAAAAAAACTTTCATGGAGAACATATTTTCCTACCCTTTTCTAATATAATTCTGCCATTAGCGTGCGTTCAGATTACCAGTTATTTGTTCTTGATTTTTGTATTACATTTAAATGCAGTTTTGCCTACAAAATATTTTATCGTTTGGTTAAATTGTATAGGTACTGTATGTGTGTCACTCAATGAAAAAAAAAACATATAAGTTATGTGGCTTAAAAATTTCATCGTTCAATTATAAAGCTATTAAATTAAGTTATTAATTGAAACAATTATTGTTTCTGGTTCTTTTGTTTTCCTTTTTGCTTTTTGGGGTTGTTTTTGTGTCTGGGGGAGCTTATGATATTACATACATATTGCTGACATAAATGTACAGTGTTTACAGTTTTTAAGGTCTATGGATGGTGGGTATTGTGGAGAAAGAGAGAGAGAGAGAGAGAGAGAGAGAGAGAGAGAGAGAGAGAGAGAGAGAGAGAGAGAGAGAGAGAGAGAGAGAGAGAGAGAGAGAGAGAGAGAGAGAGAGAGAGAGAGGATTAACAACAAAAGAAACAAGAAAACGAAGAAAAAATATATGATTTAGGCCTAATTTTTTTTAATACAATTTTGAATAGCATGTTTAGAAGATGAAGTAGCTCTAAGGTGGCAAACAATATTTTCAAGCAATTCCAAAATAAATTTGTTTTTAATTTTCAGATAATTATGGCATACGCCTTGTGGGTTCACGACGCAGATATGAGGGTAGAGTTGAAATTCTTGGTCCAGATGGAACTTGGGGAACTGTATGCGATGATGATTTTGATGTGAATGAAGCAACAGTTATTTGTAGAATGCTCGGATTTAGTACCATGTAAGTAGCAAAGCAATTTAAAGACTAATAGTTCTAATTTCAGTGTTCAAACTATCGTGTCTAAATAAAGATTGACGAAAAGTGATGAGTTGGGTTTGAGACAACATGGTGGTCAACCATATCAATAGAATATAATCGTGCTCTTGTCATGCATGTTTATAAAGTTGGCTGTATTGTATAGCACAACAAAATTTAGCAGTAATAGGCAACAGATATGTTCCTTTATTTTCAAGATAATTGAGTAAACGCTTTCTTAATTATAATTATTCAAGAAGTCAACAGATTTTCACATTACCTATAGGCGAGAAATGAGTGCGTGATTCAGGTAAAATAAATAAGGCCTCACTAAATTTGTCTAACTGATAACACATAGATAAACATAAATAAGTAACCGTTTCATAGATTTCTATAAAGAGGATGCAAGTGAAAGATAATTGGTTGTGAGCTCTAGAATACCGTTTTGAGTGGATCATTTGGAGGAGTGAAGTGTAATAAAAATTTGAGGATTTGTCATACGGATCTATGAATATAACCGTATTTTAAGTCTTAATCTAGATAGTTCTTGAACAGGAGATAGACCTAAGTTTTGTCAAGATTTTATTAGAACATCTTGACTCATAATGACGATGCCAAGGCTATTTATTGGCTTCGTTCAAGTGTGAGATTTCGCATTCATTTTATATCATCAATACGCGTACTGCAATACCCCGACGGTCTCACCTGCATGATCTATACCGAAGCAGTGTACTTTCTTGTTAGTTGAACATAAGTCATTGAGCCTTCACGAGAATCATTTAAAACCACCTATACGAGAGTGACTTAAAACCACATGGGCGAAATTTTTCAAAGATCTTACTTTAGCTATATTCTAGATTAAAACGGGGAACGCTTGTTTTATGTGTGCTCCGAATTGAATTCTCGTTAATATGGACAAGTTAGACACCATCTCAATCAACGGACCCACTGCGTATGCAGCTAAAATGCAGGTTGATAGGGTTGTATCCCTCAAGAACATGTTTTGAAAGTATTATCTAACATAATCGCATCTCTGCAAGGAAATTTCTTTGGCTATTGTTTCTCCTTAAGTCGTCTTAGGCGAACACTTCATTTCTGATAGCTAACCTATTAATTCAGACCCATTTATGTACTCATCCTCAGGTAGATGGTGGAGCTATATAATTTAATATATCCCACTCCAAAAAGGCAGAATGAAAGAAAACACAACCCAAAATAAACAAACTGGCGAAGACAAAACTCAACCACATGTCCTCACTTTTATTTGGCTCCGATCAAAATAGTGGGCATTTTTTCAGAGCTGATAACATTTTTGATCATCATTTCTAGGATTAAAATAATCTATCACAAGGATCACCGGTCGATATTTGTGTTTAATAACAATAACGCATTGCGGAAAAAATGGTGATTTTCATGGAAGCTGTGTTCATGAAAATCTCTCCTCTCTCAGACTCAAGGATATATGAAAATGATTCACAATATCAGTCATTAATAGTTAAACATCCCTCCATCAATAAATACAAGTATACAATCATCTTTCTTTACCATAGACTAATGATAAGCATTCATCTTTGTTGCATAACCAAATTTTCAGGAATGCTCAAGCATACCAAAGTGCAAAATACGGACAAGGTTTTGGTCCCATTTACCTGGATGATTTAAGATGCACTGGATATGAGTCAAGCCTAACACATTGTAATTCTAGTGGCTGGGGCAAACATAACTGCGGCCATGGCGAAGATGCAAGTGTATCCTGCTATAGTGGTAACGTCGTATATCCTACTATAGTGTAATGTTGTATATTATGCTTTAGTGTGAGATTATATATCCTGCTATCGTGAAGGATTGTATATCCTGCTATAGTGGTAAGATTTATATCCTGCTATAGTGGTAAGATCGTATGTCCTCTTATAGTGTAATTTTTGCATATCTTGCTATAGTGTAGGATTATATGTTCTGCTGTAGTGGTAATATTTATATTTTGCTATAGTGGTAAGATTGTATATCGTGCTATCTTACTATAGTGGTAAGAATGTATATCCTGCTATGATGTTTATATTGTATATCCTGCTATATTGGTAAGAATTATATTCTGCTATAACTTACGGTTGTATAGTCGTTGCATACATTCAGTTTAATACTAATGCTGATAAATGTCGTAACCTGAATAGTGTAAAAGCGAACATACATAGACACACATATAAAAATACAGATATTAATACCTACATGAAAGTTAACAGAGCATTGTGTAGATGTATGACATATAGCAAAAACATCCAGAATTACACACGCTTGTAGGTAAATTTGGAAAAGTAATGTGAGTACATTTTTAATGAGCTATGAAACACACTCTTGTAGAATATATGTTAAGTCATACATATGCAATTGTATTGCTCAGTAAATAGTTTCATTTTAATTTACACTGAAAATGTATTTGTCACATTGACACTGAAACACGGTATAGTTTGAGAAGAATGTATATGGGCATTTATTTTCATAAACGGAGAATGCTCATGTTGAGCTAAACTGTTTATTATAATATTTATTATAATATTTAGCCACCTTGCTGAAAAGGTCTATTGAGATTATGGTCTATTCATGTGTACTGCGTGTGCAGTTTGGTATCATTTGCTATATTTTGCTTTTGAATGCACACAGTAAAATTTCAACTAGATTGGCAGAGAACATTCTGGTATAAAAACAGTTTAAGTCTGTTGTTAAGTGATTATGAATTACTACAAAATATAGCCGTCATTGCTAAAACTCGAAAGAGTACCCACAACTTTCTCTCAACATTTTACACATATGTGGAGTTTTTGCAAATGACGCCCTAAATTGCGATCGCTTTTAATAACAATAACGCATTGCGAACAAATGTGAATTTCATGGAAGCTGTGTTCATGAAAATCTCTCCTCTCTCAGACAAAAGGATAAAATATATGAAAATGATTAACAATATCGCAAATTACGCCCTAAATTGCGATCGTTGTTAATGAGTGCGTAAAATTATTAAAACTCAAACACACAATATAGATTATATATGCATAACAGAGTCAATCCACCTAGCCTCATTTTCACTGAATATACACCAAGTCAACAAAGTTGAATAATTATTTATTGATACTCGTGTCACTCAGATGTCAGCCAGCAATAACTGAATATAACATTCATTCAGCCATATTTACCGTTATGGTTAAACTAAATATTATAGAGACGATAATATTTGTGTGGGTTGCCTTTTCAACTCAAAACTTCATTTTCCTGGAAGAATACCTTATAAATACATGCCTATTTTATTTCTTAAATTGTTATCATCCAATTATTATGAAATAATTATTTTTATCTTTTCTGTCCGTATGCATACATTTGGTTGTGTACAAATTTTTACAGCAAATACAAGTAGTATAACGCTCGTCGGTGGATCTACCAAATATGAGGGCAGAGTGGAAATTTTACACAATGGTGAATGGGGAACAATCTGTAACTACGGATTCGACTACAACGATGCTGACGTCATATGTTTTATGCTGGGATACGAGTCCAGGTTATAAGTCTTATCCATATTCTGAAATTGATGTAATATTTATGGCGCACTAAAAACATAGGAAAGCAAACACTGGAATGGGAGAAAGTTTAGCTCAATTTATACCAAATAGAATAAGGTTTAACTTGCCTCCGTGATAACCAACACAAGCCAAACTGCCATCATTACATGTTACTGCTCCACTGCTAATAGTCAAACACAAAATTGGGCATAATTGCCAACTTCGTCACCGTCTTTCATTGAATAAGTTACAAATTGATGCCTAAGAAACTATAACAGATTGTTTTCTAAGAAGTAAGATGCTGACTTATTATGATCAATTACTTTATTATATTGCAACATATTCGACTAATCCTTCAGACTTAGTTGCATTATTTGCAAGCAGAAAAGAAATTATTTTAGCAGTCAATCTTAGGAATACACTAATTGTCATAAATAAATTTTATGAGCAATTCGCCCAACGCCGTGTAACTCGGTACCTTGAATAATTTGGTAAATTTTATGTGTCAGTTGAAGTTTGAGATCATAAGTTGATTAATTCGACTGGATTCCAAATATCAGATATTTTATGAATTTGTTTTATTCGTTACTTGTAGTATATAGTTATATTAATTTTATCACTATTTTCAGCTCTCTTATACACAGCATGATTTTTGATAATATCGCTGGTTTCGACAAATAATTTGGCGATTTTACGCTTACTGAATTATACTTAATTTTATATGCGCTAACAATAAATGCTGTTTGTTAAATTTAAGCGATGACTTCTGATATAGACATTAGTTATCAATAATTCTAAAGGTGATTCCAGTCTTAACCACATTTTAGATTAAGTGTACAACGCATTCATTTGACATCAATTATGAACTATGTTCAGATATGTTAATTATCTGTTCTGGTGTTGTAAATACAATACCCACGTGTTTTAATTGATTAAAGCAGTAACTTGTTTCATTATAATTATTTTCATACTTGTATCTTCTCGTTAGCAATATATACAATAAAGACGGGGAATGAGATCCATAACTAACTCAATCAGCACCATTCTTCATGATACATTATTCCACTGCGAAAAGAAAGATCCTTAGATTAAGCTACTCATTCAAAGGCGTTTAGTTTCTTTAGATTGTATTTTTTTTAAAAAAAAAACAACAAGCATGATCATTACTGTTCACTGTTTGTGCTCATATTACAGTTCCATACAGTATTACAACTATGCCGCATATGGTGCAGGAACGGGTAGGATATGGCTGGAATACTTGCAATGTCGTGGTTCTGAAGGATCAATTGATGAATGTCCTTCACTTACTTGGGGTAGTTATAGTTGCTCTCACAGCCAGGATATTGGACTGAATTGTACGTTTCTAAAATGATTCTTCTTAGCGCTACTTATTTTATATTTCGTTTTCACACATAATTCTCTTTTATAGTGCTATAACTAAATAAAGAAATTTACATTTAGGATTCATCAGAATTACTTAGAGCTGCCAGTGGACTGTTATATATACAAATCTTTATCCAATACTTTTCAGTTTTGAATAATAATGGCATTTACAAAGTAAACCCCTCCCACAACAAACACACATACATACATACCTCGACTCAGTACTATAGAGTTATATACTTCCATGAATGCTAAAAAATAAAACGATATGACTTCAAATATTTTCATTGATTGTTGTATTAGGCAATGTAATTTTTGTTCCAAATTTGGATGTTTTGATTATTTCTCAAATTTGGTTTTGTGTTTCATGACAAAGGTCATCAAAGTGTGAGACTCATCGGAGGAAGGTATCCATCAGAAGGAAACGTTCAAATTGGAAATTCATGGGAGACACTTTGTTCGTACCTATTTGATGGCAATGAAGCACAATTAATTTGCCGTAGCCTAGGTCATAACGCATCGTTTTGGTAGGTTATCGTAATTTATATGTTTGCTATCAACGAAACAAGATCATTTAATAAATAAGCAATGAATATTAGCATATTGGAAGTGACCTTAATTTCGCAAATGTTGAATAGTACTTTATTAGATAACTCAATGAGCATTAAACCAAGTAGCGCTCTCCATAGCTGTGTAATTAACTACCTTGGAGACAACTCTGAAACGTGTTATATTGTTATGCGATTGGTCTGGTCTAAATCTGGTCTCGATGCTCTCTCGAAAGCAGAACTATAGTTAGGTGGTATTAATGCAAATACTGTTACGAAAGTTGTACAATGATGAAGGTACGCCTTAATTTTGAAATGGTAATTGTGCGTTAAAGAAAGGTAAGAAGTGAAGGCAATTTATTATTGTAATATGTTCTTTTCTGTGCAAAAAATCCAGTCTGAACATCCAGTCATACTGAATTGTACAGAATGCATGCAACTTGATACGAAATGACTCGTCTTTGTGCGTATGAGCACACAGATACATCGTAAAACATGCCTGAAATATTACCCGCTTTTAAAGAGAAAGAAGTAGGTCAATCTTTTCTTCAATTTGAGAAAATTGCTGAAGACTCGAGTTGGTCAAGAGATCATTGGACTCTATTATTACAATGCATTTTGATTGAAATAGCTCACATTATCGACACCTCACTCTCTGTACAATATGGTGTTAATTATAATGTGGTTAAGGTGGGTATTTTGAATGGTCATGCTTTGATATCTGTGGCATATCGACAGTTGTGTAGAAATTATAGATGAGAAAATGGAGACACATGTTTTCGATTTTCTAGGGGAAAAGACCAATTATGTAACAGATGCAATCACAAAGATTATAATTTGGTCAGACAGCAGTAATAAATTGAGGAATTCAAACATTGCATCCATGGTGATATCGAAACCAATGTCGACTACCAAAACATCAAGAATTTGAAACATTCTCCTCGAACAGTTGATAATTATTCCTTACAAAGTTTCATGTATCAAAACTTTTGGTACAAAATGAAAGAAATCTGATACAATTACTTTCAATTCTCACTCTGGCACAAACGTTTAAAAATCAAACATCTGATTAGACTTATCCGAAAGTTTATCTCCTCAAACATGCATGCATTATTAAACGATTGTTGCAGGTAGAACGATAATCAACGGAATAAGAAAGAGTTATTCCAAATGTTCATACTTCTATTAGATCAATTTCACTATCATGTATTGAAAGTAATATGTTTATTGGATCAAAGACACCAGTGTGATTTTATGATGGATAATTATGCACTTTTGTATGAAAGGTTCTGTATCAAGTAATGGTGAATCGGCCAAGTGAATCCATATTCAATGTGTAATGTACACAGGAACGGAGATTCTTGCAGACGTTTGTTATAAGGTAATTTGCCTTCGAAAAGTATTCTTCCTGAGAAAGCGTCCTTCATAAGGGATTAGAGTACGGCTTTGTTAATGTTTCTCTCAGCTGTCTTAATTTTACATTAGACTTCAACTCATAACCCGTGACTGCTAGATCAATGTTTATTATTATACCTATTAAGTATGTTTGTTAATAGGAAAATGATCTATCTGGAGATATGGTCGTAGTTAATCCACTTGTAACTGACAAACTTTGGATCAAGAGGTTGAACCTATTGAATGCAATCGATCGCTGATGTATATACAGTTACCAGACAAAAGGCAAATCATTAATGTTGATTAAAAATTATTTCTTCAGCTGATCCGTTTATTCTTTTGAAAAGATCATGTTTGCTCTTAGTATTGATTTACCGACAGGTATTGATTATAGTCATTTTCTTTTTACAACTTTTTCTCTCTATTTTAATCGGAGTGACACAAGACAACCATTCATCGTCAAGCAATCACAAGTCTCCTATTTCAGAGCTTAGTTAGCGATCTTGAAGTCAAGCAAGTTTAATTTTCCTATTTTGTGAAGAATGGAGACCACCCGAAATGCCAACTGGCCATGATTGATGAGTTAGATGTTAAAGTTATGTTTCAAAGTCATGGTGGCAAGATAATATTTGTCTGCCTTTGCAATTCACTTCACTGGTCCTGTAAAAATTATTAAGACTGATGATGAGATATGAAATCATCTTTTGGTTGCGGAAACGTAACAAATTCTGTAGATTTTGTTACACTTCTCAAATTATAGGAATATTCACTTAAAAATATTAAAGGCTCATAAGCAACCTATTCCATATTTTGGCAAACCATTAGCAGAATAATAACAATTGTTGACAATAATTACCTGTAACAATTCCTTTGAGAAATATTAAAACTGAAGCCACGGAATCTACATTTGTCAAATCTGATAAAAAAAACCAAATATATGCCTGAAATTTTTTAACAAATTATGCGTGAGGTAGGCATCCAACAGACAAAATATTCTGCCTGTCGCCTGTAAGTCAATGGGATTTAGAAAGATTTAATAAAACTGAAGAATATAATTCAGACATTAAGCTTTGATACGGAAAAAAAATTGTTAGTGTTTGTTAATATATAATCAGTCAGTTTGAACTAGCTTTCGAATATACTCTCCGTGGACCATGGTAGTTACAATATGAAACAAATTCTTTGAAATCAAGATTTTAGAATTAATCATCTTGACTATGTCTCTTATTTTAAATGTAAGTCGTCAAAGGCATATGAAGTAGCAGTAACCAATTGTCACTTATTTCACTATGAAATAAAATTAGCGTATGTTAGAAATATCATAGAAAAAAAAAGATTCCAGTCTTGTTATAGAGTCATGATTCTCTTTCTCATAACCCAATCGTTCCAGTGAATCATTCAGTTAGTTTCTTTGTACGTAATGATCCTTTAGTTTAATAGAGTTTTCGCATATTACGTTTTTGGTCACTGTCATTTCGATTTTTGTTGCTTTAGGTCTCCATCTTACTACACAAGTTCATACTTTAAACTTGGATCCGATCAAGTTTCGAATACATCTATAAATTGTCAACTTGGAACAGAATCGGATTTAGCAGAGTGTAGGAGGTTAAGATCGACTAACTGTGGCCAAGGAAGTGCAGCCGCTGTAAATTGCACAGGTATCAGATTAAAACAAACCGTATTAGCTGCTAGGATTCTGCTTACTTGGAGGAAATATTTACTTGCAAATTCAAGTATTTCATTTGGACACTTATGTTTCTGAATAATATTTCAGAGGATTCGATGTACCTGATATTGAGATAATAAATCACTCTAATTTTTATACTTATTGAGGATTTGTTATCTCAAAATATATTTATGAAAATATACCATTCACCATTCTTCCAAAACAACTATATTTGCTATTTTATGGTGGAACTACAGATTTAAGAGCAATTTAAAATATGCTAAAAGACATCTAAACGTTTACGTTGTTTATGTCCATCATGGATTAGGTATGCAAGAGTCAATATTATCATTAAGTAAATTCACATGTTTATTGCACTGTTTCTGAGAACTTTTTTTAAACAATATTATTATCTTGACATCGGGATTTCATCAGTACAGAGATAAATGCGAAAAATCTGTATTTAGACTTTTTAGACTTTCACATGCATCGTTGTTTAATGACATTTAGTTTGCCCAGATCTTAAGTTACACATGGACATTGTCTAAAATATGGTAATACCATTCAGTACATTGTTACCTAAGTGTTCTTGCAATAGTTCATTATATGTGGAAAAACAGTTTATTGCTCTAAATCGTGTCAATTTGTTTATAGTTTGATGAGTTTATTTTACGTATACATTGTCTACAATTTAACCATTGAACAGTAAAATTGTTTTTCGAACGAACATCTTGAAGACAGGATGTATATTTAAATTACCATCCAATTAAATTGAAGTTAATATGAAACACAGGTAAGACAAGATATATGCCATATCTCAGAACCCATCTGTGTTGTTCAAATCGTAATTATTGTCTCGTTTTCAAATAGGGTCCATAAATGGCAGACTAGCAGGTGGTGCTCACAATATGGAGGGTAGACTTCTGATATCCAACAGAGCTACAGGTCAATGGTATCGAGTATGTACAGATGTTTGGAATGACAAGGAAGCCACGATGTACTGCACATTAACGTTTCAGAATATAAAGGGGTATGTTTCAATGTATAAGGATATCGTCCATCATAAACAAGATAAATTAAATTTGCGTGAATCTGAATTATACTGCTTTCCGTGAGGATAGATCATCACAGCATTTATATTTTTCAGCCGTAAATAAAATAAAAGACACAATTCGATATTCCGATTTCAAAGGTAAACATTGTGTTATTTTTCCTAAATGTTTGGGCTTATAGCTGACGATTTACTTAATTTTAGTTTGGTGTAACCATCATTCTCATAACTTGTATATTAGTTCATCAAAATCATATCATCTTAATATATGATGTGCATTCCCATGGAAATGTAACACAATACTCCTCAATTCTCATAATATGCCTGGATGGCATGATTGTAATAAGAGAACAAGATGTCTCATTATTTTCCTTTTCTTTAAATGTGAATTTTCACGTCGTTCTATCAAGCTATGTATGAAACTTCTTACATCTATTACACTGCCATTCTTAAATGTGTTGTTGTTTAGCTGTCAAAATTTCTACTTAATCTTGTGAAGAAAAAGAAAACTGTTTTATAACTTTTGACGCTCGATGCAAAGAATGATGCCGATGAAATAGATAATGATACAAGTTGCAGAGCAAATACTACACATTCCTAGAAACAAAACAATTAATGATGTACAAAAATATAAAAACCAGATTGAGTACATTTCACATGAGCAAAGTTGTTATAAGATGCTTTAAAGGCTGGTCATATGATATCAAATTGTCGTCATAACTAGCTCTTGATAATAACCTTAAAGAAAATTTGAACAAAGCGAATAATATACCTTAAATCACGTGAATGTTCGGTTTGAACATACAAAAGCGTTAGTATGCAAATATATCTGCTATTATATTATAAGTATAGGAAATATTATATTTTATCCAACATTCAGTTGACAAATGTATATCCCTCTATCATTTTCATAATGCGCGTGATGTAAACAGGAATAAACACAATACTGCAAATATTTTATAACCAAGGTATACCTACAAATCTCAAACAACATTGTTCTTTAGCAACAGTTAGCCATATGAGAGATATAAGTAAACATGTTTCACTATCATTTTTATGTATGTTTTATTCATAAGTTATCTGATTTGCATGTTAGAATTTGTAATTGACTTTTTTGATCATTTGCTAGAGTAGCTTCTTGTTATTGAGAATTATATTTCCAATGACTAAATGCTCAGAGGAGACCTATTTAATCTGATGTATAGTTTATTTCCACAGTCAGTTAAAAGGCCGTGTCATTCGAAGCAGTGCCTTTGACCAGCAGTCTGGCTCCTTTGTCTTTCTTTCAAGACAATGTAATGGAATATCACCATTCTGCATTTTCGAAGTGAACAGCACAAATGTATGCCCTTATTCTGACATTGCCATGTCTTGCACATGTAAGTCATCGTTCAGTTATTTCAATTAAGGAAATATTCCTCACACATAGTTCTTTCCGATTTTATTTGCCACATTAATATTATAGGCATTCATACTATTTGAAAACTTAATATGTGAATAATGGTGCACTTCCACTTTCCTTGAAGACTATAATTTAATTTTTTAAATTGGAGTTTCAAAATTAATACCTTTATTTTGTTTTCTTGCTTAGAACGTCATACTATTCAATACGGACAGAATAACGAACATTATTAAGCGATTGATAGAGAAATCGTGAATATGCATTAGACTGGAAATTACTGACAATATTATTGCACAGTGTGAATACTAGAGTATGTTTTGTCACTACAATGACATCCTGATGATAGTTATTTATTTTATTGTTTTGTAACAGATATACAATGAAACCTACATTATCACAAAGGTTACCATTTACTCATAAAATTTCTTGGTCATCGTAACAGTTATAAAATTATAGATTACAATAAACTATTTCGTCAATGATATTTAGCCACAATGTAAGTTAGTTTCTTGATAATATAGGTTTATAACTGGTTCAGAAATGCGTAATTTTAAAGATAAGCATTATGAATATGAATATTAATTCGACCACTTTTAGTTGTACATGTGTATTCTCAGCTTCTTACTAAATATATAAAAATTTTAAACAGCTTCACCAACATTCAACTACAACATACAATATTTAAAAGAAGGCATCCTTTATTGATATCTTTTAAATTTGTACAAATGTTGAATTTTATATTCTCTCGTTAGTATAACTTAGAAACGAATTAAATGCTGATAAAAATATAAATTGTTATAAAAAATATTCAATCCATGGAATCTGGCTACATATGACAGATCTTTATATTTTATATTTATAATAATTTACATTAATAAAATAAAATAGCTATATTTTTAACATTTGTTCAAATACTTTTGATCCATCCAACTATATGACAGGCGTTACTAAAAATTAAAGTCTTTCAAGCAACTTCTTTAAAATCAATTAGCAACAAATTGACAAAAGGTATTATTTCATGAAAAACTTTCGATTGATTCGAATGATTCTGATTCACATTGAACTCTGTATTTGTTAACACAAATACAAAAATTTTAAAACGATTTTGTTTCAAAATCAGCCCAACAAAATATTATTAATTCTGACAGAACATATCATGGCACAATCGACTTTCAGATATGTACACATTATTGTGAGCTGCTGTCAACTATGACGAATGTGCATACATATTACAGTTAAACTAAATTTTATGAAAAACTGCTGTTTTAAATTTTTTGCCAACGTTTCCTATCATGAGTGGCTGTTTCTAAATCTATAATATATACAGTGTTTTCTATCAAAACAGCTAAAAAGAATTTGGTCGGTTTTGCCAGACAGCGTCTTGGCTTAAAACGTTTAAAATGTTTATAAGTATAGCTGTTCTGCAATCGAATGTAGTTGCTGTTACTAAAACAGATAAATTATTGAAGGATTTATCCAAAGCCACCATAATAATCTGACCAAATTTTATAGAAAATACCCCAGCTTATATGCCTTTTTATTTCGCATACACGATATTGATCTTCTTTAATCCTTCGTTAAATATGATCAGTATTATAAAGAATATAAAAAGCTTTAAATGATGTCTTAGAAAATTATCTGCAGATTTTGATCCAACTTGAAAGATATATAATCTGTCATTGAGTGATTTTAACTTTGCTTAAAGAAGATGGGCTTCTGTTAAATATGACATCCAATACTAAAAGCAGTTTTCTCAAAAGCTATTCAACCATTAAAAAATGTCATAAAGTATCTTGCAATTAGGACTTATAGACTTGTAAATATTATGCAATCTGAGATCAAAATAGGTTGCTGATATTGAAAGGTATTCTTTGAATATCTATAAATAAATGTTCATCGAATATGGCAAAAAGATTCCTGGTTTCAACGCTTTCATATGTATACTAGTTCAACATGAATTATATTGTCTATCACTTACGTACGAAAACAATTACACGATGCTATCAACCGATTAAGAAAATATGACTAACACTGACATAAAACTTACCGACAAAATAGTCTTTTCAGCTTTTGATAAATCAAACTTTTGATATGTAATATATAAATGAACGTTAAATCCGCTTCTAATTAGAGAACAATGAAAACATTGCTTTTATAACATACTGAATTAATAACAGTGGAAAACAACTCTACAAAAAGGATTTTAGCTATACATTACATATGGCTAAATATCGTTGTCAGTCAAATAAACATACCTAGACACTTTGATTGAAATTTAGAGGTATGCATTTTGAAGTGCGTTATACTGTGCTTATGGAGAACATGAAAATAAGTGTAAACGTTTTCTTCTTATATGCTCTTTAGCCTCTGAGCTAGATGCGCAACATTCCATTCGATTAGTCAATGGCCATGATGAATACGAGGGTAGGGTGGAAATTAAATTCAACAACACATGGTACACCCTCTGTGACAATAATTGGGATGCAAACGACGCAGCTGTTCTTTGTAGGTCACTTGGATACTGGTAAAAAAAATTGTTTCTTTTATGAATTGAAATATGTCTCTCGTGCTTTATACGTTAGTGGATTTTATCTTCGAATAATGCAGCTTTTCAAATACCTGTTGGATTAATTCAGTTACAATAGTTTATGAAATGGTTGAAAAGCTTGTTCATAATGAAATATGTGAGATCTTGTTGCAATTGTTATAGTTCGCTTATTAATTTGATTATATTTCAGTTAGCAGATTTTTTGGTTCCCGATATTAATTGAATACTAATCTTTTATCAGGTCATGAATGTATTCTATTCCATGTCTATTTCAGTTTGCTCAGAATATCATTTGAACGCAATGAGTTTAATCTAGGTCTTAAATTCTGATTTATACCTGAACACGTGAAACATCTGTGATATTACGCTGGTCGAAAAGATCGTTACACTTAATTTTGATACACTTAATTTGCACCCTCAAGGAAAACACAAACCAAACTAAGAATTCCAAAATAGGGTTAAGTGCCGTTTCTTTGTTCGTTCCACCACCACGCTTTACTTTAGAGATATTGTAAGAAAATCACGTTCCCATGTTTGGTAATTAGAAATGTTTTATAGTTTTCTTATTAATTTAATGCCACAAATGGTCAGATGAAGTAATTAGTAGCCGTGTTGATTTTCCAATTTGAGACTAATTTTAATATTTGTATCATAAAGTTTTCATTCATTTAGGGCAAAATTAATTTTTATAAAGTACAATATTTTGAACAATGTCATGCCATGTATTGTCAGAACTCGAATGCATAGTTTTGGGAATAGTATATTTGAAATATGGCAACACCGTTTCCTTTGTTGTTTACTTAGGTTTTTTCTTAACGCATAGCCTGAAAAATGCACCAGTGCTTCTCGGCTTTGTCTCATGGCCTATTTCACATTCTTTAGTGACCTAAGGGTTTTGGGGTTTTACAGTTTGATGAGGACTTGTGAATGGATTCGTCTAATATTTCAATTACAAAGAAGGAAAATGTTCAATAAGAACGTGAACGTTCAAAGAGTATCCTCATTCAGTCTAGATTTAAATAGGGATTCAGACTTGGCCCAGTCGGCATAAATTATTTTCCATTGTAGAATTACGCCACCAATTGTAAAGCTATTATTCTCAATGGAGACTCGAAACGTATCGCTACTCTCTGAAGGTCCTCAGTGACCTTCCAATCATAATCCAAGGGTAGCGAAGAAAATATTGTCAAATCCATACACGTACCCGTTCCTAAATGTAAAAACGTAGGAGATTTGGTATTATATAGACACAAATCGTGTCTAGAAATAAAAGTCTTCTACTGTTTGGTCTCTGTCTCTCATTTGCTTTGAACCTCATACAATGTCAATGGAATTTAAATTCCCTCTGTAGAACAAATGGCGCTGACATTTGGTGACCAAATGTATCCAATTTATTTGGTTGTAGGCTGGTGTTTTGTGGAATAACTAAATGTAGAGTGACGCCTGTGTTTAAAGGGACGACGTATGAAGGTGGTAATGTTCAAAACAATAAAAACTCATCCTGAGGCCCTGTTAACAGTTTGAAAGTAGATCTTAAATATGGAGTAGATTTTAGTGTAATGTTATTCGTATCTCTGAAGAATGTTTGTTGAAGGCATAGTAATGCAGGATGTTCATTTAAAAGCAAACGAATATCGTTGTTGTTCGTTTTATGTCCTCGACAATTCTATTGTATGATTTTCTACTTTGTTGTAAGTTTTAAGTGGAGATTTTAGTGTTAGGTTAGTCCTTTCGCAGAGGCAATCTCTGTGGTTATTTCTCTGGAGGAATGACGAAAATGAATTTTTGTGGTACGTATGAAGCCATCTGGAGCAGTGTCTTCTGCATCCATGGTTTTTAAAGTCTCTAAACCTATCATAATATTTGATGGAGTCATCTGATCCCTTTTTTTGCTGGCTATTTCCTCGAGATTTCTTTACTATTTGGTGATTTCGGTGGTAGAGTATAATTGCAAGCTTTTTGAGTACATGCCATGTTTTTCTGTGCTTGGTAATAAACTATTCTCATGGAGCCCATCAACGGAACATTTTTCAGGTGCCATGGATACAAAGATCGTATACTATATTCAGTTGGTAAAATTACCTCCCTATGAACCAATTTAACCATCGAGTTCTAAGAATTGTTCTAAGATTTAGGAAAGAGAAAGCTAAAGAGATAGACTGTGGGGACAACAGTGATAAAATACAAGAAGACATAACGTAAGCGAGCTAGTAAAAAAGACTTCCTATGGATAGGCATGAATAGCCGATTTGTCGAGACCGGGCGATTTGTCCAGGTCTTTTTAAAGGAAGTGGACGCCAAAGCAGTGTATTGCATAGGAAAGCCTCTGCTCAACTACCGGGGATCCTCTCCTCCTCCGTCGTGGGACGCAACTCACACAAACATGTTGAATTTACTTAAAATCCTCTTAGGACACTTGGTGAGGACACATCGGGCCATTTCTACAACCCGGAGCAGCGGAGGGGGATGTTCAATATGAAAAACAATGACATTGAACACAAATAATATCATTGTTTGTCTTAAATTTACTAAGCATAAGCAGTTCTCACGAGCAAACTATTCTCATACAGAAAAAGTGCATATTTAACAGCACTATTTTGTTGGTTTGTTGATTCATTTAACTCTGCCTCTTTTAACACGTTATTTGTGTATTAGCCTTTAGAACCCCTTGGTTGGAAGATATATAAAACTATTTTTTAAATAACTATGTGATAGTTTAATTCTGCCGGTATTTTCCTAGGTCTTCAAAATTCATTTTGGAATAGTTGAAATATATCATTAATTTACGCGCAATTAGTTTCGAAATATGCTTGATTTGCTTCTAACATGACATATTTGAGCATTTTGGTCACAGTGTCAATTTTTAGCCGGACTCTGCTCATTTGTTCTAAACGTCCATAAACTTTAACAGTTTAACAACGTAAAATCCTCTTCTAATTGTCTCTGAAAATATAGACTAGGTTTCAAATCTCCTTTAGCAAAGGGAATATTTCTCATATTGTGTCAATGAAACATAATTTGAACAACATGTCCATTTTGACAATACTACAAGTACGTTCTTAGAAACATTTTTAAACGGAACTTCAAGCAGTACTTACCTTACATCTCTCTTACCATACTTACCTTACATCTCTCTTACCAAACAAAAACAAAAACATTCTTTATTTCATGGGATGTGGACAATTTACTGATTAGGAATTCTATACTTTTCAATAGGGTCTCCTCCTCTACAGCTTATTCTGATGCTTGGTTTGGTCAAGGGTCTGTGCCCTCTACAAACCCGTATCTCTCTTGTAACAGCCTGGAACCTACCATATTTGACTGCTCAACGTCTTACCCTTGGGGTCCTGGTTCCTGTTCACACTCAGATGATGCTGGAGTCCGGTGTCAACCTGGATCGCTTGGTACGTCAGACAACAAAATCATTAATGTGTCAGGAGTGGCCGTGTAAAGCGGTAGTTACAGTATAAAAATAAAAAATATTACGTAAAATTGTCAAATAAAGTATGCCGACTTTACCTACAAATTTCATTTAACTTCTTCATTGTATTGTCGTCTAATCTTTAGTAGCCTTTTCCATTCAATTTCACAACATAAACGACTTTCAATGCACATTTCACAGTGCTCTGAGAAAGGAATTGCTTGATACACTGTAATAACATGCTCATAATTATGGCATGTTCAACACATTAACTAACGCCACTCTTTGTGCTTGTATATATTTCATATAAAACAATCGGTAGAATTAATGCTTCATCCTTTAGATGGCAACTCTTCATACACAGATGTGAGCATAAAAATCATAAACAGTGTATGCCATGATAAAGGAAAGTAGATGTTGGAACCAATTCCTTTCCAACCTTCACTTTTCACCACGTTTGAAAAACAAAGAAGCCTTATTCTGTGTTTACAAAAGCAATGTATCGAATTTAAAAAAAAATCTTATTTCGCTGAGAGCTGAGAGAGAGAGAGAGAGAGAGAGAGAGAGAGAGAGAGAGAGAGAGAGAGAGAGAGAGAGAGAGAGAGAGAGAGAGGACCGTCATAAACTCAGTCAAACATTGGAGACAATGGATGGAATGCATAATAAAACCAACGAACAAAACTAAAATCATTAAATACATTGGTAACCTAAAGAAGCAACACAAAATACTTAACAAATAATGATCATGCTGCCTCATGTATTGGTCATTTTCCAATTAGATGTACCCATTTAAAATAATATGGCCGTTTGAAGAGGTTTATAGATGCTTTAGTATAAGACATATACATTTTTCATCGGTATACTTTTTTAACTGAAAATTGTGCTTGAATATAAGATATTGATGTAGAGAGGAGGATTGGGGTTAGGCATATATTATTATTCGTGAATAGGCATTACATGTATTTTAATAAGCAATGGATTAAGCGTGACTAAGTCTTAATGCTGTTAAGTAGAATGTCTAAAACCCATATAACAATCAACCCTTTCTTATAGTAATAAACACGTTCTGCCAAAAATATGGAACGAAACTTGCATATATTCTACCTCTCATTTACCACGATATACATCTGTTGCTATACAGCACAGACAACTAATTAGTTCACATCGACCATAGGTTTAATATTTTGTCAAATTATTGTACTTGGTTTGATAAAATCGTCAAATCACGTTTACAGTTTGTCAATGGCCTATCCAAGAGGAAATGTTTTAAGTTGGCAACATGGGGGATTTATTTTTTTTTTGACTCAAAATTCCATTATTTTAGGCCCACTATAAATCTAATCAAGTCAAATCGAGTACGTGTACGACGAGAGCAACAAAACAAAAATAACGTTGATTTCTGTTCTAGCCTGCAAATATGTATAATGTACCAATAAGCATGTTTCTTTTGGAAAAGATATGTTAATTGTAATTCAGATTCTTTTCAGATAATTTCATTCATTCTTTTAAAAGCGGCATACAATTACATACAATAAAAAGGCTGATTCCATGGCTGACGAGTTTTACTTTTAAAGATAACAATGAAACTAAATACACTTCTACATTAGTGACTGGTTGGCAAATATAATAGGTATTCAATTGGTGTAATGCGATCGGTAATATAGATACAATAACTCCTTTATATTGTGAACTACTCGAGAGATTGATTTCATGGAATTTAGCTGTGATGATAATGAATAGCCCAAGAATGTGAGGGAGAAGACAAGTAGAATAGAGGACAAGAATCAAATCAACATGACCGAACATATAAGAAACATGATTATAAACAAATTCACTTTGTTATTCAATACGGCCAAATGAAGAGGTTCGAGGAATGAGGAGAAAGAATAAAGATTTCAAACTAGCACATTAGCTTATTTGATATTTTCATAAGATCTAGTACGCTTAATTGTACAGAACCTAAACTTTATTTATAACACTATTATATCTAATTCAGCGTTTGAATCTTGTGATTAGTGAATAATTCGTATGTGGTATACTACAGATTTACATAATGTTTTCTCCTCTTTATAAAATACTTAATAAACTACAAAATGTTCTCATATGAAGCAGAGACATTCTATTAGCATCTTTTGGGAATGTATTATACCGCAGTAACCGACTTACCTGAATTATATTTAAGATATGAAATTGGTAGTCTTATTATTTAATCTATTTGTGATGTGTGAAAATGAATTTGTTGTTCCCAAAAGTGCCTTCAAATTTAATAGAGGATATGATCATACAGTTTTCGGAATATTAATAAGTTTTGTTTACCTCCGTTGAGATATTTTCAAACATTGCCTGATTTATGATTTTATATGACAATCGTTGCTACATGTAAGGGCAAGATCGATGAAAGATTTAGAGTATATTATGTCATACCATATGTACGTTTGCCGTCTATTTGTAAGCAAATAGTAAACACAATGAACAAAACTGACATAATTGAGCAAATCATGCAAACTATATAGACATTTAAGTAGACGATAGCTTGTACGACTATGTTGTCAGTGAAAGGTTTTAAAAATGGATATAAAAACTGGAAAACAAACTTTTTGTGTACTGATGATCCTTAGTAAAATTCTTGTCCTCGGCTTCAGTCACGAACCTGACCCACATCCAAAAAGTTTACTTATTTTTGAAAATAAATTAACCTATTATTGGTAATCTAAATATCTAAATGTGAACTGACGTTTACCTTTGTGCAATATGTATGATTCGGTGATAGATCAATGATTATAAAATGCTAAAAGTTAAATAATGTTTTCACATATCTGTATTCCTACTTATCTGCATTAGCATCAATCCAGTTCATTGTGTAAGGTCTCTTCAAAATATGTTGTATCTATCATTTGTGGAAAACGTTTTATAACAATGTAGGGCGAGACAAGATCCGATTGGTCGATGGGCCTGGACCATGGAAAGGAAAGTTGGAGGTGTTCTATAACAATCAGTGGGGAGGATTTTGCATGAACAAATGGAACCAAATAAACACAGAGATTGTATGTCGAATGCTCTTGTTCAAGTAAGTTTCCTTTCGGATTCATGCACAAAATACATACTGAGTTACTTAATATTTAAGAATGTAAGCATTTCATGACTTGCAAACCCATATACGTTAAGAAGGTTCTTTTGTTAGTGTCTATAATCATGCTTCTTTCACATTTGTATGTCATAAAACTTTATCAGCCAAAGTTTTGGAGGTACCTACAATAATGATAATACCGAATAGATTTAATTTAAGACTAATATATCCTGAAGGCAGGCTTTAAAAAACTTACAATTTGCATTAGTTGTGAATTTTATTTCAGATATTGGTAATAAATATATTATCATTAATGGAAAAGATATAATTTTTATACTCTAAACGAGCGCTATTGCAATAAGAATCCAATCTGCTTATGTAAAGAATATAAAATTCTTTTCAGCAACAACAAAACAAAAAGCAAATAAAACAGATAAGTATTTCTGCTAAAATACGTACGCGTAAGATCACAACATTACCGGTACAGAACATTTACCTGCATCTGTTTTAATGTACAAAAATATATATTAAAAATGATAAAATACTGTTATATAAATGATACATTCTATATTTTGATTTACGTTTCCATTACATTTTTGTTAGATTTTATTTAGTATTTGATTGCCTATGGGAAGTTGGCGTTGGGAATATATTTCTCAAACCGAGTAATTAGCTTGTTTGTACTAGCAGCCGACGTCATAACATACAGTATTCACGAAATGTCATGACAACATGAATTGTTTTCGTCAAATTGACCCTCTCTAATTTTTTAACATAAGCAATTCTCCTGATGTTTCTCGGCACTGGCTAGAATAATAAAACTTTGTGTTAGGTGTTTGGGTCATCTTTTATAGAGTGACGTACTAATCCTCAGCATGGACAGGCTGATTGGTGAGTCATATAGATATAAAATATGACAACCTTGGCAAGCATTAAATTAGGTATTCATGCTATGTGGTCATTACCTGATTAGACACAACCACTTTAGTGTCTAAATGTTTACGAATCTTACATTTTATACCAAATGTTGTCTTCAGGCCCTTGGAAAAGGGTGAAAAATTTTGACTTCAAGCCAGATTAACGCTTGTATTGGATTCGTTTGATAGTGAATCCCTTTATGCTAACAATATCTTGTCGCAAGAGGATATTCAATTGTTAAGTAATAATTTATATGAAAAATTAATATTTTCATAATAACATACTTGGTCACAGATAAGTCGATTAGCTGGTAGGACATTAATCGCTTTCAAACAAACGAAAACATATCTGAAACTTTCGTTTGGCGACAAAATGTTGAACCCTAGAATAGTGCAATCATGCTACAGCATTACGGGCATCCTGTTTTTCTCTGAAGCTTATTGCATGCTTCAAATTTAGCTCAGTTAAGCTATTTATATTAATATGGTGTCACAATATACCGAAATATCACTGTATGTAATAATGTAAATGTGTTCTTGCTTTTAATTCTTTGGATAAACGCAAATTCTCGTATTACGGCATGTCAATAATATCAACGATAACGTAACTCATCCAATCATTACGCTCCCATCACTCATGTTCCTTACAAGGCAATAGTATCCTACATTGTTTCTCATTTTTGTGAACGTCTGGACTTGGTGCGTTCATAAATTCAAGACTAAGTTCTTATAACTTTAAAGATTGTCATTGAAAATGTACCCAAAAAACTTTAGCGACAATGTCTCCCATTCGCGCATGGACGCTTCCAGGAAACTCTCCGGTCTAAAAATGTTTTATTTTCTAACTTTTCATGTAAATATTGAATATGTGAATTTGTGTATTTTAATGCATCACAGACTTTTAGTATTTTCTTATGGTGTCGTAGCTTGGTTTCTTCACTTTTGATGTTAATACGGTGTCACAATATACATATCAAGGCGATGGTCCAATTCCCTTAACTACATACACATTTATTTCATTTGCAGATTATCCAGCCCAACTTCGTATGTTTTTAACGGTACAAGAACCATGGTATCATTTGGAGAATTACAATGCGCGGGTAACGAGACAGACATTGGTCTGTGTAAGGCTTTTTCGGACATAAATAACTGTACAGATGATGTTGTTGGAATCGATTGCTCAGGTAGGATCAAATACATCGCTGTAGTAATAACTTCACAAAATTTTGCACGTACTGTATATGCAAAAGAACACAGTAAGCTCCTGTAAGTTATAACATGGACACAGCTGAAAGCTAGCTAATAAAAGGCTGCTTTATTTTTTTTTTCACTTGCCGTGTTGAATTCTCTCTCTCTCTCTCAACATTTGCGATGGTGAAATCTAACAACAGACGGCTATTAAAGGATGGTGGATGGGGAGGGGGTATTAAAATTGAATCAAATGGTATATCATGCAAGCATCGAAGCCAGATTCTAAAATAACTATATATTGTTGTTATTTGGGATTAACAACATTTCTCAAAAGCAAGATAGGTTATAACTGTCAGCCAGTATAACTGGTGGAGGAAAACCCCAGAAAAAAACCTCGACAAGAACCGCCGACCCATGGGAACTACTGAAAGGAACCATGGTCCCACAGGAAGCTGCTGGCAAACTTTGTTATATACCGACATTAGCGGAATAAAGGTGTGATTTCTGTTGTGTTTGTGGGGGAGGGGTTGTTTGTTTTGGTTGATTTAATCGCATTCATTGTACTCATCGGTAAAATAATATCCATGTTTTAACGTGGATGCATACCTGGATGAAATGCTTTTTTAAAGTTATACCATCTTTCACATTTAAATACAAAGTGTAACATTTTTTCTTTAATTAAAATGAATGACAAACTCCAAGAAAATGAAGCAATGCAAACATGTTCAAGAATATTGTAAACAATAGCTAAAGTGCTACATTTCGTTAAGGACTCACTTGACACGTACATGATAAGTAACTCACTCCGTCAATATACAGCTTAATGCAGTTCATATTAAAGTATTTGGAGATGAATATGTATTTCTGATACAAAACTCGTATTCATTCTTCAGTTAACGGTGACCGGTTAACGTCATATTTATCTTCTGGTGTATTACGTCTTATATATATATATATATATATATATATATATATATATATATATATAAAAATATATATATATATATATATATATATATATATATATATATATATATATATATATATATATATAAACATATAGATGTGATTAAAATTATAAAGTATTCTTTTCCATACATATATTATACAATCCTTTACGTGCAATTTACACAGACAGTGGGAGTTATATTCGTGCATAACTACCCAGGGACACATTTTATTTGTGAAATAACGCCTTTTGTAATAATAATTTTAGGTGGAATTCAGGCACACCTTCTTGGTGGTAATTCATCAATGGGTTACGCCCAGATTCAAGAACACGGAAGCTGGAATCAGATCTGCTCATCAGGATGGAACAGTGATGAAGCTAACGTTTTCTGTAAAACGCTAGGATTCAGGTTTATATACTTGTGTACCTATGCGCTATATTGTTTGTTTATTAATTTTAGCTTTCTTTGCCATTACGAATATATCATATGACATTGTACAACAATAGAAGATATAGTAGCTGATAAAAATTACTGATATCATGTTTTGCTATACAGTCTTAATATCTTTCCTTGCAATAAAAAGACAACCGGACACGATTGATGCAAAAAATTATGAACAAAGCATTCACTGGGTTGATACATTTATAAAGTCTCTTCTCTCCTGCATAAGTGGAAAAAGAATACATCCTCTCCAATATTATAGTAAGGATAAGAGAATAAAACAAGCTTTATGTTTTATCGTGAAAATGTTACAGGAAATTAAAGTTTTGATAAATTTAATTTTGACATATCCTAGGATCCAAGTTGCAAGAGAATACTGATCATTCTATTGAAGGTGATCATTTTACGGGTAACATAATCTAAAAAAGTTTAGGGATTTTATAACCAAAGGTTTAGGAAAAGTTATGTTAATCGATAGACGGGTCAATTAAATAACGAACAAACAAAACGAGGAAGGAAGTCACAGGCTTCTTGAAGAAGAAGCAGACATATGCAGAGTATCGTAACAAATTCATAATGTAAAAAAAAAATACGGAGATGCGCATGTGGTTATAGCGCTCCGTTTAAGCAATTCTTAGGTTTGTGTGATTACTAGTTTGATTATTGGAATACAGTGCAATGTAAAATATTCCTTAGCCTGAAATTATTAGCCAATTACTAGTATCAGATGTCACGGAAAGAAAGTGTTAGTGTCTTTCCATGATGCCATGGTCAGTGAGTAGCGAATTCAGACCCAATCCACATGTACATTACACAATGGAATAAATGAGAACGGATTCGGCAGATACCATTTATGTCTCCATGGTGGCAAATATGATGCACTTGTATTGGCGTGAGGTGTCTTGAAACCATAGATTATCTGGCCTAATGTGGCGTTGTTAAAATAGTTCCCTGTGTTAGGGATAGTTGTAGGATTTCTACGCTCTGAACTGCTGACGGTACGGAAACTAGATATAGAGAAACTATGCTGTTGTGCGGTAAATATATATTTCGCAAGTTGTGAATAATTTGGTCTTGCGTTGATTAGAGTAGAATTTAGGTATAGAATGGACACCTCGAGCTTTCTAACTTACAACTAATGTTTTGTAGAAGTATTTAGATATTTGTGGTAAACCTATGACTTCTAGCGGGAATCGTGCCAGCGTTTTGATACCGCTTGGTCAAGCAAAGACCCCTGGCTTGTAACAATACCTTTCTTTAAAAGAAGTAGGGTTAATGAATTTCAGAACTTTGTAATTATTATTTGAATAAAGATTCCATAGACAGATTAACGGTGTTTATCGATTATTATTATTATTATTATTATTATTATTATTATTATTATTATTATTATTATTATTATTATTATTATTATTATTATTATTATTATTATTATAGCCTGGCTGTTGCAAGAACGGATGCAAATATCACCAATGGGTCCTCATTCAGTGAATTTCAGTCAGTTGATTGCGCTGGGTGGGAAGATCATATAGATCAATGCAGTAGACAAAATGTGTCATTAAACTGCAGTTTTGCTTCAGTGAACTGTTTGAGTAAGTTTAATAAAATTGCTCTTTATTTATGCATAAGGATAAGAAAAACGAAATATCTAGAGGAAGTCGGCCATTAGCTGCCTATTGCAGAGAAAAATGATAATCCTAATTTTCTTTTTAAATTTTACTTATTAAGTTTTATTAGATCCTTTCTAACATGTTACTTTATCTTTTTAAAAATATGTCTTTATTTGCACCATGGGTTGGTGAAGGTACTATTTGTGTCACATCACCCACCTTTTCACCTGAAAACATTGAAGCTTAAAAAGTATATATCAAGTTTGAAAACAAGCGTATAAAATACATACTAGCTCCATTACTTAGCCCATTTTTAAAAAAATAAAGTTGACAAAAGGTGGTACCACTATGATCCAAGAAAACAAAATCGTAATTATATATTTTTGAAGAACGAAATGACTGCTGCTCAACAATGTGATATGTACAAAGTGGCAATAGGTGGTGAATAACAACCTTTATTGCCATTTTAATATCTGGATATTATAGTCCATTATTGGAGTGATACCGTCCATACAATGAGAAGCAATATTTTTGTAGAATGTTAGTAGCGCAAGAATTTGTTGAAAATTTTAATCCATGTTTTCGATAGGAAGTACAATAAACGGTCACATAAACAGCATTTGTTGATGCAAACAAAGAACGGAAATACAATTGTTATTAACCTGAAGATATCTTTAATTATACTCGTGGCCTGTTTTAAAAGGAATTTATGTTTCAGATTGTTATTACGAGTACACCAACAATACAGGCATCGTGGTGTCTCCGAATTATCCTTCATACTATCCACCCAATTGGAGCTGTCTGTATAACATAAGACCACATGGACCTTCACGATCGGGATTTTACACTTTAACGTTTACAACAATATACCTATATAATGTGGGAGATGAGGTGGAGGTGAGTAAACACGTGCACAAGTTATAAAAACATAACATCAATATGCAAACAATTTGAAAACGATATATATATATATATATCTATATATATATATATATATATATATATATATATATATATATATATATATATATATATATATATATACATACATATATATATATATATACATACATATATATATATATATATATATATTATATATATATATATATATATATATATATATATATATATATATATATATATATATATGATACATCATGTTCATCTAGATAAGCATTATCGTAGACTTTATACAAACAAAACTGACAGAAACATGTTTAATAATCAGATGTACCAAAATACTTTCGCAAATGTTTTATATACCTTTCCAAATCAGACAGGATCTTTTACACAGTGTGTGTTCGAGAGTGACTATGTCACCTCAATTGATATATAGATAGATATTACGTATCAAAATCTGTTTTTCCAGCAATGCAGAAATTGATCACTCCTATCCTCCTCCCATTCCCCCAATAACTATGCGACAGGCTGTCAGAAAAAAAAATTCTAAAGGCCATGAATATTTAAAATTAAAAAGTCGTAAATAACAGTTGACACCCAGGTGCATTTAACATGTTCATATTTGTATGTGCTCATTGTCTTTGCGAGTATCAGCACATGGTATCAGATTCAAAGATAATGGCTTTATCCAGTTCCCCGACCTATTCCCGATTCCAAGCCTTTTCCAGCTGAAACGTATAATTTAAATGTCTTTTAATTCACCTTGACGGCTGACTTCAAGTCACATAAGTCACTGATGCTAGGCAAGGAACTCAACGAAATAAATAATAGTACACTGTTCTTCGAAAATAATAATAATAATAATAATAATAATAATAATAATAATAATAATAATAATAATAATAATAATAATAATAATAATAATAATAATATTTTGTATTCTTGTTCTCGTAAGTAATTTCCTCATTAATGTAGCTTATAACAAGTAAATTGATTTTGCGATTCATTTCACAATCTTTTCCCATGTAGATCAGGGTATAGAGGGTTAGGATTATAATAAATTGACCCGTCTAAAACAAATCGAGAACTGTCGCAGTCATAATGTCTAAAATTGCTGTGACAGTCATTAACAAGTTTAGTTTAAAAGAGTTTGTTCAAACGTATTTGGTTGACATAAATGTTGACAAACGCGCACCACTTACAATAGACTCTTGCTCTATATTGTGTACGAAATTTACTTGGAAAGCAGCACAAACATTGATTATGTTTCATAGGGTTCTTTGTAAGAATACACTATTCAAGAAACTTGTGTGGGGTAACAGAGTAAGATAGCGAGAGAGATTGGTTGTACAAATGACATAAAAATTAATAAAGCAATCGACGTGCAGATATTGACAACAGTATGTAAACAAAATGAATACACACGTCAATGAATAACTAAAATCAACAATTCATGTCCCTATTTATCAATGTCAGTATTTATTAAATTCTAGAAATCACATTTTGAATACTTCATAACTATATCATACATTTCGTGTCCCCAATGTATGTCTAGAATAAATTTAATAGGCGAATATTAACATTCGCAGTAAAATAAAATGATCAAGACATCACAATCTTTGTTCTCGAGAGTATATAGAGATGATCTATACTCTGAACCAATTTTCTACGTTGTTCTGTATAATAAGAGAAACTATATATGTCATGTATTGTCTATAGCTTCGCCATAGGCACACAATGGATTATCTCTGAAAGGATTGGGATAAAATGCATTACGCAAATCATTAAAATTCTTTGTAAATTCCTAAAGGTGCCAACAAACCATAGTTTGATGCATGCGAAAACGTCATCAGCGAACTGGCTTAGGTCCTTATACAATGTAATGCCACTGTAATAGTTCAAAGTCTGAATACCAAATATAGCGAACAGGATTTCGTGGTACAAATTGAGACAACAAGAGAAAACATAATCAGTATATGTCTGTATCTTGAATTAATGCTCATCTTGTCAGATTTTAGCCATTTTACAGAACTTACAATTGTCGTCCTTTTGACTTCCGAGTTACGGTAGGTAGCATACTTTTAAAAAGCAACCCTTAGGAGTTTGGCGTAACTGTTGACAGAATATTGTCAGTTGCCCTATTTAAGATCATAATTAATAGCATGGTGATATTCCCTAAGCTATGCCTGTTTATTATGTTTAGACACTTTTTGGATCTGATATGGATTAAATAATATGCATACCACTGAGTATCAACTACAGCCAATGTTTCAAATTGGAGAGACAAAAACAGGTCCTCATTTTCGAAACCGAAAACTTGTTGTATGCCCATCTACGGATTATATCGTATTCATGATCGCCTGAAGCATTTTCTCGACTCTGTATTATTATTGTTGACGACGGAAAGACATTTATAATGCTTATTCTCCACCATTCACTGTGGAAACATACATAATTGACAAATGTCAAAAGATCTTTTTCTCACGAGTCTTGGCAAGCACGGATTGGGGAGCGGTTAGTAAGATCCAGTTGATGTATTTAAAATATCCCCATCATTAAATCTATATGTTGAGGCGAATAAGCTAGGGGTTTCTCACAAATTATACTGGCTCTACAGTATCACAATAAAGTATATTCTAATATATCAAACCCATGTACGATATAGCTAGTTATTAAGTCAAAATACACAAATTGGTCTCTGAAAAGCCAAATTTGTTTTCCAACATTTGGTATACTTACTCACTATGACTTACGAACAGTAAAATTCAGTGATAGAAACATTACAATCTGTATTCCGAAATCACCACCGTGGTTTATGATCATTTCCAAACAAATCCTCTCATTTTCAAATAAGTTCAAAACATCAAAAGCTTCCTCTCTTTGCCATATGTCCTTGTATACAAACAGTAAAAAAATGGAGACAAAGTTGGAACTTCTATCATAGCACCCATTGACACTATCTGAAACCATTTACTAGAAAAAGCTTCAGTATTTACTGTTGAAATTGCAAACTTACTCAATGTTTGGAACTATATTGAAATCTTTGTTTTCATATGAAGAAATTTAATAATCAATTTAAATTCCCCTTTCACACTAAACTCTCTGCAGATTATTAAATCTGACATCCCTTTTAATCGTCCATATATTACATGGAGATGATGTTCTAGTACAGATTCCATATTCTGACTTTAATTAAAACATTGATTAATATGTTCGCCTTAATTGGCAATATATGTGGGGTCTCGAGTGGCCGAGTGGTCTAAAGCGATATCCGTTACGTATCACTGCCATCTCACCTCTGTCTGCGTGGGTTCGGGTCTTAGATTCGGCGAATGTGGATATGTGAGAAAGCTTGCCAGTAGCTTCTCGTGGGTCATTGGTTCTTTCCGCGGATTTCGCGGTTTCTTCCTCCACCATTAATGCTGGCCGCCATAGATAGCCTATCGTGTGCTGAAAAATGCTGTTAAGCCCCAGAACAAGAACAACAACAGCAACAGCAATATTTGTGGAATTAAACTTCGTAGCAAACTTACAAGAGTCAATCCCTCTCTTGGATAGTGGTCTCCCACTTACTGAACAAATATGAGAAATGAGATGGTATTGTGCTAATCGCGTTTCGTTCTCCTTGCCCGTCTCCTCAAATGTGAACTTTAACCAGAGTATATGTTCTGACATTGCTATCTTACAGAGGAGTAAATTGTTTTGAATTTGACTTATGAAGCAGAAGTAGTTTGATGTAAACTGCTTATAGCAATTCTTTGATGACGCACCACAACATATATTATTGAACTTCCTACAGGAGTTCAGTTTACGCAACACATTTTAAAGGTAAAGGATATAGCATGTGTAACTTTTACATTTTTAATTATATACATTTTACAGCGTTACGTTTTATACTTTTCATAATTTTGGAACGGTTTGTTTTTAGATTTTTTCTGGAATTGATTGAATTTTTATTTTCTTATCTTAACCTTTGTTTGCATCAAGTAATAACGTTTGCAATGAGATGCCTAAAATGCTATCTACCTTCATACATATATACATACATATCTAGCATGCAGAATATTATGTTATCAGGTAAGAAATTGATGGTACCTGTGCTGTCTTAGCCTCCATTTTACTTTTGAATTTTTTTCTCTTGACCTTTTTTATTCTTTGGGTGAAATAAAGACATACAAAGAAGAGTATATGACAAAATTATTCTTACTTCTATGAGTACCCCTGTTTGTCTAAACAACCAGTGGTTGTAGAAGGTCAGCAATATATGACATAGAGGTCATTTAAGCAAATTTATTAAACTAACACAGTTGATAAAATTTTCTTCGGCCCACTTGTTTTTATAACTTGTATAATAACTAGTATCATTCTCAGTTATATATATATATATATATATATATATATATATATATATATATATATATATATATATATATATATATATATATATATATATACTTTCTTTTATATTTTAACAAAGTTATTAGCTAAACAACCTGAAATGTTGTAAAATATATCCTTTGTAGTGATTTATGGCTAAATTAAAATTTACGTATTTTGAATTGATTTACCAGTTTGGAGTTGGGCTGAAATATGCCATCGAAACGTGTAGTCCAGTTGCATAGAATACTCAATGAAAGAGAGAAACATGTTTTTGAATTTTTGTCGCAAATGTGAATGGCTATAGAGTACATGAAAATATGGTCTACTTATAGCTTGCCTATATTCAAGCCAACTAATTACTATTTAGACTAATCGTCGATGGTTTGCAAATATGTATTCTGTACATGTCTAATTTTATGAGTATTAGTTAACATATACGCCAGTGACCTACCATCAGCGAAGAGTATCATTACCCTTAAGAGGTTGTGGCTTTCATCATTAAGATACATAATAAATAATAACGGACCTAAAATGGAGCCACGTGGTACATCAGCCGCAACAAGTTGCCTAACTAATTCTGCAGTATTTACAAAAACTGTCTGGTGTCTAGGTAGTCAAAAAAAGTCGATGAGATAGCTACAAATACCATTAAACTTTAATTCGTAACGTATATCTTTATGCGAAATACGATTTTAGGATTTAGAGACATCGCAATCAACAAAATGCATACTGTTGTTATTATCAAGTGCAGTGTATAAACTGTCGTAAAAATATATGGAATACAATTCTATAACATTTTTGCGGAATAATGCAGGGAACAAATCTGAATATAACGTTACTTGAATGTAGGTGGTTGAATAGATGTTTAACATAATTATTTTCATAGTTGTTCTAACACATCTAAGCAGGCGTGCAATTTCAAAAATACTGTCCATTTTCTATGCAATGGCAATACATTTACTGTTTTCAATAAGGTTGGAAACATTTTCTTTTAACAAGAGTTATGTGAGTTAGAAATAGAGTGGTTTAAGTATGGACTAAACTGATCCTTTTGAAGTGTCGGTTCATTTTATCCACACAAGCTCACCAGAATCCCTGAATTACTAAGACTACTCCTCAGGTCATTCCCTTCTTACGTCAATCTTTTGCAGATAATAATTTTATACTTTATATATATATATATATATATATATATATATATATATATATATATATATATATATATATATATTATAATTTTACAGGAATAGCTTTTCCTCGCGAATATTTACAGCAGCATACTCGTTCGGTAGCATTTATGTTACGAATAGATTCTGTTCATATTTTAATTATGTACAACTAACTACTACTACTACCACTACTACTACTACTACTACTGTTGCTACTTCTACTGCTACTACTACTACTATTATTACTGTTACTTCTACTACTACTACTACGAATAATAATAATAATTATAATAATAAAAATAATAATAGTACTAATACTAATAATAATAATAATGATCATGCAATTAATAATGTTAATAAGTAATAGTAGTGGTATGTTTCATATGGTCTTAACCTTATTTATCACCTACATTTTAAATTAAAAAGAAATTATTGTATTACGTAGTGCATATGTCATTTGCATATTTTACTGATTTGCTTAGTTTTCTTTGTATAGAACAATAAACTCATACTGCCAAATTTCCTATAGATTGCCTTTCTTTTGTTTCTGAAGGTGCGTGAGGGTTTTCTTGGCCCAAGATTGTACAGCTATAAAGGTTCTATGTACAGTTCTGGAATCCTAGCGCCAATAATTGCCAAAGAATTCAGCGTACATTTCCACTCCGATAATTATGGAGAATATCAAGGATTTAATGCACAGTGGGCACGTATGTACTGAATGAAAATGTATCCAAATTACTTCCATTTGCCTGTAAATGCAATTTTGAAACAACATAATATCATAGACTATACATTTTGGTTTAACATAACTGATTTATCATCCTTTGCATTTAAAGAGTACGAAATTAGTATCAGGGTGTGACGATCGAGTATCAAACCAGAAGCACTCGTTGAACAGAGTCGAAAGTTTATGGGTGTCTACAAAACAAAGTTTCATTAGGCAGCCTTTTTAAATGTATGTTTGCAATATTATAATGATATGGGTCAGTCTGCTCTCTAGAATGTAGTATTGCGTCATACTTTCCATAGGAGACGGAGCTGTTTAGGTGAAGAATGTGAAAATATGTCTTCAAACAAATCCTGTATTATTTCCCTGAACAAGAACGTAGGAACAAAACTACGCACACTTTCTAAAATATTTTAAATGAATTTACCTATGCCTTGATATACTGAAAAATTTGAAACATGCTCATAATATCGCCCGTTCTGTAATACCCTAATAAATAGTATTATATTTTTTTATTCTTACACTCAGCTACTTCTATTACAGGTATGATCAAAATAGTAAACGTGACGGTAATTTTATTTTAATAAAGGTGGGTAGCGGATATGTTATTGAATGGGTATAGATTATATCTTTATTATAATAGGGATCATACGCTGATACCGAGGGCTATATAACGTACTTTTAATGATATGGATTTTGAATTTGTTTTACACACGGTTCTTTACATCTTACTTTGCTTGAATGAGGTGGTAGATTTGTTAAAAATATGAGGTTAGATGATGGTAGGGGAATTATACATGAGAGTTAAAGACTTTATTTAAATTATAACGTAATCATATAGTAATAAGACAGCTTTTAATTAATAAGGGTTTATATTCTATTTGTATTCACAATACTTTACATTCTACCTGCGTGAATGGTCTGGAAGTATGGATTCAATTAAAGCACCTAAATGAAGATATTTTAACTATACTTCTTATGTTTTACCCTACCCAGTATCAATGTGATGGTTGTTTTGTTTCAGATAGTATCACCTGATAGTTTTATTTAAGATAGGAGTTAGTGGCGTTGTAGAGCTTGATCATTTTCTTTTTAGATATATTTAACTTCTGTTGAGAAACAAGGACATATTGTAAAGATATTTCAATCAATTACTAACGTTGTTCAACTGTTACAAGAACATATCAATTATGCATTTTTTGTGTTACGTTTTAAGACTTTATCATGATTTGTCAGACTAAACTAATTTTTTTGACATAATGGTTATATATATATATATATATATATATATATATATATATATATATATATATATATATATATATATATATATATATATATATATTGAATAAACACTTGTTTACATGTCCCGTGCATGTGCTCCACATTTTAGTTTGTTTGTGTGCATTAGTGTATTGTTTTGATCATTTTTCAAATATATATTAAAAATAAATTTTCAGGCTGCTTTACCGCGTGTAAGGGTAAAAACAGGAATTTTATCTGAAGAACATTCTATTCTAAAACAGCAACAGATGTACATTTTCCTTATTTTGTGTCTCATCTAACTTAAGCGACATGGTCTCAGTCTGATTGACATGTAACTGGCACAGCTCTTCCTGCTACAGGGAATATTGATTGACAAAAATATCAGTCTACTATTACAATATGAAATTGTATCATACATACCTGGGGCGTTTAGTTATAACCTTACCTTTGGAAATGAAAAATATATTAAGATCACCTTATTCGTTTCAATGTGTCTGATGAGTGATGTACATTAATTCATTTCGGTCACACAAAGCATTTTAATATTGAGATCATAATGTGTGATGTTGTATGGTGGAAATCTGTTGACTGATACTTCCTGAAGTGCAACAATACAAATACTGTTATAACAATGAGTTCCTTTCTATAGAGGGACATTTGAGATATATAGTGACTAGGAAATGTTTGTCTATGATAATGTTGATACTCATGTTTGTGTTTTAAAAGTATAAATGACACAAACGACAATGTTAGAAAGTTTTATATTTTGATGCGTGTTGTTATGACTTATATTTCAAAGACTCATGGAAGAAATTATTGTATTAAATTTTCTACTTTTAATTTTAGTTATATGAATGGACTCTCGCCAGAAATAAATTATACTTCTCCTCCTTACACTTTTTTCTTCTTTTTCTTCTTCTTCTTCTTCTTCTTCTTCTTCTTCTTCTTCTTCTTCTTCTTCTTCTTCTTCTTCTTCTTCTTCTTCTTCTTTACTTTGCCATATTAATTCGTTCAATATTTATCCATATTTTCCATTCTGTTGTAGCACTAGTGCTGGATAACGCATTGACAGCTGGATGTACGTCCTCTGGGTGGAACATCAAAATAAATACCACGATCCTTAAAATGCTAGATCCTGCTGCGAACCCTGCATATATATACATGACTTTCAGATATTGTACGGGAAAACTGGTAAACGACGAAGTACAATTTGTATATGCATACACAGATTGTGGCGCTAACAGACAGGTACTTCATGACTAATCACATAGTAAATCATTTCCTATGCAAAAATATTATGTATAAAATTGAATAATATTAGTTTCTAACAACAATGATAATCCACTCACTTTAAGACACTTGGGTTAGAGATTGATCTAAGCAATCTTTTGTTCTTATTTTCGTTATGCTAAGTCTTTACTGGATCTGATCATTCATTTCATTAGCAGTAACATGGGTTAATGGGGCATATGTGTTCATAAGTGCTTGTGTATGGTCATTATTCATAATAGTTTACCTGTTTGTGACAGAAATGTTACTTAATACCTGAAATAAAACTTGGTCCCATCATTCAAGACCAGAAAAATGTTTTACACCACACAGAGAGCTCGCTCTTTCCACAATACATGCTATATTGTTGGGTGATCACTTTTTGTGTTCGATCTGGCAGGATGAGACAAAAATGCAACATTTTATTTTCCACAATGGAAATATCTAAGATAGGTTCAGTTTGAATATTTGCCTGATTAGAAAAGAAAGTCTGACCAAATACAAAAATGGGCCCTTAATTGATGATAAGAGTATAATATTAAACACTGAGCATGAAAATGAAAAGGCATGCATGGATGAATCGATGCAGGTATGTATATATAGAACTTCTGTTACATGTAAAAGGTATCCATTTGGTATAAAGAATGTAATTTCATTGAGATATAGACTGTATTTTATTAAATTGTAAAATTTGTATTGTTAATATGAATATATGATTCCTACTCAAACAACGCATTTGAATTATTCATGACATTATATGACAAAAATGTCTTAAGGATGATATATTTTTATGGGAATGACAATAGTGCCGATTATTATTATCATGCTATTTTCTCGTTTTATATATTATTCAGTTATTAGGTACAATTATATATTTGCTGAAATAATTAAAGAATTTACGTCCCCAAATGTTAACTTTTGTATTTGTTTTGAATGTGACTGGTAGTAATAATTGAGATTTACTTTGCAAAGTTTTATCCGATGAAGTACATATTATAAGTATTAGAACTTAAGCACACAATACAGGACAATTACACCATTTTTGTTTCGTTGTCACTGCCCTTCCATGAAGTAATTTATACCCTATCTCTTCATTTCCCGTTCATATTTGTTATATACTGGCTTTTTTAAAATGTATTATTCATTTGCATTTGTCTTCTGTTCACCATGTGGTTGTTTTTTGAGTAATGGCCGGAGCTTTCATATTCTTGTATATTTGTCTCCAATACTATTACAATGATATTGTCATAGGTTTAAAATAAGCTAAAGCAATGCTTACTCATGTCAGCATAAACTCACACCTTCTAATCTTATTCAAAATTAGCTTTTCTGCTGTTGCTGTTTGACTTTTATTTCCTCATATGAATGTGGGATCCGTTTTGCAAAGTTTGGATCCTTCATTGTTTGACAAACTTTTGTAAGTAACTGCCTGTTCCAGTAAGTTAGGTTGATTCAAGGTGTGATGTTCTATTATGTCAGAAACAAAAGCGTGATGGCCGATAAAGGATAATTTTGAGTTAGCAGGATTTGAAAGATGGATAGATTTTAATAAAGATCAACGCGCGCTCTGTACTTGATTATTGTTTTTCAACCTTCAAAACTGATTTTGAACTAACTCGATAACTAGTATGAAAGAAATTTTAAAAAGTATAACCAGACAAGAGGCCTTATTTCCACTTAGAAAATTTTCCTTTAAACATTTTTCCTAACCTTCTACTAACGCGCAGTCATAAGGCATTTACCCACAACATATGTGGCTAAATAGGTAGAAGATATAAGAAACTGAAGCGACTATCATCCTTTGTAATGAAAAGAAATGAAAATAAGAACACGATATATCAGATATAACAGAACTGTGACTTATATTACATTGGCACATTACGATATCAAATGAAAACCTAAAAGATGAGGTACGTTTCTGAAAAATCATATAAATAACAGACAGTACCCTATCTGGCTCAGTTTTATCTCATTATCACTCACCGAACGATTCATTTTTGTATACATTTTAAGAACCCTTTGGGAATATTTAAAATCCAATTACATATCTAGTGTAAAAACATCGAGAATGTGCCATTTGCTAATGCTTCATCTTGATGTTGTATGAGTCTTTGAGATAATTGAAAATAATGTCTGGGACATGGATTTGGCAATTTCTATTGGCATACATTGAAAGAAACAGAAATTATGCAAAATCATCTAATTATTTATTTTGTATCTTGTAGATGTCGTCGGATGAAATCATATATACGAACCATATCATCCAGCCAGTAATTGATCAACGCTTCCCAGATATGGTATTTCAGCACTTGTGGCGAGTCGAAACACGGTGCAGTATGCCAGTGACTGTCAGCAATGGAATAAACATTTACCCAACCGAAGGTTTAGATGGTTCCATTATTGATAACAGTTATCACAACCTCAGTACCTCCACTCAAGCTAGCCTGCTGTTCAACTTTTACACAGATCCGGGTTATCATAATGAAATTAAAGGCAATTTGTATGTGCCCTTTGGACATGATTTGTATGTGAAGGTGGTGTACGATTCAAGGGACACAAATGTAAAGATGAGACTTGATACATGTACGATCCAGGATCAAACCTCACCCTATCAATTGTTCACGCTAATTAGAGATGGGTAAGTTTTCTTTTTGTTTCATCTACTGCGAAGATATACAGAGGGATCATGTGTATACCGAAAACAAAGTGTTTTAGTTTGGAGTAGAGTCTTACAGTTGATTAGATATGTAATTGGCGGGTTTTGTTCAATGTGATACCTGCCAGTGTCCAGAATTGTGCCTATCCACCTTTCAAGAAAGAAATATGTTCTAGTGAACTGTTCGAAGAACCTGTGTTAGACGTACCACCCGAAAAAAATATCCGTATTGTCAGGGAATGCGGTTGATACAACAAATCCTATTGAAAGATATTTAAAAATATTATCTATTATGCTTTAGTTATTAAAAGAGTGTTTTTATGCCATAGATTTGTGTGCAATTCCTTTTACTGTTTTCAAACTTAATCCTAAATTGGTATTACATGGCCACATCCCTGTTTGGATGTCATAAACTCCTACTGCATATATCCATATAAGTCATTTTAATATCCTATTGCTGTTTCATCAAAATGCAGGATCATTTATGTATTTGTACCTTGCACTTATTAGAGCAATAGATTTATAGATTTATAGGGTGAATGTATGCTGTAATTATGCAACCCTGCTATAATTTATTCGATTTAGTACAATATCATTACTTTAATTGATTTCAGTTGCCCCACAAGCACAATGGTCCATATTATTTCCACAGAAACTCATGAGGCACGGTTCTCTTATCAAGTTTTCGAATTCCAGGACAGCAGCCATTCGCTGCGGTTAAACTGCAATGCCACTTTCTGCATGTATTATGACAGTAGCCACAAATGCACTCCAGGATGCACTACAAAACGAGCAACGGTTCCAGAGCGAGAGTCTAGTGGATCTGTTACCTATGAAGTACAAAGCGTGAGCATGATTCTTCAATTGGAAGCTCCGGATGCAGTTTTGTCGGCGTGTAAGTGCAAACATAAGAATATATACATTTATTATGTTTGCATATACATTGTTCGTTCTTGACATGAAAGTAGGAAGTTTGAAAGCACAAATACACCAAGTGAGAGTAAAATGCCTTTAATTATTCAATCAATGTTATTCCTTTTAAGTCGTGTGCTGAATTGTTTTCATTTCGTAATTGCCATTTAGTTTTTATGACACTTAAAGTTTCATAAAAAATAATGTAACTTCATAATACATATGGTAAATATATGTCGACATATGAATCTTTATTTCCTTTATGATGCCTAAAATAATAGTACATGTATAGATGTTCTCGGCAAGGTTTGTAGATGTGTAGGTAGGTCCATAGTTAGGTATGTAGATAGTAAATCCATAGTTCGGCAGATAAATAGATGGATTTAAAACCAGGTAGTCATTAGTACATAATGCCAATATATAGACAGAGGCCGCTTTCAAAACACAACAGTTGCACAATAGATGAAGAATGGTAATAACAGTTCAACATTACACATGAACTGTGTCTAAATTTAGACTAATACAAGTGAAACATCTTTCCAAAAGCGAATAGCTTTGTATTACACTTACTAGATTTTATGAATTCTGATGTGTATGTTTTATGTGTGTATATTCGTAACCATTTTAAAAATAATCTATAACATTATTATTTCAGATACGAAGAATGAGCACATAACGTTTGGTAGTCATTTTTTGCTTGGAGAACACGGCACACTATAAGAAGACAACTTGCTCCCAAAAGATTGCCGAAGCAGAAAAATTGATAAATTATTCTTTTGTTATACACATCAATAATATTAAAAAACGTACGATGTAGATATTGCAAATAACAATTACGTATGCATAATGAATTGTGGCAAGAGATCAACATGATTCATACTATGTAATAAACAAGGAACTTTAAAGACAGTACAAACAAACAAATATGCTCGTATTGTTATGTTTAATTATATATATATATATATATATATATATATATATATATATATATATATATATATATATATATATATATATATCATTATGTATGGATGCTGATACTAAAGTTTACATAGGACATGTCACCTTTTGCAGTTAAAGGTGTCATTTTACAGAATTTGATTAAACATAACTTCAAATGTCATTTATTCAATGCATTTCGCTCCTTATCCATCAAACTTCTATTCAAGATTATTGAATAACTTCCTCGAGAAATGCTTATCTGCAGTTTCAACGAAAACGTGCGTTGACATTTTTATACGCAGCCCCTCAGAGGAGTAGACCCGTTTAAACCGGATTATGTCGCGCACTACGATTTAACAGTGCGAGAACCAGCTGTTGGGAACAAGTTGTATTCCAAACATAAACAGAAAGGCGACATTGTTGTCATTAATAAACAAATCCTGGCAAAAGAAGTCGAATAAATTGGGTTTAATTATATAACATACAATGTATATATTATTTATGGTATGTCGTGTCTTGTATTTCCTTTCTTATATAATATCTATCTTTTCCAAATAAAAGACTTTCTTAGTTCACGTAAAGACAGTGGAAAGGAACTGTCAGTTCAGGTTATATTTAGTTACATTTTTAATTATGCTAAATTATAATTGTGAATTAATGTCAATATTCAAGTTAAGAAAATTGTATGTTAAAATGTATGTGACTCATCTATCTCATAGTTGATCATCAATACAGGAAATAAATGAAAATATGCGCGACATTTGTTCAAGCATCTCTGCATTGATTCCACCTGCACTAATAACAGCCTCATCCAATATTAACATTCTTGACCCAGTCTAATGCCGAAATGCCTTTTAAAAGTGCATAGCTATTGTTAATTTTCTTCTGGACATTATTTTCTTTCAAGTGTATCCGATATGCTGACACTAACACTGATTAAAATATCAAGTCTCAATAAGAATATTATGTGCAGTGTAGGTATAAGCAAATGGCATTGATATACATATACTGCCTAAACAGTATTGCAGGCACAAATTTGCGCAAGAAAAGAAACTTCATACGAATAGTATACAGATTTATAGTGGTTGGAAAACCCGATTTTGCGCATTTAACTCTTCTATCCCTAGAGAAATAAAACAAAACAAGAAAGAAGTTGTAGACCAATCATTTATCGTAGGTCTCTGGAGTGTAGTATATAATAATGTGATACGACGTACAGAGCAAGTAAACTAGATCGTACCGCTGAGTCATTTTGACCAATAGTTTATTTGTTGAGAAGCAAAATATCTTAAACTGCCTGAGTGTTGTATACATGTATGCTTTCTTACACTCTAATATGTACAACCACTCACTTTTGTGTCTTACTTGCTAGTGCTGGGCGACGATGTTCCTTAAGAGACGAGAACATACAAATCATACTTTTAAATGCAAAATTAAACATTTAATAAACAAAGCAAAATGAAATGCAATGTCGTCTGAAAATATTTTGTAAGGGATATAAAAATGACAAGATCCAAAGCAGAAGCACACTAAAATCTGTCCTTGTTTCGGGGCGGAATATGAAACTATGCAAGTTACTTCATTTTGATGTGTTTACAGAACAATGAAATAATTTCATGTAGGACTCTTATGGTTAGACGTAAGTAGAGTCTTTGAACGTATATTATGCAATGTCGAGCTCAATGTATTATTCGACAAACTAAAACAACTGTCAGATGCGAGTTTAAATATTGGCGGATAAGAAAAGTAAGCACTAATAAAAAATGTTTTAAATAGATTTTCAGGAATTGTCATATTTTTCAAAGTGTCAGGATACACAAAAAATCATTAGTAGCCCGGAACTCTCTGTTATCGAAGTGCATAATGTTCTTATCGGTACATATTAAAATTATTTTGTTATTGCTGCTTACTTCTAATTTGTAAAGTTTTACTGACATTCCCCTCTTTATATTCCTATTAAAACCTTTCTCAATCGAAGTGACAATATGTAAATAAACCGCATGTGGTAGCTGACCTAGATTAACCTGCCAAGGGAACACAACTCTATATCATAGAGGTATAATATAAATTTTATATGCAATATGGGCAAATAAGTATATAATATATAGATATATAGATAAGAGAAAACTATTATTAATGTATTATTATAATTTAATTATTTTGATATCAGTAAAGATGAGATGTTATTGTATTCTTTTTTACGTAATAACAGTATGACTATAAGCAACTTTTTCTCAAAATTGGTACCCATAGGCTTCCATGCATACAATTTCAAGCTTAACATTGTAGAACATGTATGCAGCCATCAGTATACGACTTTTAATCATTACAAATCAGACGATGCACTGAATATATTTCGTAATAAAAAATCCAAAGCAGGTAAAGAATGTTTTGTATATAATTATGAACATAATTGCATGCATTTTACAAAAACGTGATGTTCATTCTTTTTTATTGTAAGTTTGACATTTTAGAGAAAATTGTGCTCTAAGATGTTTGCGTCGTCCGTACTGGTTACGGCTTTACATCTGTAAACAACCGCTAAACGGCGAGTGTCTAAAACTAATCGGAAAATCTCGTTTGCTTCGATAATATATCGTTGGAGTATACTATTGATGAAACCATTGAATACTATAATCACTATTCCAGGTGAATATTGACTTTATTTGGAACCATTAAATATTGCAATTGATATCACAAATGGAAGATATGCTTAACGGCAGCAGAAATTTAAAAGGTGGAAAGAGCAGTGGACCCAATAAGCTGATACATGAATTATTGATCCATGGCTATGATGTATTACTGTCTTATCAGTAAAACAAATTTAATATTTTCAAGCAAGACTTTTACAGAATGTTGGTCAAAAGGAACATTGAAAAGTGTGCCTGAGTACGGTTGTAAATTATGAATGTATCATTCTTTAAAGTGCGTACACTTTTCAGCCGTTTTCTATACATTAGACAAGTTGGATGGGCAGAAGATTGAAAATATATTTTAAATAGGCTTCTGACAGCCAAGTGAATGTGTACCGTTCGTGGCATTTTTACACGAGTTCATTACTCACTGGTTTCATTCAAATAAGTACCTTTATGACGCTGACTAATATTAGCTTAAATGAAATAGATCAATGTTGGTTTTTCATCAAGGCAGTAAATAAATAAATTTATTTATTTTTACGAAGAGACCAAATTAAACAAATGTCATTTTTATATAGAAAATGTATTGTTATTTTCAGCCTTAGCAATTAGTTTTACTTTGATTCAGGCACATACATGTTTGCATTATCTCAAGCAAGGAAATACCCTATACTTGAAACATTCTTTGAAGATAAATATTTTCATTAAAATTAAAATATTCATTTCAAAAGATATTTTCAGCAAAAGATAGAATATACATATCCGGTCGATTTCGATTTATATTATCAATCATGACCTTTGGATTTTAGTATAAAGGAAATCAATATCTGATTCATCTATAATGCAGCACTCAGAGTTTAATTATGTTAACTTTCTCCCATAAATCCTTAATTTATTTAACTTCTTTATTAACGTAACTTCTTTAATATATGAAAACTGTTTCTGAGCCAAATTGATTAGAAAGTAATATATCATTTATTACGCTATGTCTCATTCGAAATATCTGCAAAACTGAAGCTATCCGGTAGAACATTTCTTCATACTAAACTAATTTTCCACCGGTTAGGTAATTTTAAAAGAAGTAGTTAAGTTCCATTCTTAAGAACACGGTATTTGATAGCATTTTAAGTTCAAGTCTGTATTAAAAACAATGTATCATGTTAATATGGATGATAATATCCACAAATCACTAAAGTATTACTTAGTTTTCAACAGTTGATTTAAATCAAGGTCTAAACGCCGCGACGAAGTTGTAGAATGAAAGCGTGATCCCTAAAATATTTTCTGTTCAAGATAGGTTTGTGTGTGTGTGTGTGTGTGTGTGTGTGTGTGTGTGTGTGTGTGTGTGCGTGCGTTCGGGATTTAGATTGTTAACGTAGTTTTAACAATTTTCAGTTCAAGCATAAGCGTTTACATGTTAGATATGATTAGATTTATGGATCAACTTTAACAAGAAATAAATCTTCGTCGGTAGAAATGATAATGTAATTTCAGCTCCTAAACCAAAATAGCATTTCTCTCTTTTCGACTGTTTGTGTCCATCTTAAATTGCCCGTACTGTCAATCACTCCAACATGAGTTTTACTATAGATTACACGTCAGTTCGTTTTAGTCTTTTATTTATTTTTGCAGTTAGATTTCGGAAAGATTGCCCTCTATTCCAATAATCCAAGTAAAATTCTTCATACAAATGAGACATGATATGCATAACGTAACATCTATTATCAGATTATTTTTTTCTGCGGCACTACTGAAGGTAAAAATATTCTGGGCAAGTTTCTATGGTAAACATCTGCATTGATATGTCGGCAATATGGTGTATTTGCTGTTTCTTACAATAGTTAGAGGCTTTTAAGTAATATGCATCAATCGATTTAACCAATCATTTTGAGTCCTTGCAAAAATATATTTCTCTGGTACCCTGCCTCTTTTAACAATTTATGATAAGTATGGCGTCGACTGGACCCCAGCAACGTGGGCGAGATATTAGCTGCGAGTACGTTTCTGACCCAATATATCTTAGACAAGCAAAAGAGCTGATAGCACAACATTCGTGTTTTAAAGGAGTAACATGCCTTTCTAAGATGGCGAAGTAATACGTCTTCATGGCATTAAGCTTTAAATAATCACCATAATGTGTAATAATGTTCGTTCTGCAAATACTTTCTTCATAAATAAAACATTTAATTTTGTGCTTGTCGGTGCTTATTTAGCACAAAACGCATGAATAAGTGTAATTAATATTATTTCTCTATGTCTGACTTATATCATAATAAAAATTAGTATAGTTTTCAAACGGGATGGACTTGAAACATGTCCATCAACGAAAACTGAAATCTGTCGGGGCAAATGTACGAGATTTGTGTTACGTAGGCTGGAAATGTTGAGATGAAACTATTTCCTTTGTACCGTTCAAAAGAGATGTAACAATAGTGTGCCTTGAAGACACTGAAAATGCAAAAATGGTCCTATGCTATAATTCAAGTTGTATATCGTATGCATCGGTTGCTATCAAAAGAAACGCAGCCTGACATAGGATGGGTGTTAATCCATGTTTTGTATCGAAAGGCCGTGTTTCATTATTTTGCACATATTTTTCCACTATCAAGAATATATTTCCAGATTACAATAAATCCCGAAATGAAAGCAGAAATGTATTAGAAATATGTTCCTGCAATTTGAAAGTCATGTAGACTTTGAACAGCCAAATACCTCAATAACAGAGGACACATCTTGCATGCGGACGTATCATGCTTTGTCTAATCTTGCATGCCTAAGCTATTATTAATAACACAAGCAATTGTGTACGACATCACGTGTATAGATCTCGCGCAAATACAATACGTTGTAGTTCGAAAAGATAGTACGCGCATACATTTTAGTATCTGTCCTCATCGATAGAAACATTCAGTCAGTGCATGAGATTATCGCCATGGATTGACATAATGAAGTCTAGGAAGTTAATATATTAATTTTATATAACGCATTCGTGTTGAGACAAAGTTCCAATGATGGTTATCGGGTTGAGCTATGTCAGTATTAGGGAGAATGCCCTTTTACCGATGCTTTATTTGATGTTCACTTGCACTCAGAATCTAACCTTCAACTGTATTCCTCCCCTTGGTCTCACTCTAAAGCAGATAGATTCAAAACAAACGATAAGCCTTTTGATAATCTATATTTGTATTTATTGTTAACATCAGAGTTGTCTTCACATATTTTGATGTTTTTGGATACATCTTCAATGATACACTTTCTCGGTTTGATCGGCATCAGACACCTTTCTAATTTGACCATCACTTCAATTTACATCACCAGGTAAATAAACCATTTTAGTATTATCGTATCACAAACTTAGATCTGTAGAGTCATATTACCTTTTAGTGCGTCAAGAGTGATATATCCATCTGATGTGATAAGTACTAAAAGGAGCAAGTAGATAGCTTCAAGTGTAAAATTTATTTCTATATCACGTGGTGAATTTGAGGTTCTCTCTCTGACTTTGTTGACTTTGAAATGACAAAGTGTGAAATTAGTCGCAAAGTCATCGAGTGATTGTTAGGTATATGTACTTTAATTACATGTGTGTTAGTTTTAAATTACTTATTTCTTATTTCATTACGTTATTGTAATGATAACTTTATTCACTGAATTTGATATTTTATTTCTGAAAATTTAGTCTCCTGTTTTGGCCTGATTATAACGCAAAATTATTGTTAGCTCACATTGGTTGAGAAGTTTGTAAACACTAAGTTAAAATGAGTGGTTAATATCAAGTTCATTTTCGATCCACGTGTTAGCCATGTTGTAAACAGCCTGTTTATTATTCATTTCCGGCCTAAGAGTCTGGTTTTTAGATAGGGCTATTCTAGGCTACGTACTTAACATCATTTTTTACTGCGCTGTTCAAAATAGGGATCACCTAGCCCCATCACGTGAGCAACCATGTGACCTAAAATCTCATGGTTAAAACAGACGTTTTCTAGTATATTTGTTAGTTGTAAAATGATACCTTTGGATTCAGAAGTAATTTCGTTGCTGCTAGTTGAGTTTGTTTTTTAGTTTTGCTATTCTTCTAAATGAATAATAAATTATGTAGAAAATATACATAAGTACTCTTCTTCATCAAATTCCTGGACAAACATATTCAGTGTGAATTCTTTAGAATTCTAAAGGGGAATATTATTATTGATTCGTCAAAATACAGCAAGGAACTATTGACACATCTGTATAATACTACTATTCATCTGAAGTCATCGTCCGCCATCTTGGAGCTTCACCGGAATTAGAACTTGGATTTATTTAGGATATTTTTGTAATAGGACTTATAGTTTTAGATTCCATGATTAATTTTTGGATTATATTCACAAATTGTCTTTATTCACATTTTTTATTTTCTAGTGAAAAAAAAATTATTTGGTTAAAATTTACAAAGTTTTTTCGCTTCACTCATTTTTTTTCTTACTTTTGAACAAATTTATATGTAAAATGATATTTCTGCTCCATCACCGACATATTGTTCCTTTTGCATTGATTTTAGCTCCATTGTGTATGCACTTAAGACATTTAGTCTTACTGGCGTGAAATCGCATTCAAGTTCTCTCTCTCTCTCTCTCTCTCTCTCTCTCTCTCTCTCTCTCTCTCTCTCTCTCTCTCTCTCTCTCTCTCTCTCTCTCTCTCTCTCTCTCTGTATTTGTATGAACTGATTGGTGCATAAGTTCTTCTCAGATTAAAATGTTTAAACAATATCTTGTTTATTCGTGTTGATGATCTGCTATTGGTATTGGTTTGAAGACAACAAAATTATGTCTTGGCAAGTGTTCACTTATAGCACACGTTATTCTCCAAGTGTTTGTAATGGTATCTTGAATCAGTTTGTAATAAATCGTATTTTGAACAGACTAAATTCTTCTATGTTTCTGATGTTGACAACCGATATGTTTCTTTCGTTATTGATGGTACCACCTGGTATCCATAGTGATAAGTGTGCTATCTCAAAATCTCCATCGGTTGCACCAGCTGCTTTATGCATGTAATTATTTGATTCATCTCCGTTCAGATTCAATGTGTGTGTACACATCTACAAGTGTGCGTTAGCCAATTGTTACGACCCTGTATTTTAATTGTGTGTGTGTTAAGGAATGAATTCTGTATTAATTTGTTTATTTCATTTTCATTTCATTAAATGTAATTATTGACATAATTATATTATTATCAGTCTAATATTGTTGAAAAACGTGTTTACTTGAGTCTTAAATGTGTCTCATGTGAGCACGTGCTGTGTATGATAACAAATTCATTACAAGTAAACATTCAGGAATAGCTATGAAAACGATTGGCTGATACATTGGTCAGGCTTTCCTAATGTCCAAAAGTATTACGAAATTGTATGCGTCCTCGTGCGCGTGTAATTCAAACAACGTATTAGCTTCGTTTATATACCCAGGTACTTTTGTATGCTGTTCAGAGTCACGGACAGACAGTTGTAGTCGAGAGTCATTCACAGTCGTAGAGTCGAAAAGTCAGTTGAATTATTGTAACATCCTAGTTATACAACTTATATTACCTATAAAGGGTATTTTTGTGCTAAAAGAAGTTGTCTGTTCGTATGTATAAGTATAACAACATGTTTTGTTAGAAGAGCTAAATTTATTTAGTTTCTTCTGAATAATTGTTTTCCTGAAGAACAACATTACTGATTTGTACAAAGACATTTTTCCGTAAATATTCTAAATTGGAACGGGACAGCACAAATTGTGCTTTATTGTGTTAATTTTGGAAATTTCTGTTAGCCTTCGTCTGACGTGGTCATCCAACATTTTGGACCGGAATTAAACTTCAGATTGTGTTTAGAACTTTTTACAGAACTTATCTTTCTATCTTGAACAAACATTTTGGATCATTTCTGTAAACCGTAAGTCTTGTTTAACATATTTACATTTTTCATGTTTTCTAGGAAAATAAATTATTTTTTGTTAAAATTTACAAAGCTTGTTGTCTTCACTCTTTATTTTATGTTACTTTGAACAAGCCGATACGTGACACAAAGTCGATGTTACTAGCAGATACAAAAAAGCAGGGCGATTGAAGTCACAAAGATTCTGCAAGTGTTGCGCTCGTACATATATATGCATGCGGGCCTCTAACATGACTACGATTGTTGCAAGTGAATACAGGTTGACAATGTTCTTGGATATGTCGCTGCACTTTTAACAAAACACCGTGTGCGAGTTCGTGCTGGACATGCCAACATTCATGTTGACCAAGCTATTGTGGTAATATTTAATCGTACACCTGTGAAAAGGGTTATTTTCGGAATAGTACATACTGGAATTATTAATTTTATTCATTAGGTCTTGGAGCGCTAGCAATCTGGGGTTTAATATCCTTAGAGAGATCTCACAAAACAATCTGGAAACACAAACCGGACCAAAAACCTTTCGGTAAATAGTGCTAATCCTTTGCCTATTCCGGTCAGAATTGACCGCTGAAATATTGACTCCACGATTTCGATCCTGCTACGAAGGAATACTTGCTTTTAGGTTTTCGAAATGGTTTTGATGTGCTGTTTAATCGGACATTGCAAATACATGAATGTAATAATCTGTAATCAGCTCAAAAAATGCCTAAATTACTGAAGAAACAATACGGAAACAATTGTCAGCGGGTTACTTTTCATGCCTTTTTGTTAAAAACCATTTCCCAGTTTACACATTTCGCCCATGGATCTAGTGGAAACGAAAATTCATGAATCTTTCAGACTAATTCATCACCTTTCCTTCCGACCAGGCGATTCTGTTAACGAAGTAATTCCAACTCAAAGATCAGTAGTGCATTACGTAGGCATTGATAATGCCATCATATGTACAAATTATCTGGGTAGGGGGTGTTTATGGCAAAAGAAGACATCAGATGCTTTCCGCATTCTTCCTATTTGTTTCATGCAGTATCATTGTTTTGGATTTTTGTGGAGTAACAGGTACTTCACTTACCTCGGATACGTTTTAGATTCCTGGAGAATAGAGGTTCGATTTCTCGAGAACAAACTAGAAAATTGTAAGAAACTCGTTCTTTGATATTTGAATCGAAATAAAGTTCCTTTCAAGTAGTTGCAATCCATCGTAGGTACTCGTAACTTTGCTAGCGCATTAGCTTAAGTGACTCATCAACTTGAAAATTCGCTTCTCAAAACAGCACCATCACATTAGACTAACAGAGGATGTAAATGAAGATTTAAAGGCTGGCAAAACGTTTTATCCTGTTTAATGTTAAATCAATAATCGTGGCTGAAATTGGATGACTTCCGATACGTTGGACCTGTACACAGATGCTGCTGCTTCAATAAGATACGGTGCCATCCTAGGCACACACTATTTCTATGGCATTTGGGATAAGACATGGGCATATCAAAATATAAACCTCATAGGCAGTTGGATATGTGCACATACTTAACGGATTCGCAGACTCTTTTTCCCTATTCTTTATTCAAAAACTCGTTCACACCATTCACTAAAATAATTCTTATGATATTCGTTTGCTAGCTGACAAAGTTGCACTGGATAAGCTTATAGTTTCTATGATTCATACCATCTCAGGCCATTACACGCACACCATGTATTCGGTCATGCTCACATTCGCTTTCCATGCTTTTCTCAGAATAGGATTTATTACAATACAAACAACTGCACATCAGAATGATAATTTGATAAAATTATTTCCAGTCACGTTTTTCCACAAGAGTCTTGCAATCACTTTTAGACACTTCAAACACGGCTCCTGTGAAATGCTATATAGATCATATACAACTATATTTTACCCTCAGGAGTAATACTCCAGGACCGTTTTTATGAACCAAAATGGGCAATAAGTTCCAGAGTAGAATCTAGCACAGAACTTAAAGAGTGGTTTGCTTTTGTGGCTTTAGATCTAACCATTTTCAGCCCGATAGTTTCAGAATTAGGCCCTAAACTGAGGTGGCCAGACAGCATATCAGTGACAATCAAATAAGGGTATTAGGCTGCTGGAAGGCAAAAGCATTTAAAAGTCACCGGCCATACTCCAACAGGTTTCGTTTTACATCAGATTTGCATTACATCATTAAAAGTAGTTATACTCACACGATAAAGAAAACTTATCAAGTATAAAGAAGAAACCATAATTTATTTACTCGAAATAGTAGTATCCAACTCTGTCACTTCCCCTTAGCTATGATTTTCCATCTTTAGAGGGCCACCTACAGATAATGGCGTGAATTTATCTCACAGGACGAGGTGCATGCTTCTTGCTGTCAAAAACTGAAACACTATTAACTGTGGATAGGACCAATAAGATGAAACTACTGAAAAGTAATTTATTATTCAGCCTTATATCGATATGCAAGCAAGACGCACTAGATTATTATGCTTTCGAAACTGTTCCATTGTTTCAATTTATTTTAAAAATTCTCGTTAATACAAATAAAAATTAATCAAAGTTGTTTTCTCCTCTGTCATATGATTTAATAGGAAGAAATAAATCGGCACACTTAAAAGAATCCAAAGGAACTAACCTTGGCTTCCTTATGTAGGCAGACTTCATAAGCAAAAGTCGACACACTTACATCATACCATAGTCAGTTTCGGGGGTTGATTTGTTTTGTAATAAAATAACCTGTGTATTGGATAAGTGATATTATGTAAGTAAGTTAAAGAAAGGAATATATGGCTCTGCCAGTTGTGTTTATTCATCATCCGGTCTTCTATTTGCTTGCCATATGTAAACATAATTAATGTTTGCAGGGATAATATTATACACAACATTAACTTGCTTTAATAAAACCTTTATACTCCCTTGCTAGCGAAAAGATTATTGTTTGCACTTGCAGTGAATGTATTTTAAATAATGATTTTTATTTGCGAGATTCCGTCGTATAGATAACCGGGACACAATGCAATCTTTGTCAGTTTGTACATTGTAACTTATCACGCCTGAATGACATGTGTCTTCAAGCAATAGGATATTTTCTTCTCTTTTGCGATTTGGTTTTTTGACATAAGCGATACCCACTACAGTAAGGATACATTTGCTACATACAAGGAATTCGTGTATATGTTTCATTATTATTTCACTTGATGATAAGAGAAGGAATAAATTGTAAAAATGCAAGGTTAGTTTCTTTTATTTCATTTTCAAATAAATGTATTTTTATAAATATTTTGAATCGTGGGGGAGATGGCACAAATCCAACGATATATTATTTCCTATTTTATTTTTATAGAATAATGGAGGAAATATGATTGACGATATTGACTCGTAATGACAAGATTTTAATTAACGCGCGCACACACTAAGACATCTTAAAAAAACAAACAATAAAATTAATTGGTAAGTGCATCATTTTGCAGCAATAAAGCACTAACAAAGTTCCTTAACATTATTCTCCCTCTCATGTGTAATCGAGTGTGTATCATATGAAGCAGTGTTACAACAGGAAGCCTAAAATTAAATACATATGTTATAATATAATATCTCACGTACACGAGACTTAGAATAATGTATGAGTATTCTGTAGAATATTATCTGTTAGGCAGTACAGTTTTATAAGTCAATATTGATAATTTGATAATAATGCAGATACATATATTTTTAGCATGAAAATGTATCTAAATAGTTTAGTTAGAACGAGCAAGATATGTTTGTTTATGCTTTCTCTCATATATATGTACTTACAAAGTATGATTATTTTCTTTAAAAGAATATCAGGATAGTTTGTTAAAATATTTCCTAAAACATATTTTAGATAGCATCTAGATGTTGTTTGAAGAAAAATAACTTGGTCAAACTATTAAGTTGGGCCGAACTGCCTTTCTAGCTGTGTCGAGTTCTCTTGGACTGAATTATCTTTGGGTCAAATTGACTATAATCCGGCATAAATGATACAACTTTCTTATCCCTCAGCCTTTTCGATCCCACATCTTCATCAATATTTGGTAAACAGGGGTTCTCAGATAAAGAAAGCACCCTTTTTACCATCATAACACTTTTGGTTAGGTCCATATGTAACACAGTGCACCACATTTGGTGTATAAAAGCTGAATCGTAAGATATATCAGACTTGTACGTTGGAAAAATAAACACTTGAATGACTAGGTTGAATAGAATGGATAAATGTACCTTATATCCGTTTTCGGAGAGCGGAAATTAAAAATTGTTTATGGAGATTACCGAACACAAATTTCAATTAAGAAAACTAATTTTATGCGTAATTAAATATTTGTATGGTGTGCATATATAACAAATGCGTTTTGATTTTGGCTATAACAATATCACACGTTTGAACAATATAAGTGGCCAGCGATATTTCAGAAATATAAACGGTTAGACAAAAGGGTCTCACAAAGTGTATGTCTTTTTCATGTTAGATTGTATTTCGTTATTTTATGGGTGCAAAGTTGTTCAGAGAAACCCTAATCTCTTTGTTGTAGATGGCGTTATCGCGTAACGATTGAGATATGTAGACTGTGGTTGTGTCGAGCTTAGTTTGGGTCACGATGCAGATTTCATCTTACATTTCTCTTTTATAAATAGTTACAGGCTAATAAAATTTCCTGCAATGTAATTCAGACTGTAGCTGAAAGCTGGGCTGTCTGAGGCAATCGCAAATGGGGCGGAAGAGATTGCTAATACAATTTCAGTCCCTGTCACACTGGTATCCAGAGACGCAGCCATTAGAGGGGTGTAGATGCTGCCCTCGCTTCCCTCTTATCAATTGGCGACAATCTCCGTATATGCGTCCAGAGTTTTGGAAAGTTTATAAGTTATCAGAACTAGACAATCTCCGTATATGCGTCCAGAGTTTTGGAAAGTTTATAAGTTACCAGAACTAGACACTTCGGGCTTGGAATACCTTCTTTCATAAGTTTCTTTAGTGTTTCAAGCTCGGCTGCAAGTGGCACAGAAGGAAACTGTCGAGAAGTACTAGGTCTAGAAAAATAGCCTTTGCAGCTTCAAAGTAGATTCGTCATAACTTTTCTCCACTACCTAATTTACAACTTTGATTTCATTGTTTTTCTAATAAACCGTCTGATTTACACCTTTAATGCATCACGGTTCTCTTTGGCGGTCTTTTTGAGGAACCTAATTTTTTTAGTCAAATTTACAAGCAGCCCACGCTGTGCTAGATGTCAGACGTTTAACATGTGTAGCTCATTATTGCTGGTCAAGTACTCATCCATTAACTATAGTTCACACAGTCCATGTTCACGAAGCACGATTTGGTGTCCACAATCTACAGTACATGAAAATTAGTTCCACTGATAAAAAAGGACTATTTTAGTTGTGTCGCGAATCACCTATGGTAAGTGCGCGTAGCCCTGAGCTAAGTATAATGTGTGGACGTACTTCTACTGCCAGCTGTTAGAGAGGCTAGTTTTATGTTTTTGTTTCGATCAGCATCATATTTCCGTAAAGGATGATAATGTCTTGATCACACTCCAGGTCATGATGCCCTCAGACCTCAGATTGTTGGAGTTTGAATGTCATCGGGTAGTCGATGGCGGCAAATATTTCATCGCTCAGTTTTTTGTTGTTTATTTTTCATGTGAGATCTACCAAAATTATCATCTGCGCCAATCAGTGTTGTTCTTTACTGCAGTAAGATCCGTATTAAGGCCTATCACGTAAACCCTTTGGCATTTCATTCAGCGTGTTAGTACCAGCTGCATCTTTCAGCAGCCTGATGGGCTTATGAGAAGCACCAAGGTGCGGATAAAGTGGAGAGTGGATATATGTTGTGGATGAGAAGTTCAAGATGTATAATATATTCAAAGGTTGCTGCGTTTCTCAGAAATACTTGCGTTTTGTCTGTACTTTTATGTGCTCTGTACAGAAGACTAAGTCTGCATGAGGACAATGAGGTACAAATAAGAAACATGCACTAAAAGGAAATTATGTGGTATGTGGGATCTGAAAAGTCCACATTCATTGCCTGGCAAACTCACATCCGCACAAGACAATTATGCCGACATCACTGCAAACATTCAGAAGCTGATATGAACAGCTCGAGAAAGTATTCGGGGAACAATATTTATCTCGCCACAATAATCTTGGACCGGCAAAGGCTTGACATCTGACAATACGCCGAAAGTGACTCTAGCCTCTCGAGGCCCCCAAACACGGTGATGATGTCAATAGCTACAAACGTTCACCCTTGAACTATATCTGAGTTCTGCAATTTGACAATCTTTGCCTCAGTCAGTGGCCTGTCAAGGTCACATAGAGTCAAGATAGTGCTGGGCGTGCCCAAGTACCGAATGTGCAATTTCAGTATTTGAAAATGGTTATCGTTGCAACACAAGCATTAACCCATATATCCTTTGTGGCAATATACTACATCCCTTGATGTTACTTGATGGGTGTGTTAATCAGTCAAGAAGCAATCCTCAAAAATCATTTGATGCAGCTTTACCTGTCAGCGCTGTGTGAAATCATCAGACCATGGTTTGATGTTCCAACACCTAACTATGTGAACAATATTGATCTATTCTTTCTGTTGTACAACATGATTGAGAGATACACGTATAAATATGATCCGACCGAGGATATAAGAAGGATGTCGAGCAATTAACACAATCAAAGTTTCTTTTATTTTCTACCTATTTGTAGAGCGCCCAAATAGATGATCAAAAGTTCTGAAGGCTTAACCTGACTAGGCCGAAGTCTACCGTGAGCAAGACATTGCGATAAAGCTCAATCGCACGCCAGCTGAACGTCCTTTTGACCATAAATACCATGAGATGCTGCTTTCAGATGGACCTCTGGAAAGACAAACATCGAGACTGCAAACTGTATTACTGAGTCTGTGTGATGGCTGCTGGGCTTTCAGGCAGCCCTAAATGACGACGTGACATATATCATGGGTAACAACAGGCACTGTTAATGTCATTTATGCGTACCTCTTACTAACCCTTGTAGTCATAAAAATAATTCCGATCATACACATACGCCATAAAAATGAGTTAGAAATAAATCGGAAAGTGAAAGCTTATGTATGAAGCAGCCTGAGATATGCAAGTTGTTGACATATTTTTAAAATCAAAAACGCCAACAAGCAGTGCATCTTATCCATGGCCTGCTACCAGCGTTACGCTCCATTCAAGACTGAAATATAGCCAATATTTAATTATGAGAACCAACTACAAAAAGAGCAAATCCCACAAGAGCTCATCAGCTTTATCTTTAATAACTTTTTAAGATTTGACAATGATGATTCAATGAAAACTACACAGTACAGTTTCATATGAAATCCATGCAGAATGAATTAATTACTACTTGTGCCTATATGAATCGTAGAGCATAAAGGCAAGCAATGGTACGTCACAGATTATGTGTGGTCTCTTATGTGCTGTTTCTGGCTCTCGGGTCTGACGTCCCATGACAGTAGTATGTTTATGTATGTATGTATGTATATATATATATATTCGGGTACGGGTGCTACGGGTAGTAGCCTAGTGCATTCTTAGCTGGCGAAGACCTTGTTTAGGTAGTATTGTACCAAGCTTCATTGCTCCGTCTTAAGGTAGTGGCCATATGCTCCCTACAAACGTCGAGCGCTACCGACTTGTTAGAGTACAGAGGGCTCAGACTGGCGTTTCTTATACAGTATATGCCCCTTTTATGGTGATTGCTGCTTATGGCTGTCATCTGATGATGAGATCCCTTTGAGTAGGTAATGAAAACTATGTTCGCTTTATGCCTCAGATCGTACATCAAGAAAGCCTTTTAACATTATTTCCCTTTTGGATATCCTTAGGTATTTCATCATCATCCTCAATGATCTTGGTTTGATTTTTTTATATCGTCCTGGAACACAATAATTAATCTCCGGGAGAGCAGGTATTTGTCTGCTTTATCTTGTTTCCTTTGTTCCATCTGGCAATCTTAATGCCATACAACTTCTAGCTTAGGCTAACGCATGTTCCACAACTGGCGTTCCATTGCTCATGTCCACAACTTGTCCTATGTAACATTTTGTTCATTATGATAGACGTCCGACCGGGTAGTCTCTGGTGTTGTTCAGGATGGCGGCCTTCTCGATGTATACGTATAGATCTCCAATTTCTATACCCAGGAGCAGGCATTTTATGTTCGTGTACAGATAGCTAGCCCTGTTATCATTTCTAATTTTGACACTCTTGTAATAAAAGTCATACATTAGTAGTTTGCTTAGATCCAGGATTGACATTCCAGTTCGGATCAGGCGGTTGAACGCAGGGTTGGTTTTTATCGAATGGTTTTGTCGAATTGTTGGCTTTTGTGGAATGGACATAAATAAGATTACTACTTGCCATTCTACACGTTTGAAACGCCTGGATGGCTTCCAGGTTACACAGTTTGTCTTATTCACCTTGAGACATTGCCATGCCTTACCAGATCCGCTAATTTAGGTTTCCAAAGACAATTGTTTTCATTAGTTTGAAGAAATTCTAGTCAACGTCAGTCTTTACCTCTCTTCTTAGATTAGTGGCAAGACGGATATATATAGCCATCTACACGCTGTTATTGAACTATTGTACCCTATTGACCTTGATGATGTACAACTCGAGAATGGTGCAATGCTGTAGAGTTCAGTTACATATCGTTCCTTCATTGCTTAGCTGAGAACTAGATTCGCATACGTATTGAACGTACCCGCCCATTCATTTACTAAATCATGCTGATATTCGTTCAGCCAGTCCAATGGAAATCGCGGTGCCCCTCGAGACAGCTTATATGTGGATGTTGTAAAAACATATTTGTTGATGTATATAAATAAGTTGAACTTAACATCAGTCTTCTGCATTGATAGACCAGGTCGAGACATTGGTATTTGCGAGAAGTGTCCCCAAAGGCTGCAAACACATCAGCCAGCAGAAGCACGTCAATCTTCAGCTAGAGATTGTTGAAGTCTCTGAGATTCCTGTCATTTAAACGTGTTTATAGTCTCTTTTCAGAAATACCTGTGCGGCTGAAATAAATGTAGAAAGGCATAAAATATCCGCATCAGTTTATGTATTCTTATAGGTGACTCCATTTCGGTAAAAAAAAGCCAAGGTTACAACCAGTCGTTGTAATTGTGCACTGACGCAAAAGATATTCTTGCCCGTTTTTGCCAAAGTTTCAGTCAGCCTGTCACTTTTAGCTTTAACATGACTATCTGATGTTACAAATTGTGGAAATGCATACTTTTCTCTATATTTAATGTAAATAGAATAAAAGAACAAATACGAGAACGCACTTAAAATAGATCCTTGCTAATAAGTTCGATACGGTTTTAGAATTACCTATTAGCAGTGGTACAATGAAGCCGGTGCAATCGGATACGCCGTACTGCTATTATATTTATTGTTGAACATTCCGCACTGGAAAAACGTGGTCGGTGAGTATCATTGCCGTACCAATGGAAGTTTAAATCTTTTTGTACCACTCTTATTAGATGATTTTAAAACCATTTTGAAGATAAAAAGGAAGGAAAGTATCCGAACCAAGTAAATATTTGGTGGTAGAAATTATGATCCATCTGTAGATGATAGTTTGAAAAATATAACTCTGTAATATAAAATGTTAGATTTACATATGTCATTTACTCAAATGATACAAAATATATTGAAAGATAATGTAATATGTTTATAATGATTGTACAAAATAAGAAAATGAATTCTCATATAAGTGAGTTAGAATCTGCAATAGAAACTCGATGCATACATCTTCGTTACTAAAATGCATGATTCGAAACGTACACTTTTCAAAATGCAAAAGACATTGTATTGTAACAAAATATAATTCTTAAGTAGAATGAATACGTTTATCATAAATTTTCTTATTCTAATTTCTGCCTTTGTTCTCATATTGAGAAGTTTATTTGTCTTTAATCTTAATATATTTGACCAAACGTAATGACATTTGCTTCCTTTATGATTTTGTGCATATTACCTATAACCTTTAACTTTTATTTAAGCCTTTACCCCTGCCTTACAGTATAGAATCATATAGAATCATATCATAATCCATCGCAATGCTACATAGTAACTTTTCAAGCTTAGAGTTAGCTTCGAACATACATGTTCATCATAATGGCGTGCAGAATTGAACATATTACCGCCAGACAACTGGTGTTAATTTAGAAAAAGACAACTAAAAAAGCTTTACGTACATTCATATTTTAACTGAGGTATAATGGTTTTTGACGTCTAAGACATCATATCACCATACATTTATATATTTAAATTACAAATTAGATTAAATTACAGTTACAATTTTAAACAATGCAGTATATAGACATAACATTATAAGCTTCAGGTTATAATTGCCTTGTTCTCTTAGTTACACACGGTATACATAATGTATTTGAATGTGTTGCAATTTATAGTTCCTCGTCTACCTGTATAGAGTTATGTTCACATAATGTATTTGTCAGATCGTCTATACTTATTATATTCATTTTAATATATTTAAATATTGGTTTCCTTAGCAACTATTATTAACTTGAACAAATCAAATAATGTGTGGCATGCATTCATAATCGAATGCATTTATATTATTTGAACATATTAGTTTAAACATTAAGAGGATCTGAATAAAAGAGCGAATAGCGTGTATCCGCCTCACCTGTTTCGATCATGATGCGGAGATGGCTGTAGGCATTAATAATTTATTCAGTTAGGGTTATAATACTTATTTTAAATACCTGTTATGATGGTATATCTGTGTGTGTGTCTGTGTGTGTGTGGTTGTTTCTTCTTTTGAAATAAGACACTCCTTTGATCTACTTGGGCTAATTTGAATGAGAAAGTAAAATCTTTTTAAAATGTTTTTCTATTCTAAAGCGATATAATTACATTCCTTACCTACGCCACATCTGACCCCTGCATTTGAATACTGGTAACGTGTAGTCTCTTTACTCGTTGAAGGACATTGATCCAGATGTGTTTCGTTTCCTCTGGATCCAAGAATGTAAATCCATACTGGTCCATATCCGGCGCCAAAAAAATCGCTATAGTAAGCAATTCCAGAACTGAAACAAGAATCATCTAGAGATTAAGAAAACACATATGTTTCCTTATCCCACACTTACATTATTACTCCTACTGACAGCACTCTATTGTTCTCACTCTCAATATTTACCCTTTTATCCTAATAAGGTTATATCCAGTTCTTTAAATGTATATATGCTATGGTTACATAAAAATATTTATTGTAGGAAAACTCCAAGTAACAAAATGCACCACCAGGCAAAATATTCAAAATGAGTTCCAATATTGGTTGAAATACCTGGCTCGATTGGAAATTTACGCTTTGGATAGGAAAATGTTAGTAGACGTACAGATGTAATTTACTTATTTGTTTATTAGTTTTAATTTTTTATTTTATTCCATTACATGTTATTGTATTGATAACTTTGTCTATAGGATTTGATATTTTTCTTTTCGAAATTTAATTCAGTTTTGTTGAACCTGATAAACAACCAGTAGTGGAAACATTGTACCCAGTTGTTGACCTATTTTCCTTATTTTGAAAACGTTGTTGAAAATTTGTAATGGACAAGGGACCGTTGGATTCAATTATTACAGTGTTCACTTTTTGACAAAGTCCGAGATATCTTCACATCCCTGTAAGTACATCAAGTGCTGAATATGATCTGGTTAAGGAATGCATCTTAAATGGTTATGAGTTAATCCCTGAAGCTTATCGGCAAAATATCAGGAACTATAGAAAAGAAGCTGGACAAACTCAGTTCGAATTTGGAAGAGACAACGAAATTCCATGATTTATAACCAGTTTGTGAAGTTATTAGACCTATGGCATATAAAGCTCTTTAAAATGATTTTCATGAGGAAAGTATTCCTTTAGAAAATACATGTATTGGTCAGGCTTTTGGTGAGGTCACTTTCACCCCTTGCTTGGAGAAACCAAAAGGCGCTGATCACAGTGATCATCTTTTACCTACTAATTTTCTTTATTCAAATCAGTGTGACAAACGATAATCAATTGTCATCGAACAGGAAAATGATCCTGTTTGTTTCGAAGGGCCATTATTGAAACTGAAAACAATGAAATACCAAACTATTATCTCACTAGAAATGGAATTCCATATGAGAAAATGTGAACCTCCTAGGCATCTGCTGGTGACGAGTGGTCAGTGAACTATCAAATTGTAGTTCCAAACTCTTACAGACAGGAACTTCTCAGTCTTACACATGAAACTCTTTTGGCTGATCATTTAAGGATTAATAAGACTGATCACCAGATCTTGAATCACTTTTGTTGGCCAAAATTTAAAAGAAATGTTTGTAAATAATGCAGATCTTGTCATTCTTGTTAAATGGTAGGAAAACTCAATCAGAAGATTTGCATCCTATTTCTGCATTTGACGAACCATTTAGTATAATAATGGTACAGTGTGTTGGTCCCTTACTTAAGAACAAGTCAGGCAACCAGTACTTGTTGTCCATAATGTGTGCGTCAACAAGATTCCTTAGAATCAATTCCTTTGAGGAATATTTAATCTATAACAATAGTACTAGCTTTGATAATGTTTTTTTAATCAATTCGGCCTTTTTTAAACTTGTCCTCTCAGATCAAGGGCCAAATTTTATGTCTGGAATTTTCAGTACGTTATATACGAATTATTGAGATCATCTGAATACTAGCCCGAGAACAAAAGGACTTTAGAAAGATTTCATCAGACTTTGCAAAATATGATTAAATAATACTGTTTCGATACAGGCAAAGATTATGATGAGTGCATTCACTTAATATTGCTTGCAGTTGGGGAATCAGTTCAAGAATCATTAGGATTCTGTTCCTTTAAACTAGTTTTGGACGGACTGTGTGTAAACTATTGAAGTTATTGAAAGAGAAACGTGTTTCTAGTGAAAATACTGAACTAACCTTATCGACTATGCTTACATTTTGAAGCTTAAGTTGTCAAAGGCTTGTGATATTGCGAGAGCGAATCTGCACTCTCCTCATTCAAACATGAAATTAGAGTATGATATAAACTCAAAGTAAAGGTGTTTTCAACCTAGTGATAGAGTTCTTGGTCTCTTGCTCATACCACAAACTCCTCTTTAGATCAACTATTATAGTCTCTACACATTTAAAAAGAAAGTAAATGATTTATATCACATCATAAATGCTCTTGGGAGGCGAAAACAAAAACAACTTTGCCACATTCACAATGTTAAAAGGGTATATCGAGAGAGATAGCCAGTTAAATCATGCAATTAATTTACTTGAACCTGTTCATTCAGTATGGTTTAAGTGAAGGGATGCAATTGGAAACTATTAATTGTGAAGTGACAAAGCTTTGAAAGTCAGAAATTATGAATAATTTGGATCAGAAACTTTCACATTTGCAACAAGAAAGGGTTGAGCTTAAAAAGTTATTATTTGAATATGTACACTTATTTCCAGATGTTCCTAGGAGAATACACAAACAGTTGGATGACTAAACCAAATTAATACTGTGATGTATTTTTTAAATGACATTTTAGAATATTTACAATAAAAATTGATTATTGCAAAGATTGGAAAATGTGATATAAACTTTTGATATGTCCCATGCTCATTTAAACCCCAACCATTAACTGATATGTATGGATTTAAATACTCTACATGAAGCTTTGTTGAATGCAAGTTACTCAGGTTAGATGCCTCACAGTGAAATATATCAGGTTCATATACAACTTTTGAAAGTCGTTATATTTAAAATTCCCATACTGCTGAATTTTATATTAAATTAGATATTAGCAATTAAAGAGTTGCTTTCTCACTAAATCTCAATAAAGAATCCGAAGCTATTATTTCATGCAATAACATAATTACAAAGAGCAAAAACAATGGATGCAATATTGAAAGATCAAAGGTATGATACTCGGTTATTTAATAATTTTTCGCTGTTCTCTGTTCGTCTACTTATCATAATGCTGTTTTAGATAAACCTAGACAGCTTGAACTTCGTGATCGTTACAAATATTTGATAAGCATGAAACTTATGAATGCATGCTGATATATGCTGCAATAGATAATAATGCTGGCCACAAGATTATTTTATTTATCTCCTATGTAGTACACCTGAACAGCAACATATTGAAAACGCAAGACTCGTCACAAACAAGAGACACACCACATGGCGTTAAACGTCTAATCCATCACATTATTGCCTTACATAAGGCAGAAGTGGTTTGATACCTGAAACGACTGATACAACTGGTAATAACTATGTTGGGATATAATGTCAAAAATATACCTTTATTAATGTTTCCATCGTTTGATGTACAGGTTAAAGAAACTGCTAATAATGCGGTTGTAACAATATTTTATTATGATAATGACAATCGCTGAATGGCTAGAATATATTTGTGACACTTAAAGTTGCCAGCGTCAGCAAACTCTTTCAAAGTATCAAAAATAAAATACCGAGAAAGTTTAGATCAGGCTCGATTACTCACAAACATCATTATAGAAGTTGTCTAGGAATTATTCTTCAATGGAAAGGTAGCATGGTTAAAATATTTGGTAGCATAAACGGAGAAAATCCTGTAATGTTAGTACAACGATAGTTGCTACTGTGGAAGGACTACATAATATTGCATTATATGAGACAGAAAATGAAATAATAGTTGTTTGAAGTAGTTTGTGGACTAACATCATGAAAGATGGCTAAAGATGTCTGCACTGATTTCAGGTATATATTTTTTGTCATGATACATACAAAATGAATAGTGATAATGAAGAAGAGGATATAAACACGTGCGTTTATGCGGTTTGGAAATGATAACCAACCCGACGGTAGACATAAATTAAAGAACATTTTCACAACGTCTCAAACATTACAAGCAACTAACGAATTATTTCACCCTAATATGTCATGAGACGAATACAACACAACCAATCAAGCAATGTTCAATTAAGGATGTTTACGTTGTAATTGAATAAAATGGGACAGCATGAAGTATTTGAACTTCTACTACATTTTATATTAAGAGGCCAAACTTTAACTGAATCATAAATGACTTCAATTGGCGTACCAAACAAGCTAAATGAAAATTAAACCAGTAGAAATAATTTTAATCCTGTTCTGAATGTAACTGTTTGTCGATTTTGGAAAATCAGATCTAGCGAATAAACAATAAATTATCGATTATTTTAATCAATATAGTTCTCATGCATGATTAGGCTTAATTCATTAAAATAAAAACGACAAAATGGATCTTAGTTTAAATAAAAGTATTTAATATGGAACGAACTATTTCTTACTTTGAGAAACATAACAACTCAAATACCTTTCTACGACAGAGAGAAACCATCAGTTTTTATAGACATATTTATAGTGTATACAGCCGTTAAAATGTTTAGGCACTAAAACAAATATTTCAAATAATCTCATTTATTGATTATGTGTAGTGTTAAAAATTTTGTAAAGACAATGTTTACGCTGAATTTGATCTAAACATATTACTAGACGTTTTTGTTTTGTTTTAGTTTGTCATCATCTGTTAAATACTTATGTTCAACAAGATCTACAGGAAATGGTTCTATGAACCAAACAATTTAAATGCGATAGATCCTGATTGTAAATTATGCACAATGGCTAGAATTACTAATTAATATGAACAAATGAGCATATACAGTGTTTCTAAAAGATGAGTGTGCATCTTTGAAGAAGGCAACCGTCCTACCAAAATAAACATTCAGTCGTAGAAAGGACGGAATATCGGCAGTGACTTGTATGAAATTGTTAGATTCACATTTGAAATTTACTGAAAAAATAAGATGTCCATGCAAAATGAGTTTGACGAAAACACAGAGATACAGTTTTGAAAAAGGGAAATGGAAGTTTAAGAAAGAAATGAAATAAACTTTTAATGAGGTTATAGTATTTAGCCACAATGTGGAGGACTGAAGAAACCCTTACGGAAGTGTGATTTTCGTATTCGAAAGATTCTTTTCTTTTTAAACTTATTTAACGGCATTTATAGATAAACATCATATTTGGATATAACCTAATTCATTACTACCAATAAACTATAATTTATTTCTTTATGTTCCATTAGGAATTAAATTAGTCTGCACAAATAACAGCGAATCTATCTTTGTCATAAAAAGTCTCATTTTATCATTTTATTGATTGGGTTTGTCTTAGTAAAATTCCTTTCATTAAATGATACATATTTATGGTATCTAAAGTATTTATATTTCTATGGCCATGACGAATATCTCTTGCGTAGATTTTACATAAAATTATTGAATTTCGACAAACGTTTATGAAAGTCCTTTTATAATTGGTTGGCTTATTTTTGCTTCAGAGCTGTATTCGATTCAATGGAAGATTTTAGCTAATTTTTGTATTTGCTATGTGTTTGGTTTACGCAGGTATTCAAATCAAATAACATGGATCTTTGAATCGTTTTATATTCCAATTTTATGTTTGGATTAAGTTTTGTAGCTTAACGCCTTGTTTCAGCACACGATGGACAATATTTGGCAACAGGTAAATTTCGTGCAGGCAGAAGTCCGGGAAGACTTTTAAAACCATTTACTCACGGCTTCTCACAGACAAACTCTTGCCAAGTCGAACCTAGAGATCAACACAATCAAAGATGAGATGTGAGTGATCTATAAAGGCTAGCGCCTTAGACCACTCGATCACCCGTGACCACGACTATAAAATTAAAATCAATATGCAATTTTATAATTTCACTATTTGCTTTTTAGCGGGCATAGTGATTTAAGTAACAAAAGGTTTTGCCTCTGTTCTCTCATCAATGAAATTATATGCTAACGATGACAAATAACACTTTTTGGGAATTAGATTTTAATAAGCTGATGGATATTCTTTAAAAGCGACTATGACTCTGATGATACCTCTAAAAATCCACCTCTAAAATATCATTATACTTTATACCGTTTAAATTTTCATTTTTCTTTGATAACTTTTATCATTCATTTGATGCCACTCTGAGTATTTGTTTTAATTGGCACATCGTTCAGACTCACTGATTGTTAACTTTGATGTAATTTAAATAACTTTCGTTATGTGCGAGATATTTGTATTATTCTATGAACATCTTGTTTGTTCTGATTTAATTTGAAAATACAATCATGATGGTATATGTTTGGTTCTTTTTATTTTTCATCAGATATATGTATTGTTTATAATTGCTTATTGGTAACGCAATACGTTAAAATTATAGTATAAAACGCACTTGACATTTAATTGATTATTGTAGATTTTTTAATGGTTATTGCCTTTAATGAGATATATCTTTTGCATTATTACATTTAATGTACATTGAGAGACATTTTACAATGCTTTTCAATCTTACCAACTTAATCTGTTTTAATTAGACCTTCGTCATATCTGTTAAAATTGTGTTGTTCTGTACGTTTGATCCATTGGAGGATCTATTATATGTTTAGTGGCACAGAAGAAACAGTTGTTGTATTTTGAACGTTATTACTGACATCTTTTTAACACTTTCTTGGTAATTATATAGTTATCTTCCTCTCATTGGCTGATATCTTATTTTGTGACCACATTGTGTTTGCAACGTTGCATGCCAATTGTTCATTGTATTTCATTTGTTGTTGTTGTTGGCTTCCGTTAGTCTCGAGAGACGATGGAAATGCGCCCATGAAAGGTGTCCCAGTTTGTAGTTGTGCAGCGTCTTCTGTGGCCATAAAGCCCCACACGGGAGTGGCAATCCTTGCTGCAGTTGCTACACTTGAAGTTTGAGTCAGGTCTTGGATGGAACTGCATCATCTTCCTCTGAGATCTTTTCTCATCGGCGAGTTGTCGTAACTTTTCCTCGCTGGCTTTCAGACCTGTGAACAGAGCATGTCGCCAGCTGGACTTGGCGAGGGCAAGCTCTTCACAGGTGTTGACCTCGATCCCAAGAGCTTTCATATCATGCATGCAGACATCCTTGAAGCAAAGATGTGGCCGTCCGATTGATTTTCTGATTGAGGCAAGCTTAGAGTAGAGGTCTTTGGGGATCCGTCCATCATCCATTCGACGCACATGGCCCAGCCATCTGATGCGACGTTGGCGGAGGAGTGTGACCATGCTGGGAATTTTGGCCTTTTGAAGCACCTCATTGTTTGTCACACGATCACTCCAGATGATCCCGAGTATGCGACGGAGACAACGCATGTGAAAGGCACTCAGTCGTTTCTCCTGAAAGACGTACAGGGTCCAAGTTTCGCTGGCGTACAGGAGAGTGCTAAGGACGCAGGCACGGTACACGGAGATCTTAGTGTTTAATGTCAGCTTGCTGTTGTTCCACACTCTCTGCGACAATCTAGAGAGAGTTATTGACGCCTTTCCAATCCGCTTGTTGAGCTCGGCTTCGAGTGAGAGGTTGTTGGTTATGGTAGAGTCAAGGTAAGTGAACTCACTGACTACTTCTAGTTTGTAGTTGTTGATGATTATGCTAGGAGGGTCTGTGTCCTGAGCCATCACGTTGGTTTTCTTTAGGCTGATGGTCAACCCGAATTCATCACATGCTTTAGCAAAGCGGTCCATCAGACGTTTCAGTTCAGCTTCTGTGTGAGTTACTATAGCATCAGTATCTGCAAAGATCATGTCCCTAATGGTTACTTTCCTTACTTTGCTCATTGCCTTCAGTCCTGGTAGCTTTAACAGTCTGCCGTCTGAACGCGTGTGCAGGTAGATTCCTACTGTGAACGTCTCAAAGGCGTACTTAACCAGGACAGCGAAGAAGATTCCAAAGAGCTTTGGGGCAAGGACACAGCCTTGTTTGACTCTGCTGTGGATGTTGAATGGTTCGGACGATGAGCCATCATACTGCACTGTACCTTTCATGTCTTCATGGAAGGACTGGACCATGCTTAACAGCTTTGGAGGGCATCCAATCTTCGTCAGGATTTTGAAGAGTCCGTCTTTGCTCGAATGCTTTGGTGAGGTCTATAAAAGCTAGGAAGAGGGGTCTGTGTTATTCCGTGCACTTCTCCTGCAGTTGCCTGATGAAGAAGATCATGTCGATTGTGGGCCTCTCTGCGCGGAACCCACACTGAGACTCTAGATACACTCTGTCGGCAAGCGTCTGCACTCTGTTCAGGATGACTCTAACGAAGACTTTACCCACGATGCTAAGAAGTGATATGCCCCTGTAGTTGTTGCAGTCACTTCTGTCGCTCTTGTTCTTATACAGAGTTATGATGTTGACGTCTCTCATATCCTAAGGCACCGCACCTTCATCCTAGCACTGGCATAGAAGATCATAAAGGTGTGTGAAAAGTACACTGCCGCCACACTTGATGACTTCTGCTGGAATGCCATCCTTTCCTGGGGCTTTACCTGTGGTCAGTTTCTCTAAGGCCAACTTTAGTTCTGCCTCAGTAGGTTTCTCATCCAGTTTGGTCAAACAAAGGAGGTTTTCAATGGGTTCCAAGGGTTGTTATCGCCGGGGGCGGATGTGGAAGATAAGCACCCACTTCCCCTAGAAATCCCCCAATGGCTTGCGTCTGTGATAGCCTCTGACAACCAAATCCAGCTCCAGGCCTTCACGGGTGGCTTAACTACTAAGCCCGGAGGAACCTGTTTAAACTAAATGGAGAAGGGATGGCAGGCGAGTTTCTTGCAATCTCAAAACCAGATGCTTCTGTCTTCAAACCTTCGCTGCCTTGCGACTATACCCATACATGGGGAAGGCTAAGTTAGTAAACCTCAACAGAAAATCCTGAGACGGAGTCCCTAAGGCCACTTGTCACTGCTTTTAGTGACATCTCGGCAACTCCTGCGACGTCGCTATTTCATTTATGTTCAAAATATTAATGGTCTTTTGTTTTGTTGTATCAGTTGTTTTAACATAGTATATTAACTATGCAAATTGTCTCTAATATCTACAATATTATAATATTATAATAATGATACTATTTTTAAGATGGCTCATATCTGGATATCAGATCTCTGGCACTTTAAATAATGACCAACAAATATCCTGAGAAGACTGCTGGTAAAAGCCCCATGTGAATATACCTATCATATCACTTATATAGAAAACAAGATTTGAAGATGGCAGTAAACTTGTAGTAACTAAAGGACGAACTACTATTCATTACTGGCATATGAATAGTAGATATACAATAGAAACTAGTACATTACTGGAACTATTTTCTTTCAGATATTTGTAATTTTCGTTTATAAATCTCTAATAATCTGTTGCTGAGCAAAACTATGATATTTTATTTCCTAAGATATAAATTGTAATGTACTCTAACTTTTTCAAAGTAGGATTCATCTTGACATGGTTCAAGCTTAATAATTGCAAAACGCAAGGTATCTATGCAGTCGTAGACGATGTTCAAATCTGTTCTGCATATTTCTTTAAATGTTAGAGCGACCAACGTTGTGTGTACTGTTTGTGCTTGCGAAGATTGCATCTTTGACATTTAGTTGTTTATTTAATTTTGCGACATGATATATTCATTGGGATCCCAAATATTATCATCATATAATTTCCATTTCATTTGCACGTAATATTCACCACTTAATATTTGAATCTTTGATTCTTTTCTTTAAACTTGCCACTAGGTTTGTCGCAAGAAATCAATTTTTTTGTGTAGAATAATGAATCAAAATTCTTTCTTTTTACAAAAACGGGTTTATACACAACAGGTTCACCAAAAATTACTTGACTAATGTTAACAATCTATAACGCATTTAAACCTTTCATCTTTCACGCACAGACACGCACAGACACAGACAGACACACACACACACATATATATATATATATATATATATATATATATATATATATATATATATATATATATATATATATATATATATATATATATATATATATATATATATATATATATATATATGTGTGTTGTCAGGTAGCCCAACAAACTCATAAGTACATTAGATAGGTTTTCTTCCTGTATCGATTTTGCATGACTTCTTCTTTTATGATATGATTTCTAAAATGAATTGCAGTATGGATATATAAATGTTCTGAATAAATAACATTTTAGTAACGCTTGGTGTATGTTTTCATACCATAATTACATCATATGTCAGATTTGTCTTCCGTCTTTTGGTAGCCAGGCATTGTCTTATGATTTTGTTTACTGGGTAGCGTTCAGTAACTAATCTAGTAAGTTCAATTATAAAAGAGACCATGCAGTACGTGTATCCATAATTGTTTCAGAGCAAATTTTACTCTCTGAGTGATAGTACTAGAAATGCATGGTTGAGTATGTCTTTGATATTTTCTTTCTTAGATGATAGATGTTAATATTCCAGGTTATGTTTATTAACTACATTAACACTAACTACATGAACAAAATGGGGACGGAGCAAGGTATTGTATATAGAAAATAAGTAAAACAGCACTATTTGGGCTGGTTATTGTCTCTTATAAAGGTTGATTGGTCGGGTGTAAGGTTCACTAACTTGGAGTCATCTACACCATAAACAATTCAGACCTTACACGGCTGAAAACGACTATGGACTACGTGTAGATAAAATATTACAAACCCGTTATTGAATCCAAGCATTCTACAGATGACCTTAGCATCCAACGGGTCAAACTCGCTACCACATATAGTTGCCCCCATGCCATTTGGGCTCAAAACCTCTACTCTTCCTCGAGAGTTTGTGCTTCCGTTTCCGGCAAGACGAATGTTCTGTACCACTATAAGCGCATAATAAAAAAACATATATAGATATCGATATTTTTTAAAGGTATTGCTATAGTGTCTGTCATATTTCAGGTTTTCATAATAATGGCTAGATCTTGACGTAATCAGTTAAATTAGGATTAGTACTTGTTACAATGCACACTAATACAAAAATAGGTTCGATGTATCCAACGTTCAGTATAAATGTGTGCCAAAAGATTTTCATCATTTTAACAAAACTTTTAATCCTAAAAAACGCACACTAACTTTAATCAATTTATACAATAAGTAACAGTGGAATGAAAAATACAAAAACACATATGAACTGTTTAATACTCTATTATAATACTGATAGTTTGATAGGAAGTTGTAGACAAAGGTCATGCTTTTCTTTACAGATCACGGAGAAGTCTCTTAAGGAATATCCCATTAGAATAGCATATAAATTAAAGTCAGGCAGCCAATAACTGTGAAGAAGAGAAATTAGCAAAGGCAGATTGTGATATGGCCTTGAAGCTTGTCACATGTCGTCAGTTTTGAATAGAGAGTCTTTGGAGAAAGACATGAAGACATGAAAAAGAACTAATTTATACGATCCATACAGGACCAAACAACTAAATAGTGTTGTGCTACTTGTCCAGATATAATAAATGTGAAATCAAAACATAATGTTTCAAATGATAATATGTCGACACAATATTATGGTGATGGGGAACTAAAACGTATGTCTACATACCATGAAATCATATACGATATACATTTCAGATGTTTTGGATATTGTCACTTATAGACTTTCCAAATTTGGATATCTTACTCAAATCATATTGCAACATTACTTTATTCCATGGCCAGAAAACGGTGCCAAAAGCCATAGGTTTGACAACAAGATCACAAAGGCACTAAGACAAGGTCTTTCAATGAAATCTGCGCAATCCAGTCGATATCTACTAAATATATGATCATGTGGAAGATCAAAAAGAAAAGGCAACCACAGAACCAGTGGTACCATATCATCAGGAATAACATGTCGCAGCCGCATCATTACGCACATATTCTTCCCAGTGCAGAAGAAACATGTGAGATACAGAATTAAACAACATATGATGTGCAATACCAAGCAACAATCGTACAGAAGAGCAGATTACATTAATTCACTGTACATCAAGAAATGCAAGTACAATAGTAATTCCCAAACCAGCAGAGCGCAGACACAGCAGCCAGCTTCTGGCACTCAGTTCTAATATGCATAGGACCACTCTTGTCTGTGTCACCATGGTGACAAACACTAAGTCCAAATATTGTTTCCAACCAAATGTATTAAGTTTTTTGTTTGTTTTTTTTTTTTGCCAGACCAACCTAATCTGGCGTAAAGTATGGATACTCAAATACCGCAGGAGAGTGATATTAGGGTCCAAGCGTTGCATTTGATTCAGGTGCTGTCAGAAAGCTGCACGCCCATCCATGTATCTACCTGATTTTAGAAACTCGCGAATAAGCATATCTTTAGATATTATGCGACATAAAGACACAATACATCTACTCTCCACGATCTGCTGTCAAAGATGGAAAATGTTCCAGCCGCTTCATATATTTGTATAAACTGCTTTGTAAGTTCCGCTAGTGCTCATTAATCATACTTTCTTTGACCTAATCGGCAGCACACCAGCCAAAGCTCAGTAGAAGACACATATACACACACACGCATACAAATTCAGTTTAACAAATTAAGGATAAAGAAGTCAGAGGCCTCACTAGTTTCTTAACTTCCATGACAATATAATTGGAAAAAGCCAATTTCAACATGTAATGTTAAAGAGACCAAAGATAAATAGATGAAACTGGAATTAAGGTCAGTCATCTTGAACATGCGAAGGGCAATTTATTACAGCGAATCCGATTGCCAGAACTATGTGGAGCCGATAAAACATTTGATGATAGAAAGCAACAACAATAAAAACTTGACGTTGTGTGTATCATACGGAAGAAACAAAAATAGATATGGTATTCTAAATATCATATGTTGCTCACATAAAATACATGGTTGGAAACGACTGATCTTTTGCGTTCATGTAAACAATGCATGCATATCATTTTGAACGTTCAAAACTTTAACTGTACTGCAGAAAACATGACAATTTGTTTGACTGAAATTTCACGACGCGCTGAGCTTGAGGAAATCTGTGCTAAATCTTACTTCCTTGTCATATCTGTTTTCGTAATATAGTAAGTCTGTAGAGGAAACTTTCCAAAATATAACTCTAAACTAACAGATACGACTTTGGTATCCCTGTATTTAAACACTTAAACACGGACTAAACCAATGCTAATTTGAACTTAATTCTTTCTTCAAAATGAGTGTCTACTGCAATCGAAGACACAAGAAATAAATTAAAATATTGCCTCAATGTCTGGTTTCGTAAAGAAGTATTTCACTGAACTGCAGTGTTGACCATTGGGTACATGGTTTAAATATATAATGTACACAACACAAAAATATTAATCAAATTCTCTCATATTTGTTTCGTGTTTTACACCAATGAGGTTCAGTTCTTATGCAAATGAGACGACATTAGAAGCTAACTTCTGCTGTATATTTAACATTTTGTGGAGTAAACTTTGACGAAACGTGTGAAATCAGTGTGATCTGTGCTACTATTTTATATTACAATCGGTGGAGGTGGGAATTTCACAGGTATATGCTAAGGGATGTGAACGAATAATTACATACATACATACATACATACATACATACATACATACATACATACATACATACATACATACATACATACATACATACATACATACATACATACATACATACATACATACATACATACATACATACATACATACATACATACATACATACATACATACATACATACATACATACATACATACATACATACATTAACAAGTAAAAGCTAATATACATATTTCTATATATAATATAATATTGAGATAGAAAATAGAAATACGCACAAAAGCCGCAAGCTACGGATGCGTCCTCGTCATGTCCACAATCATTACGTCCCCATCCTCTTGATATACATTGCTCAAG